>QLTV01003756.1:1195790-1232540 GCA_003457575.1 Thermophis baileyi | reverse complement strand
TAGAGGGCGTTAGGGAGGGCGCTCTCCTCTCTTCTATTGACTTGACGGAGGCATACTTACATGTACCTATTGTGCCTCTCCATAGGCAATATTTGTGGTTTCAATTTGCTGGCAGTCATTACCAGTACCGGGCGATGCCCTTTGGGCTGTCATCTGCGCCCAGGGTTTTCACTAAACTGTTGGCGGTGCTTGCCGCGGTGTTAAGGGCGATTCCCGTGCGTGTCCAGTGCTACCTGGACGACATCTTGGTCCAGTCATCTTCTACCTCTCGGGCTCGAGAGGATGTTAAGACCACGCTCCAGGTCCTGCGACGCCACGGGTTCTCCATTAATGTGGAGAAGAGCCATCTCACCCCCAGTACCAGGTTGCTCCATTTGGGAGCTGTGATAGATTCAGTGCAGGGCAGGATGTATCTCTCCCCTGAAAGACGGGCCAGTATCCAGACATTGGTGTCAATTATTCAGAGGGACCGGTCGGCGCAGATTTCCATTTTATCCACCCTTTTGGGGAAAATGGTGTCCACTTTTGCCATTGTGCCTTGGGCCCGGGGCCACTCCCGCAGCCTCCAATGGTTCCTCTTACCTTTTCAGACGTCCGGCAGAGGCACCTCCCCGGCCAGGGTGCACCTTCCTCCGGAAGTCGTGGCATCCCTCAGCTGGTGGGGATCCCCAGCTCTTCTCAACAGGGGCCTGGTTTGGGAACCAGAACGGCTGGTCCTGACTACGGATGCCAGTTTGACAGGTTGGGGCGCTCACATGGAGACTCACATCGCCCAGGGTCACTGGACCGATCAGGAGTGCAAGCATCCCATCAACTGGCTAGAACTCCGGGCGATTCGCCTTGCCCTCGGACACTTCCAGCCGCTGGTAGCGGGGTGCCATGTGTTGGTGATGACCGACAATGTGGCAGCCAAGGCACATGTCAACCGCCAGGGGGGCAGCAGGTCCCGAGCGCTGATGGCCGAGGCTCGCCAGCTGACCCTCTGGGGAGAAGAACCTCTGTTCTCCCTACGGGCAGACCACATTTCGGGTGCAGCCAATGTTCAAGCCGATTGGCTCAGCCGGTCATCGCTAGATCAAGCCGAATGGCGATTGCATCCAGCTCTGTTCAGGGAGCTGACGGACAAATTAGGGATGCCGGAAATAGACCTCTTTGCGTCGCCAAACAATGCCCAGATCGGCGTCTACTTCACTCGCTTTGCAGCGCCGGGGGCTATGGGGACCAACGCCCTCCGAGTCCCGTGGCCCAAGAGCCTTCTCTACGCGTTCCTGCCGCTGCCTTTGATTCCTCGTGTTGTCCGGAAAATTCTGCTCGAGAAGGCGGAGGTCATTTTTGTAGTGCCATTCTGGCCTCGCAGACCGTGGTTTGCGGATCTGCAGACTCTCTCTGTATCTCCTCCCTGGAGGTTGTCTCAGAGGCCGGATGCGCTCAGCCAAGGGTCACTGATCCACCCGAACCCTCAGTGGTTCAAACTGACCGCCTGGCGCTTGAGCGGGTCGCTCTGAGGAAGGACAAGATTCCATCTGCAGTCATCGCTACCATGCAAGCCTCCCACCGGCCTTCAACGACCCGCATATATGATGCTACGTGGCGGGCCTTTTGCAGGTGGTGCGAGACGGTGCCCGTCGTCCCATCGGAGGCGTCGATCGCCAACGTCCTCGTTTTTCTCCAACATGGTCTGGACAATGGGCGTAGACCGAACACGTTGCATTGGCAGGTTGCGGCTCTGTCATCGGTTTTGTCTTGCCAAGGAGCCGCTTCATTGACCCTTCACCCGCATATTCGGCGTTTCTTGCGGGGCGCGACCAACATCGCCCCTCCGATTGTCCATCGCTACCCTACTTGGGACCTTCCTCTTGTCTTGCGGTCCTTGATGGGCTCGCCGTATGAGCCACTTAGAGAGGCCTCCTTGCATCACCTTTCCTGTAAGGTGGCGTTCTTGGTGGCCATTACGTCGGCCAGGAGGGTGTCCGAGTTGGCGGCCTTGTCGGTCAGATCCGATTTGTGTATTTTTCACTCGGACAAAGTGGTTCTGAGACTGGATCCAGCATTCCTGCCGAAAGTGAATACGTGGTTCCATCGGGCGCAGGAGATTGTGCTCCCGAACTTTTGCCCGCGTCCCGTTCATCGGGCTCAGAAGCGTTGGCACACCCTTGATGTACGTCGGGCGTTGCGGGTGTATATTAAGCGGATGGCTGTTTTTCGCAGGTCTGAATCTCTATTCCTGTCATTCCAACCTGCATCACTGGGACGTAAGATATCGCCGTCGACGGTTGGTCGCTGGATCCGTTTCACGATTTCCAAGGCGTATGAATTGCAATCTCGCCAGCCACCGGCTGCTATCACGGCCCACTCTACGAGGAGCACTTCTACGTCGGCTGCATGGGCTACCCAGGCGTCGTTGGAGGAGGTTTGCCGGGCGGCGACCTGGTCCAACCACATTCCCCCACCCCTTTGGACAGCCAGCTTTCGTATGTCCCATTCCTGGATGCTATATCCATTATGAGGGAGAAGGGGCGTTGGTCTTACCTGATACGCCTCTTCTCCGAAATATGGATATAGCATCCAGCCCCACCCGGTTGTAGTCCTTAGACTGTTGGTGGCGTTGGGCCGGAGGAATGTTCTTGTTTCACGTGGCACAACAGAGTCTGTCGTCTTCGCTTCTTCGTTCCAAACTGCCAAGCATAGCAACAAGGGAGGCACTCAAACAACTTGACAGGCTCACTCAGTCCAATCATGGAGCAGACGGATTAACCATTCCTAGATGCTATATCCATATTTCAGAGAAGAGGCGTATCAGGTAAGACCAACGCCCCATTCCATCACAAGCACTGTCAGTTGCTGTAATTAAAAATACCTGTCTAACTTGGGACAAAATGTCCAGTTTTCAAATTAATAAAAAGCTATGGATGCCCACGGAAAAGAATTTAGATTTTAGAATTTATTATATTATTTGAAATGTTCACTAGTTGTGTGTTGGTTTTTTTGGTCACATTAATTAGATTTTGGAGGGTATGTTTTGCGAGAATTGATTAGCCTGCATAATTGTTGGTCTTTTGCTTATGTTATTCTGTCACCGTCCACAGTTCTCAAATATTGTTTTATAGAAAGAGATCTGGGGAAGCCGAAGTATGACTTGGACAGAACAGAGCCGTTAGAAAACAGTTATCCTCCGGTTTCTTCTGTAACAAACATTTCATCTGGTCACTATCCTGTCCCTACGCTAAGTAGCACTATAACTGTCATCGCTCCTGTTCATCATGGAAATAGTACTACTGAAAGTTGGTCAGAATTTCATGAAGAACAGTTGGAACACAATTCCTATGGAAGGCCTCCACTACCAAAGAAACGGTGCAGAGACTATGATGGTAAGCCCAGAACATTTGACCCAAGTATTAAAGATAAAGATGCATTATATAGAATAGAATAGAATAGAATAGAATAGAATAGAATAGAATAGAATAGAATAGAATAGAGAATAGAATAGAATAGAATAGAATAGAATAGAATAGAAAATAAAATAGAATAGAATAGAATAGAATAGAATAGAATAGAATAGAATAGAATAGAATAGAATAGAATAACAGAGTTGGAAGGGACCTTGGAGGTCTTCTAGTCCAACCCCATGCTTAGGCAGGAAACCCTACCACACTTCAGTTATCCAACATCTTCTTAAAAACTTCCAGTGTTGGAGCATTCACAACTTCTGGAGGCAAGTTGTTCCACTGATTAATTGTTCTAACTGTCAAGAAATTTCTCCTTAGTTCTAAGTTGCTTCTCTCCTTGATTAGTTTCCACCCATTGCTTCTTGTTCTACCCTCAGGTGCTTTGGAGAATAGTTTGACTCCCTCTTCTTTGTGGCAACCCCTGAGATATTGGAACACTGCTATCATGTCTCCCCTAGTCCTTCTTTTCATTAAACTAGACATACCCAGTTCCTGCAATCTTGCATGTACAGGTAGTTCTTGACTTACAACCACAATTGAGCCCAACGTTACTATTGGTAAGCGAGACATTCGTTAAGTGAGTTTTGCCCCATTTTATGACCTTTTTTGCCACAGTTGTTAAGTGAATCACTGCGGTTATTAAGTTAGTAACATGGTTGTAAGCGAATGTGACTTCCCCATTGACTTGTCAGAAGGTCGCAAAACGTGATCCCATGATCCCGAGACATCGCAACCGTCATAAGCATGAGTCCGTTGCCAAGCGTCCGTCTGAATTTTGATCACATGACTATGGGGATGCTGCAACAGTCATAAGTGTGAGAAACGGTCATAGGTCACTTTTTCAGTGCCGTTGTAACTTTGAACGGTCACTAAAGAACTGTTGTAAGTTGAGGACTACCTGTATTATTTTTATATTTCTCCTTTTCTCCCTTGAACCCCTCAGATATTGATGATCAAAGATCTTAAATATTCTCATTAGATGATTTTGTCTTTAGTATTTTATATTCTATTGTGTAAAAAAAGTTCATTGCATTGTAATGCCTTATTCTACTGCACCAAAGGGAGTCTGAAGTCAATGCCTTTTTTTTCTTTTTCCCCTTTTCTTGCCCTCCATTTTCTTTTCCCTTTTCCCTTCCCTATTTTCCCTACGATTTACTTTGTATTTTCTTTGTATGCTCTATTATAAACCAATAAAAAATGATTGAAAGATGAAAAAAAAAAAGAAAGAACTGTTGTAAATTGAGGACTATCTGTATTTTATATTTCTCCTTTTTTTTCCTTGAACCCCTCAGATATTAATTGGTCAAAGATCTTAAATATTCTCAGATGATTTTGTCTTTAGTATTTTATATACTATTGTGTAATTATATCAAAAAATAGAAGTTCATTGCATTGTAATGTATTCAGCTATTGCATGGCCACATTCGTAATGTTTATTAAGAATGCTACGCAGTTTCAGAATGCTACACATTTTCCTAACTTTATTTTGCTTTTCTTTTTTCAGAGAAAGGTTTTTGTATGAGAGGAGATATGTGTCCCTTTGATCATGGAAGTGACCCTGTAGTTGTAGAAGATGTGAACCTTCCAGGCATACTGCCTTTTCCAGCGCAGCCTCCTGTTGTTGAAGGACCTCCTCCTCCGGGACTTCCTCCTCCACCACCTATTCTTACTCCTCCTCCTGTAAACCTTAGACCGCCTGTCCCACCGCCAGGCCCTTTACCACCTAGTCTTCCACCTGTTACAGGTAGGTTCTATAAATTCTGTAAATTATAAATCTGCTGGCTGCAAATGTTACACATTGTTCGTCCAGGTAGAGTTTACCAGTCACGGTTGGGTTTTGTTGAAATTGATATGATTTCTAGTCAATTCCAAAACGTGTGAAATAAGATCCGTTTTCTCTAAAATATGGGAGTGGAGAAACATACGGATCTCGTTTGTCTTAATGGAAACCTGACAAAGCTAGTGTAGCCCTTCTGAAATGTACCCATTGGAATTTTTTTTAGATGCCCTGCAGTCCTAATGCCATGGTTAGGACAGGGGTATAAGTGGTGATTTTTTTTCCCCTTGAAACCTTGGCTGAGACCGGATGTGCTTGCCTTTGTACATGGATGGATGAGATGTCCATGGAAATTCTCAGTCATCCAAGTCATGGTTGTCTCAAAGGTGTTTTTTCAAAAGGCAATTGGATTATGTTTTTTTCCTTGAGGAAGAAGACGCTTCATTTCTCATCCAAGAAGTTTCATCAGTGATTGATGAAGCTTCTTGGATGAGAAGCAAAACATTTTCTTCCTCAAGGAAAAAACATAGTCCAGTTGCCTTTTGAAAAAAGCACCTTTGAGACATGGATAGGCGAGAGTGTTTATATATTACATTGTGCCTTAGGGAGAGGATGAGTCTGGTCAGTTCACTTTCTGATTTATTTGTGTTTCATCAGTGCTGGACCACTGTAGAGGCAAGAAACTAGTTAAGAACATCAATCTCAGGTACCAGTCTTTAAACTTCACTTTTCAGGGAAGGTTGTAGGTCTTCAGTTTTAGAGAATCCTATAGGAAAGAATTTTCTGGACCCTTTTCAGTCAGGGTTCAGGCCAGGCCATGAGAAGGAAATTACATTGTTCTGCTGGATGACTTTCATCAGGACCTGAATGAAGGTAGGGTGTTTGTCCAGTCCTCTTAATATTGCAGGCCTACGGTACTTGGTTCAACCATACCCATGTCACCGTGTGGTTAGATTTCTACAATAGATTTTTTTTTTTGATGGATTGTCTTTGAAGACAACTTGGAAGCTTAGTTGGTCAAGAACAGCTAATAAATTCAGCCCTGTAACACCTGTGGTGTGGTGGTTCCATGAGTTGTTAATTTGTTACAGGTCTCATTCAAAGTGTGTGTTATTGTCCTTCAAACCTTATGTAGCTTGGCTCTGGGCTATATTCAGGATTATCTCTGCTGTCAAGATTTGTTCTACTCCATGCATTCTTGTAAGGAAGGCTTAGTGAGAGACCATACACATGGAGTGAAGTTGGTGGGGCACCCATAAAATACCTCATGTTGACGCTTTGCTCCTGAGTAATAGAATGCCTTGAATGTCCCAGGCTTTTGGAAATTTCTTTATAGTTCCCTGTTTACTATGCTTTTTGGAACCTAATGATGTTTCCGCTGCTTTACGGATGATTATTTAGTACTAATTGCTCCTAGTTTTATGAATGTATTTTTCTTAGGGTTTTGTTAATTGCCTTATGTGTACAGAAGTTGGCAGTCTATAAAATGTGTGAAATAAATAAATACTCCTACTCTACATTTTATAACCATTTCTTCCCAAACACACACGTTTTCATTATGATGATATATAGAAGGAGATATCTTTTTAGATATGCAGGATCCAGATGAAGCTTTAAAAAATTAAAATTAGATTGATTGCAAAGCACACCAGAGAGTATTTTTTTTTTAAATGTGTGATATAATCTGTGTTTCTTTTAGTTACAGTTCTAACACTTGTATTATGAAATAGTTGTACAGCTGGCAACAAGTTGGAATTTGCAATGAGAATAATTTGTAGTTAGAACTGCTGCAACTGTTTTTTTTCCTTTTCCACATTTTACATTGAAAAGAAACATTTTACATTGTTTTATGGTCCACTAACATGACACAAAAGGTATTTCCCCTAGTGATTGCAGACAAGTTTTCTTGATAAATGATTTATATCTATCCTGATACTATTGCCATCTGAAAGAAACAAAACATGTTAGCCATTATTTACTTCATACTGCTACCTATCTACTGCTAAAACTTTCATGTCTGATTATTTGTAATCTTTAATTTGGCAATAATCAACAGTCAAGATATTTCAAAGAGGCTAACTTAGAAATGCATCCAAAACCCATGACGTTTGTGGGATTGAAATTTGTAAAACCTCTGGTTGCTTCAGTGCTATCATGCCCGGTCGTGTTCAGGTAATAATTACCGTATTTACAGTGCTGCTTGCCAACTTCCTGCAAGGCAAGCCAATGGGGAAGTTGACAGGGAATTCAGAAATTATTCCCACTCCCACTGCTGTTTAGTCCACTCGTGGTCATTTGGTTTCTCTGTTTAGGTAAGGAAATAGCCCTGAAATGAAGACCCAGCATGGGTTATTTAGTGCAGGGGTCCTCAACCCCCAGGCCATAGCCCACTACTGGGCCATAGACTACTTGGAATTGGTCCGCGTGAGTGGCTGGCTGGAGCACACGTATGCGCACACAACTCAACTTGCACAAGCAGCAAGCTGACGGGCACTTGCACATGCGCATGCCGGGCCGCTGCTTGCACAAGTTGAGCTGCTGGCCCTCCGTTTGTGTGGCCCAGTTCCTCTCTCTCTCTCCTCCCCTCAGCTGGACTGCCAAGCCACAAAGGTTGTGGACCGCTGATCTAGTCTATTTCTGAAGATGCAGAAGATTTCGAAAGACAAGATGCCCAGATCTTTTATTTCGTGTGGTATGTGGTTGCTTTTTTTTTTTTTTTTGTCATTTTTATAACTCCACTATTTTTTATTTTTGGTAGGACCACCACCTCCACTACCACCATTGCAGCCCTCTGGCATGGATGGCCCCCCCAATTCTGCTACCAGCTCCGTTCCTACAGTTGTAACCACGGGTATTCATCACCAACCGCCACCTGCTCCGCCCTCTCTCTTCACAGGTGTAGTACTGGATTTTTTATTTTTAACAAATGAAAGGGGAAAAGTAATTTCTACACATAACGTGCAGTGGAGTATTAGAACATTGGAAGAAAAAAGTCATGTGAGGAGTAGTCCACCCTCTCAGAGGGGAATGGGACAACTGGCCGCAGCCAACTCACCATGGCCAACTCTCTGTGAGACAACTCACTGTGGGACAATTTAACAATTCTATTTCATTATTTACAATAGATAAAAAAAATCATTTTTGTCATTCACATTTCATTTTGTCCCTCCTTTGGAATCCTTTAATAATTCTATTCCACCATTTGCTTGATATTAGTGTAACTCTTGTCCTGCAGCGAGTTGGCTGTGGCAAGTTGGCCGTGGCAAATTGTCATAGACCCCTCTCAGAGTGGACCTCTCAGTGGTCCCTCTCTTCTACAGTCGTCTTTTCCCTGTTACGTTGGTCCCAAAATATCCCCAAACTTTTAGAGATTTTCAATTTATGGAGGGAGGTAAAACATTTGGAACTGATTGTACCTTAATTGAAGGCCATCATATATAGTTTACTACAAAAAAAATGTCACTTGTGAGTAGCAAAAAGGATAATTCTAGCTAACCAAAATAGTGCACAGTCTAGATTTTTAATAAGGCTCTGTGTGGAATGCAGTTTTATAATCAAACACAAGATCAAAAGAACTGTGAAAACTAGGCTTCCAGACTTAATGGAGCATTAAATGTATTTTCTCTTCAAAAGCTCAAAAGCTTTTGAAATTAAGAAAGCTCCCAAACAAGTTTACTATATATTACAAAATTTAAAGAAAAAATATTTTTTAAAAACTTTGGGGTAGAAAAAATTGTATGAAAAAAAATTATTTTGAGTTCGAATTCTGATTTGATCCTATATAAATTGTATTAAGCTTATATCTATGATGGAGGTGTGAAAAGTTGATTTGCGCACAGCTTTTAGCATACATCTGTTTAGTAGGATAATCATTCACTCTTTTAAAACTATTCAATTTAATTCAAAATTATTCAGCTTAGAAATCCAGCTACTTTTGTGCATATGTGCCAAATAACCTTTTATTTTCTAAACCAAATTGGTGATATGAATCATTTAAGGGTTGATTTGCATGCCTGCAGTATATGGTTTAATTTTAAATTGTATAATTAGATAATATATTTTTTGCCAGAAACATACGACACGGATGGCTATAATCCTGAAGCCCCAAGTATAACCAGCACTTCAAGACCCATGTATAGACACAGAGTCCATGCCCAAAGACCAAATTTGATAGGACTTACCTCAGGTGATATGGACCTGCCACCAAGAGGTAACATGAAAGATTTCTTGCTTTAAAACATAAATGGGTAGTATCATGTGATTCTAGAAGGCCTTACATTTATTCTAATCATCAAGGCTGGTACCTCCTCTGCAATGCTCACCTTTATGTTATTCCATTTCACTAATTGGGAAATGTGGTAGGAACTGAAGTTGCAAGGATCATTTCTAGTGGTGCCATCCTCCTCCTCATAACTGCATTTTTCCCATGTGCTTGCAAAGCTTAAAAGAGTTAATGGAAAAATAATAAACCATTTACCCTGTACTCTCTATTGAAACCATGCACCTTTAATCAACTGGTGTTGGAAGCTAATCAGATGAACAATGGGGGAAGGGATAGAATAGGATACCTGATGGAAGCTGTTTGTTTAGTGAGTATTTTTCCCACCTCTACCCTCCTCTGCTGCCTAATTTCCAGGTTTTCTGCCCATGCCCCTATCTCCCTTTCAAAGGTATCTTCCTGTATTCTCTTTTCGACTCTCTTAATATATTTTCCCCCTGGTTTAATTCATCAGCCACTGTTATTTTCTTTATTGTCTCTTCCTTTTCTTCTTTTTTTATTCTCTGGTTCTTCATCTCAGTCTTTTCCTCCATTTCTACTGTTAGCTCCTCCCCCACTGTAACTTTGAACCAGTGGTGAAATCCAAATTTTTTACTACCAGTTCTGTGGGCGTGGCTTGGTGGTTGTGGTGTGGCTTGGTGGGTGTGGCTTGGTAGGCGTGGCAGGGGAAGGATACTGCAAAATCCCCATTCCCTCCCAACTCCTGGGGGAAGGATATTGCAAAATCTCCATTCCCACCCCACTCTGGGGCCAGCCAGAGGTGGTATTTGCCGGTTCTCCGAACTACTCAAAATTTCCACTACCGGTTCTCCAGAACCTGTCAGAACCTGCTGGATTTCACCCCTGCTTTGAACGGCAACTAAATGAACTGTTGTAAATCAAGGACACTCTGTACTTCTTTATGAGATGCCCTTTTCCCAAAGAAATCCCTCTCGGGCTTCAGATCGCAAGTCTTCTGCTAAATATCTACAGCTGTAAAGAAATTGTATTTTCTAAGCAGTCTATTCTGTAGTTTCCCTCTGTGGTTACTTGCATTTCCTTTTGAAGCATGTGGTTTTAGTGTATCTTGGACCAACACTGAATCAAAGGGACCTGGATTTAAAGAAGTCCTGCATTTAATATGCTACAAAAATGTAGTAAGTCGGTTGACGGTAATCAGGAGAGAAAATTCTACTATAAAATGCACAAACATCCTTTAAAAATTAATCAGTGTACTCTTTTCTTCCTCCAGAAAAACCTCCCAATAAAAGCAGTATGAGGATTGTAGTGGATTCAGAGTCCCGGAAGAGAACTATTGGTGCAGGCGATGGACTTGCAGCAAAGAAGAATTGGTTTGACAAGTAAGCAGTTGTTGGCTCTGTTGACAGCAAAGTCAACAGAGTAATGAAGAATCAGCTGTCATGCCCTCTGCTGCTCAAAAGACCTCTCCTCTTAATCCCCCTCCCTCCACATATTTTGGCTTAAAAATTGGAATTTAGATACAGTACAGAAATATTGTCTACGCTTGATTTAAAGTTTGAAGGTTAAAAAAAATGAAAATAGCTGCTGCAATAACTTAAAGTCTACTTTTTTGTATGTGTTTCTAATATCTTGTATTCATGTAAAACAGCGGGGCTTTGCAACTATTATCTTGGCTTTTTTTGATGGATACCGTGGACACTGTAGATGCAGATCAAATAAACAACACTTTGCATTATTTTTATATGGGCCCTGTAATACTCAACACTTGTCTGTATACCTGTATTAAAAGAAAATCACATTATCGTATAAGTATCACTTGAGTAATACAGGTGTTTCCGTTGCATGAAAACATGTACAAATACTGCTTTCCAAATTAGGAATAGTTTTAATAGAATAACAGACTTGGAAGGGACCTTGGAGGTCTTCTACTCCAACCCTCTGCTCAAACAGAAGACCAATACTATTCCGGACAATTGATTAATTGTTCTAACTATCAGAAAATTTCTCCTTAGTTCTAGGTTGGTTCTCTCCTTGTTTAGTTTCCATTCAGTTTTAATATACATGTCAACAACTTCCTCATTCCACACTGAATTAATATTACTTTATTCAATTTGCAATATACATTAATATACAAGATTAAATCTTTAACAAGATTTTTAAATTAGCACTGTAAAGGTTTCTGTAGAGGAAAACATGGGAATCTAGAGGAATGTTACTCATTTACAATCATGGATATATTATCTATAGGCATATATGATAGAGGCTGGCATGTGATCATGAATTGATCTTTGGTTTTCCCTACTTGGGTAGCTGCCGATACTGGTATACTGAAGCTTTTCTTGTTCCACAACAGTGTTTAAAATAGATACTTCCTGGAATTTAGTTTCAGATTATTTATGATTTAATTCCACATTTTAACTATCCTCTTGTGAATTGATTTCAATTAGTAACTTTTTGATTGTTTTTCAGACAAAATTTTAATAGAACAAATAGTCCTGCTTTCCAGAAGAAGATGCAATTTGGGAATGAAAACACAAAACTTGAACTGAGGAGAATTCCCCCAGAGCTTAATAATATCAGCAAACTAAATGAACACTTCAGCAAATTTGGAAATTTAGTGAATTTGCAGGTAGGCGATAGCGTGGCTGGCTGGGAAATTCTGGGAGTTGAAGTCCACACATCTTAAAATGTCCCAGGTTGAGAAACTGTGCTGTAAACCTTTTTACTATATTGTTGAAATAATATATTGGAAATTCTTTACTAGTTGGAACATGGATCATGACGGTGTATTTTTTCTAATACATAAAGCCCTGAAAATTTAGCATGGATGTATCATCTGTTTAAATAGAGAGCTTTAATCAGAAGTTAAATATTGGCAGGGAATTAATCTTTTGCAGTTACCCTCCTAAGGCAAGAATAAGCAACATTGTTTCCTCCAGATATTTTGGCCTAAATATTCCACATTTCTTTGCAATTGTCCCTGCTGATAGGGCCTGATGAGAATTTGAATTCCAAACATTTGAAAGGCATTGGATTGCCTTGTAAAGTGGCACAGGTACTAGTTCCTTTCTTCTCAAATAATCTATACATGTAGTCCTCGACTTACAACAGTTCATTGAGTGCCCATTTGAAGCTACAAAGGCACTGAAATAAGTGACTTATGGCTGCTTTCACATTTACAACTATTGCAGCATCTCCATGGTCACAAGATCAACATTCAGATGCTTGGCAACTGGCATGTATTTATGACTGTTGCAATGTCCCATGACATATAATCCCCTTTTCTGACTTTCTCACAAGCAAAGTCAATGGGGAAGCCAGATTCACTTAACAACCGTGTCACTAACTTAACAATTGCAGTGATTCACTTAACTCTGAATTTTGGGCTCAGTTGTGGTCATAGGTAAAGGACACCTGTATTACAATTTGCTGTACTGCAATTTTTTTTAAAAAAATGGTTCGTTTGGCAGGCCTTCTAAATATTTGTGTAATGGGATTAAAAGTCTATGATTTGGGATTGCACGTTTTCTTTCTTTTCTTTTCTTTTTTGTGGGGGGGGGGGAGATTAAAAAAATTGCAAGAAAATTTGATTTGTTTGTGCCAAAAACATGCTCAGTAAAATGCCCAGAAATGTAAATGTTTAATAACTATATTCTTCTCCACTTCCTGACTAGAAATTACAAATTGGACCAGGTTGCTTAAAAATTATTTTTATGAGATTTCTAGTAAAATCTGCTTGAACTCCAAAGTGGCTTAATAATGTTCTGAATATTCTCTGAATGACATTCCTAAAGAGTCTTGTGCTTCTTTGAGAAGACTCTCTCCGCATTTCTCTTTATTGTGTTTGCCTTTCCTTCAAAAATCATAGGTTGCCTACCAGGGAGATCCAGAAGGTGCCCTCATCCAGTTTGCTACCCACGAGGAAGCTAAAAAAGCAATATCGAGTACAGAAGCAGTCTTAAATAATCGATTTATCAAAGTCTATTGGCATAGAGAAGGCAGTACTCCCCCAATTACAACTTCAGTTCCGAAGGTAAAGAATAAAATTTGATTCATTTGGATAGCTCTTTTAAGCTAAATATCTACATGGTTAGCATGGTTTTCAAGAAGTTTGAATCTTGAATTTTCCAAATCAATAGTAAGAAATCAAGGTTTTTTATTTGAATAAGAATTTTGCTTATGAATATAGATCAGTTAAATATTTTATTTCACGTATTTGAATTTTTTACTGTAAGAAAATCAGTCAGTTAGAGCTGATATTTAGTACCTGATTGTTCTTCTTGTAAGATGTTGTTTGCCCTTCCTAGTTTCATTTAAAAAATAATAATATTGTGTATAATTCAGAGTTCTCACAATCTTATGCCAAAAATGTCTCTGCTATTCATTAAAGAATCCCTCCTCCCTGTCTTACATATAAGCCTGAAAAAAATGATAGGATTTCTTTATTTAATGAATGTTACAAAGATGTTTCATGAGGTTCAACTACTTCTGTGGAACACCTATTTAAACATGCATGGCTCTAAAAATATTATTTTTAAACTTTGAGTATGTTTTTGTGATAACCTGCAAGACTCATCCCCTGATCCCTTTCTGAAGTAGTATATAGAACCATATAATTATTTATTGGAAAGCTACTCTGAGGATATTAATGCAGTCATACAGAAATTGTTAAAATAAACAGGATAGATTAAAGAACAGTTATTCTTAAACTATTGCTTTTAGATTTAAATAATCTGAGTAGTTTCAGGACTATGTCCTTGTGAAACTTACTGAAAATACAATTATGCCAAAATAGCATTCAGATGAGAGAGCATCATGAAAAAAGGAATAATGGTAAAATGTCTAGAGCTGAAATATTTATGAACTATTATGAAGATTTCATTTCTTTTTAAGGTAATACAGCCTTTAGTCCAGCAGCCCATTATACCAGTTGTGAAGCAATCAGTCAAGGAACGATTAGGTCCAGTGCCTGCCAGTAACATTGAACCTGCTGAAGCACAGAGTGCCAGTGCAGAAACTGTTCAGGTGAATGTGACTCTAATTTTCCTGAACTTTCTTAGTCTGCAAAACCAAACTATATAGTTTCTTCTCTGTCAGAAGCACCTGTTCATTATAAATGGTAAACGGAACCTTTTAAAAACGATTGAAATGATTTTTATGTTTAATTCGCATGTTTAGTAAAATGGCACATTTGAATTGATAAGGCCGCCTTACAGATTCATTACAGTGCTTTCTAATTAATATCCAAAAATGTTTAAAGGGATTGATAAATCTTGTTGCCTCTGAAGAATTGAAGCGTTCTAATACTCAAGTAAGGTTTTTATTTATTTATTTATCGTTGAAAATTCCCCATTGCAAAAAAAAAAAAAAAAAAAGGAAATAAAAGAACAAAAAAAAAATAAAAAAAAAATTTTTAAATAAATAAAAAAAAAAAAAAAAAAAAAAAAAAAAAAAAAAAAAAAAAAAGAGGATATAATAGCTCACAAGCTCATTGAAAAATTAATTAAAGCAACTTCATTAGTAAAACAAATGTTACATGAATTTGTGGTGGGGGAAGGCCAATCTAGAAAGTTGGGTATATAAACAAAACTTAAAACATTTCAGTCTGGGGTATGGCATATCATAAGTTGAGGACTATCTGTATTGCCAAAACTCTTGTGGATGATAGACTTCCAAAATGTTGCTTTGAGCTGCCATCGTGAGTTTTAATGAATCACTGTTTTTTGCTCTTCTGTTTTCTATACAGCAAATGGAAATGGTATATCTAAATAGGCCCTGTCTCATTATTTATTGCATTGTATGCTCACTAGTTTTTAAATCAGCTTGCAGCTTAATTTTTTTCCAAGTTGGTATTTGATCCAGCAGAAAGTTGTATACTGTACGTTTTGAAGTATGCCCCAAAATCCTGTAGTTGAAGAGAATGGGCGTTTTGCAAAACCCTTCTATAATCTTCTATTTATCTTGAAGGAATTGGTTGGGTTTTAGATAACAATCTTAAAAGTGAGACGAAATGTATTTAAAAACACGTATTGCAAACATTAAACAGATCCTTTTTCTCTTCACCTAGAATGTAACCAAACTGTCTGTAAAGGATAGACTTGGGTTTATGCCTAAACCACCTATTCCAACTACAGAAAAGGTAAGAAAACTGTAATGCTCAGCAAACTATCTCCTAATTAACCTGAGTCAGCTTCAAAGCAGATGCTCACGTGTGATAAATGCAAAAATAGTTGTCAGCTTCTTTAAAACCATGACAGCTCTGACATGAAGGTGGTTGAAATGCTATTAACCATGCTTGTTTTCACATAGGCATCGTCAGTGAAACCTAAATCGTTGCTGTTTCGGCATGGATTTGCATGCCGAGATGGTGGTTAACAAAACCAGGTTGAATTTGGTGCAGCATCTGTTAGCGTAGAGCAAATGAAATTGCTTGACATTCAAAAATGACTTTGGTGTAGTAATGCTAGCAGCAGGAAATTGCTGTAGTGTGCTGTCACATTCCTAAAGCTCTTGGCAAGAGCACCCCTTTTGGATTAACATTTTAATAAACCTCTGTCAGCATCGCTGGTAGGAAGAGATTATGGGAGTTCTAGCCCAAAGCACCCAGATGATGCCTGCTAGGCTGTGTTATATTTTGCTTTAATGGTTCCGTCTCTTTGCTTGGCATCTGTGGTTATGTGACTTTCAGTATTGGGATGATACTCCTACTCAATACAGTTTTATTTTACCTAGTGGAATTTGCATATTGGATAATAGAGGAGGTAGATACTGAATAGTGTGGGTATATAGTTATAAACTACAAATTAAAAGCTTGCTGCCTTTTATTTGTGAGTTTACATTCTTTTGTCTTGATGAGTCCAATACTCATACAGTGATCCAGGATAATTTAAGTTGGATAAAATGTCCATAGGTTTTTTTGGGGGGGAAAGCAGGTAAGAGAGAATTAGCATAGGAAAAATAAACCAAAGACTAATCAAAGCAGGCATTTAAGGCCTTTCTTGAAATTGTTAGAGATTATTTTGAAAACTTATTTAACTCCCATAACAAACAACAATTCATAATTTCAATATACCCTTTTAATGTACAAAATTAATTAGCTCTTTCTTATAGTTCCTTCCATATATTATAATATATTATAATATGGAAGGAGCTGTAAGAAAAATTAGTGAGATATCCAGCTATGTACATTTGATTAATAAATAAATAAGACAACCTCTTTAAAATTTCCATTTTTTGTACGTTGAGGAAACCAGAGGTTTTCTGAATATATGAAAATCATAGTTTGACTCAACAGCACTTTGTAACTGCTGATTTTACAAGTTTTAAAATTATCCTTTAGCTTTCAGTTAAACTGCCTTTAACTCCCAGTCTTACTGTTTTTTAATTCAAAACAGTAATTAGTAATTATAATAAATTTATTATATTATTTTATTAATAAACCTTTGACCTCTCAATGTATGTTGAGACCATGGCTGTTCCTTATAAGAGGGCAGATCTTGTCTGTATTAAGATGGAAGACTTCTAGGAAACTCCTGGACTGTAAGATAGAACGATCTCAAATATCATAGAAGAAGGTAAAAGCAATATTTTGTATTTTATTGCTAAGAAAACACTTTGATGAGTCTAGGTAACATGAGTTTGATTTGAGAGTTTCTATTTCATTATGTGCTAATGAAATATTCTTCTACTACAGGTGTTGTCAACTTCTACTGGCTTGACAAAAACAGTATATAATCCAGCTGCTTTGAAGGCAGCTCAAAAAACTTTGCCTGTTGTTAATACTGCCCTGTTAGATTCCAGTGAAGCACAAAAGAAAAAACAGGTACATTTAATGTGATTGTGGGTAAAGGACATTTTTCTTGTTGAAGCATATTGTTTGTGATCATCTAACTATGGTTAGGTGATTGGGAGCACTCAAAGAATTATTTCTTCCTATGAATTTCATGTTATATATATTCTTATTTGAAATATATTTATGTGAAACTGTATATATGTATATGCATTTGTGCAGTCTCCCAATCACAGCATGCAATCATGATTACAAATAATTTACAAACAATGATTTCAGTTATCACATAGAATAAAAATCCTGGTGTTTGCTGTTTGTTTGTTTATTTTTCCTCATGGACTATTTATATTGAAAATCCAATATATTAGAAATGACATTAGTTTTGCTATAGTTCAAGATTAATTTTAGCTACCCAATGAGATATAATTGAACTATAATATTTATATATTTTCTAGATCCCAAACAATGGGAAATACAATAAAAAATTGAGAGATAAGATATATATCTGAGATATAAGAAGATATTAAATACTCTTACAATTCCACAATTACTCCAAAGGTGCTTTTTCAAAAGGCAACTGGAGTTTCTGGTTTTATTATTTAGTGTATGATGAGAACACGACAGAAGAAAAGTAAAAATATACTGTACACAATCCATGTAATTACATACAAAACTTCCATGGAAGTATAGCAGTGGCCTTTGTGCAGCTCTTCTAGGGAACCAGAGAACGGACATCGTGGGCAATCTTTCCACAATTCCACAATGATACTACTATGAAGGCAACCCCATCATGTTTGAATTATGGACATTTCTTATGCCAGAATTTTAGGGGTTCTTTAAATTTCACGTTAAATTATAGACTGTTATAATAATAGGACTTGAATATAGTTGATTTTGTTCAATGAATTCATAACCTGGTTTCCTCCAATAATGCCTTTAAATTTGTGTGTCTCTACATACAAGTTGAACAAATATTCCATACATTGACAAGAAGAGAATGTCTAGCACAAATACCTTCTTCAGATATGGTGATTGTTAATTATATATAATTATAGAGTTAGGGTCAGGGTTATGTGTATTAATTAGTGAAAATATAATAGGATGGTTTAGGCCTTTTTCCATATATGATTCTTTTAAATAAAAAAAGTTTTTTAATGAATTAAAATTTTAACTTTGTGTGCGTGTGTGTATGTGTGTGTACCTAAATTGACACGCATACATAGTTGGAGGCATTTTAGTTTTTATAAGGTATTGAGATGCTTATTGGGATTTTTTTTTATATTTTTAGGAAGCATTAAGACTTCAGCAAGATGTGAGGAAGAAAAAACAAGAGATCCTGGAAAAACATATTGAAACACAAAAGGTAATAGAATGATAACAGTCAAACATGAAGCTTTAAGATAAAATAGTAGATTTATTTCATTAAAAATTGTTTTGTAAAAGCAGTTAAATGGAAAAATCAAAGAACAAAGAGAGAGAACCAGTCCCCTTTAGCAACTGCAATTGGGATGGCAACTCAGTCATCAAGCAAAGCAGTTACTAAGTGAAAAATTGTATGACTGCAATTGTGCTTACTATTTTACGTCAGCTTTCCTTTGCTTTACAGTGTCAGAAGGATACAGGCCCAAACAACTGGTTGAGCCCAAACAATCTGGAAAGTTTCTGGAATTTGACTCATAAGGAAGGGTAAAAGGGCAAATCTTATAGCCCTTTTCCCTCACTCTCCTGCCCTTTGGAATGCTTATCCCAACGCTGCGATTATTAGCAAGAAAAATTGATGTTTATAGTTAACATTTATTGGAGAGGAAGGGATTACAAGAGAGTAAGCAGGCATACAATGGGAAACACAGATCTAAAGTAATACATTAGGGCCAGCTCTTTGCCTAGCAAGTTGGCAACTACAAACCACCAACTGCCTAGAAGGCAAAAAAAAAAAAAAAACAACACACAACCAAATAAAAAAAAAAAAAAAAAAAAAAAAAAAAAAAAGCCTTCAGTATAAAATTGATTAGAGTCTTGTCAGTGTCAGGCAGCAGCACAGCTGGATGGTTCTAATAGCTAATTAAAGTCCTAGAACTGAGTTTGTTAACTTGCACTTAGCACTTTTTAGGGACACATACTGTGCTGCAGAGAAAAGCAGCTCAGGGCTAGCTTATTTAGGCAATATCTCCTGCCTGCGAGGGGATAAGAAAGAAAAATATGTCAGACACAGGAGAACGTGTACTGATTGTATTGACAAATACATGAGAGAAAGATGCCACAAGGATTGTAAATGTGGGCATAAGTTGCAAAGTTATTTTTTCATCTCTCATAACTGTGAGCAGTCATTGATGAGGCAGTTGCTCAAGGACTACCTATATTCATATTCAGTAAGATACCATATATATTTTCAATACGAGTAAGACATTAGCAAAGCTTTATGAGTTTGGAAGAATTTTAGTTTTATTTTGTTTCTTGTGAATGAATTTTTCAAACAGATTTATTTATTTTTTTTGAGAAAGTAAGCCAATAAAATAGATCTTGGTAGTAAATGGACATTTTCTCTCTTTTTTATTGTTGATCGGTATTAATTTTTTTTTTTAAATTGAAACATGTAATTGGATCCAGGATTTCAGTGTGAAAAACGTAGAGCATATTGGTATTAGAATGAATATTTTTATGTTTTATGTGTGGGGAAAGTACTCGTAAAGAATTCCTGTAACTAACACGATAATTCCACTAGATGCTGATTTCAAAACTGGAGAAAAATAAAAATATGAAGTTAGAAGACAAAGCCGAAATCATGAAAACTCTGGAGACGTTAACCAACAGTATCACCAAGTTAAAGGATGAATTAAAAGGAGTTTCCTCAACAAGCACTCCGGTAAAAAGCATGAAAACAAGGACACAGGTATACAGATTTTTTAAAATTTATTTTTAATTTATTTATTTGTATCCAGCCTTTATTATTTTTTACAAATACTCAAGGTGGTGAACATACCCAGCATACCTCCATTCTTCTATTTTCCTCACAACAACAACAACTCTGTGAGGGTTGGGCTGAGAGAGAGTGCCCAAAGTCACCCAGCTGACTTTCACAGCTAAGACGGGACTTGAACTCACGGTCTCTTGCTTTCTATCCTGGCGCCTTAACCACTAGACTAAACTGGCTCCCATTTTGTTCTCTTCAGATCTCTTTTATCTCATTTTGTTAGTTAATTAGTTTTGTTTTTAACATCCACGATTGTATGTATATATTTGTGAGTGTTACAATTAATTGTTGCCTTCGGGGGAACAATGGAAAAAATATCCCCTCTTCTTTCAATGCAAATCCTTGAATGGGGTTTTAACCAACTAGTTTTCCCATACTGGTCAAGTGCTTTATAACTTGGTAGATTATTGAATATTTCTGCATCATACGATTGCCATAGTTTTGCTTTTTAATTAGTTTTAAATGAACTACTTTTATTTTTCCAGATTGTGAATTATGGTTTTATGCTGAAAATTAACTGCAGACAAATTATTTGCTTGCTTAGCAGTCTGAAGTAATACTGCTAAGCAAGCAAATAATTTGTCTGGAGTTAATTTTCAGCATGGAATCATAATTCAGAATCTGGAAAAATAAAAGTAGTTCATTTAAAACTGATTAAAAAGCAAATTATGGTTAGTGTTCTGCTAATGTGTGTAACCTCTGTTGGGGACTTCTTTTTCTATATAGCATCCTTGTTACACCCCGTGGAATCTAGTTATTTCATCTGGTATTTGTACGTGAGTTAGAAAATGCAAACTAAATTGCTTCCATAACATTTTAGATGCAGAAAGAACTATTGGATACAGAGTTGGACTTATATAAGAAAATGCAGGCTGGAGAAGAAGTTACTGAATTAAGGAGAAAGTATACAGAACTGCAGCTTGAAGTAAATATATTTCACATTGCTGGTTAACATTGCAGATGTTTCACTTCTTGTCTACGTAATGCAAAAATTGTTTTAAACAGAAATCACCTTAAAACTGTTTTTATTGGAGGTCTTGGACTTAGATATTTCTGTTCACTTGTCTTTCAGCAATTTTGTCTTTAACCTAAGTTGCTATTAACAAGAGGCATTTTTACAATGTACCCATAGATGGTGCTATTGGTGTTTAGAAGTATTGAAATGTCTCTAACCTATTTCCCTGGCCTTTACGATTCACTGCCCCTTTTTCTTACTAGAAATATATATTAACAGAAACAGTTCTTTGTTAAATGTAGCTTGATGTGGGTTCTGCTGTTTTATAAAGGGAATCTAAGTGACAAATAACAGCACAATTTGGTGTTTCTTTCATTAATTCCGTAAACCATCCATTATGCAGCAGACAAGTGTTAAAAAATTAACACATACACAGAGAGACATACCTTTGCAGTTCATTCAGTTGAATTTTGGCTCAGTCTATGGCATGTATATTTGGGCACGCATATTTTGAATATATTTGCTTTAGTTTCACTTTCTTTTAAGAAAACATGTTATCATCAAGGAATTAAACTATTAATGACAAAGTGTGTGGTTAGATTTGAACCCTCTTTTTCTTTCAGTGTGGCATAATTAGCATTCCCTTCCCTAATTTTTCTCACATCAAGAAACCTCTGGGAAAGTTCAGCTGAGAGAGAACGGGTGATCTAAAGTCACCCAGTGAACAGACTCACCTTTGCTTTAATTTCATGAGCCAGCCTTACGGCATCAATCTGTAGGAGCCATCTGCAATTCAAAGATGATAACGCTATACGTATCCTTATAAATTACCTAATGCAGAGCATTGTTCTAAAGTTGAAAACGCAGATAGAGAATATATCTCATTTGGGTCTCTATGAACACTTTTTATTATTGCTAGGCAGCAAAACGAGGCATTCTTTCCTCTGGCCGCGGGAGAGGAATGCACACACGAGGTCGAGGGGTATCTCGTGGGAGAGGTAGGGGAGTTCGAGGCCGGGGTCGAGGAAGAAGTCTCTCTGTTCACGCTGTGGTGGATCATCGTCCTCGAGCCCTTGAAATCTCAGCTTTTACGGAGAATGACAGGGAAGATCTCCTTCCTCATTTTGCGGTATGTACCTGTCTAATTGTCTATGGAGATTCTCGGTCATCCAGGTCATGGTTGTCCCAAAGTTGCCTTTTTTCAAGAGGCAACAACTGGACTTTCTTGGTTTTTCCTTTGAAGATCTTTTACTTCTCATCCAAGAAGTTTGGACTACCTGTCTGATTGTTCTGCTAATCTTAGTACTTGTGTGATTGTGTGTGTGTGTGTTACCTCTGACATTGTCACTGTGACTGATGAAATACTCAGGCCAAGTTAAATTTGTTGAACTTCTTCAGATGTTCCTTAGACTCGACAACTGTTGCCATATTTTTCTGCAGGTGTGGAAAAAGGGCAGGACAGGATAGGAAATGGCAGGTTTGCATGGTTGTTAACAGTGAGGGAAAGGATGAAAATAAGGAAGCATATCTGGGTTCTTCTCTCTTGTGCCATATCTGTCATCGGATGTTGGCGATCATGTTGATGATCCTATTTTTATCAACAGCTGCACGAAAACCTCCCATCTGGGTTACTGATTTGTAATAAAGAATTGGATTGGGTTGGGTTGGGTTGGATTCATACTCCATGATGTACAGTCTGTGCCTTTGATACATACATCATGACATCATAAATCCCAGAAGTAGACCTTGCATCCTGCTTGTTTGATCATTCTGATGAAAGAGTGTATATATATATACCTTAGGGTTTGAACTTGGTGCTCTCTGAGCTTGGTTGCTTGCTTTCAGAAATTTCATTACCCAAATAGGGAGATAATGAACATCAGATAACGTTACCTTGCAAGGTTTTTTGTTTTTTTTAAACGTGCTTAAACTTCTCTTATATTCAATTTCCTTTCAGACCATTTTTAATACTTAACTTCTTTTAAAAAGCACAGTTCTACAGTTATTTTAGATTTGGAATCATTGTCAGTGCAGATTGTATCTAAATGCTCTTAGCTTAAAGTTAGCAGAGAATAAATACGTTGCCTAAATGAGATTTTTTTTTCCCTCTTAAAAGCAATATGGTGAAATTGAAGACTGCCAGATAGATGATTCTTCTCTCCACGCAGTGATTACATTCAAAACAAGAGCAGAAGCAGAAGCAGTAAGTATATCCCTGCCCCCTTTTTTTCTTCAAACATGTTTATATTTGAAAGTGAAGTGTTTTCATATGTCCTGTCTTTGGAGCATTACAGTTTTCCAAAATCTGATTAACTCCTATCCTTTTCACTTTTAGGACAGTTACTAAAACTTTTCAAGACAGTTCTGCAAATATATCTGCTGTGTATCAATTATCATGGGTATTTTATACTAAGCATTGGAGGGAGGGAGGGATAGATAAAATTATGTAAAGTCTTTGTTTCGGGCAGTTGTACTTGCAGTATTTGTTCTATTGAATATTATTCTAGCTTAAATTATTTAATTAAATACAACAGATCTAATAAAATAGTATTTCTGGGCAATTACCTCAGATGTTTGCATCACAATTTGAGATACCGGAAGAGAGGTATAATGAACGTTGGCTATGAATATTTCTGAATATATAATTTCTAGCATTCATTTAGTTGTTTCCTGCAGCAATGGCAGTGGGAAACAACGTCTGTGAAGAATATCTTTCATTTTTCCTTTTATTTCAGTTGAAATAAATCAAGAATGTCCAATATGAAACGTAATAGTTCTAAGGCTACTTACGTCAAATATTTTTGTTGCATTCTTCACCAGTTTGTGAATATTCTAAAATTAAAAAAATATTAAAATGTTATTAATTTTAATCAATGTTATTGATTTTAATATATTTAATCACTTATCTTCCAAAAATTAAAGATATTTTGGGGGGAAATTCAACTTGGAAAGATTTGTGCCCTAATGTTGGAGCTATAAAAGCACAGCATATGATCATATGAATTTAATAATTAATTTACTAGTGTCAAATCACAGTTCGCTCAAATGTTGAACATTTGCAAGTTTATTATGCCACAGATATAATCCTATGGATAGGGTAGCCTAATTAAAAATGAAGGATAATAAATAAAATATATACAACTCAAGTCTCTACTTGTCAATAAACTGAATACTGCACAGTATATTTTTTGAAAATATAACTTGGAAATTGGTGAGAAAAGTAAAATCTAGACATGAAAAACCAGATGAATAGGTATAAGATAGGCAGCAGCTGGTGCAAGAGTATTGTCTATAAGAGGTCTAGGTGCCCTGGTGGATTGCCTCTTAAATATGAGTCAGCAATGTGGTGTAGCTGCCCACACAGTCCAGGGCTGCATCAACAGAAGGATAGTAGTAAGATCAAGTGGAGTTGTAGTGCCACGCTATACTGCACATTTGGAATACTCTCTCCATTTCTGATCACCATGAAAAAAAAAAAAAAAAAAAAAGATGCTGAGGCCCTAGAAAGTGTGCAGAGAAGATCAACTAAAATTGTAAGGAGTCTAGAGGCTAAATTGTATGAAGAACAGCTAACTAGGTATATTTAGCTTAACAAAGATAAGAGTATGAAGAGAGTTGATATTAGTCTTCCAATATTTAAAAGGGTTGCCACAGGGAAGAGAGTGTTGACTTATTCTCCATAGCACCTGAGGAGAAGCAATGGGTAGATGCTTGTCAGAGGGATATCCAACCTGGAAATAAGGAATTTCCTGACAATGAGGACTATTAAGAAGTGGAACTGCTTGTCTCTTGGAGTTGTGGATGCTCCATCACTGGAGGTTTTCAAGAAAAGATTGGGCAACCATTTGTACCGGGACGGTATCAGGACTCCCTATCTTGGGAGGTTGGGCTAGAAGACTTCCAAAGTTCCTTCCAACCTTAGGATTTTAGATTTGATTCTATGGAAAAACAGACTGTAGAAATTCATTTCTCAATTAGTTTCAGCTTCATGAGATTTCTTCGAAGGAACGGTAGCGAATATTTTACTGCCTTGAATGAAAAAAGGTTAAATTTTATGATCACATACATTTGGGTTTGGGATGATTCCCTAGTCATGAAATGTTACATTTTTATGTTGCTGTAATTTTTTTCAGAGATTACCATGTTTTTTAAAAGCTCAAATGTCATATATACTCAGTCTTTAAAATCCCACTTTGTGATGTTGTGACAAGACCATGTACAAAAAAGTCTCCCGAGTTGCATTTTAATAGGTTTGTGGTATCTTTTAAAATTTATCATAAATTTATATGTACAGATTTAAAATTTATGCCTAGGGACTTTAATATCACACAATTCATGTTCAGATGTCATTGGACATGTAATTGTTTCCACATTTCACATTATGCTGTACTTCCAGATTATACTATAAATCTTTTTTTGACCATGGTAGTTATTATTTCAGAATGATGCTAACACTGATTTATGCTAGTTCATGTTACTTTAATTTGGAGGTACTATTTCCAAAGCAAGCACTTAATGTATCTGATACTTGAAGGCATGAATATCCCATAGGTTTATTTTTTTTTTAACAATTCAATTACCAGACTTTTGCCGAAAATAGAATGTTTTACTGCAAGATAAATTAGATTCATGAAGTTTATTTTTTATTTATTTATCAACCCTTTGTGTTATCAAGATGCCATATTTTGGATTGTAGTCTTATTGATATTAATAAATATCAGTATTTTGGAGAAAAGCACAAATAAGGAAATGATTCAGTAACAGTTGGCTGTCTAATACAGTGTGATGCAAGTTTGAGGACTTTAATTTGAAGTGTGTGTGTGTGTGTGTGTGTGTGTGTGTGTGTGTGTGTGTATCAGTGCAATATAAGGGAGAATTGTAAAAATGGAAAGTACTTTCATACGCTTGATTATAAACTCTGAAATAATTTAATGGAGCATTAAGCCTATCTTGCATTTAATGAATTTCTGTAATCAGAGACGGGGGCTTATTTTATCTCTATTAAAAGCTAGATATAGAAATCCTAAAGTCAGTAGAAGTATGCCAAATAACTGCATTTTGTTCTCTGGCTTTTTTTTACTATTTTTGCTTGGAACAATATCACCCTGTGAGATATTATAAGGCTCTTGATATTTCACTTCGTTTTAAATGCCTTGCCACGTAGCATGCTAAATGCAGTCCTTTAGGCACATAGGGATATTTGTGAGCTGTTCCTGCTCAAGCTTCATCTGGTCCTTGGTTCTCTTCCTTTTGTGCTTTTTTCCCCTAAAAATATTTTTTGCCTCTAGGCCGCTATCCACGGATCTCGATTTAAAGGGCAAGACCTGAAGTTAGCATGGAACAAGCCAGTAACAAATATGTCAACCGTGGAAACAGAAGAGACTGAGCCAGATGAAGAGGAAGTAAGTGTACAAGGAGATGAAGGAGTGTGAACTTTTATCTCTGTTTGTTCTGGGACAGGCTACATCTTTTCTCAATCATAAATGTTTGAAGAAGGCATACTACTGATTAATTTAAGAGAGGCGCTCACCCTTTTTACATTTAAGAAAGCAGTATCCCTTAAGGAAAATGCTGTCTTGGTAACAAATGGATATTAGGAATCATATAAACATGGCATTCACAGGTAGTCCTCGACTTAAGACCACAATTTGGATTGGGGCTTCCATCACTAAGTGATGTTGGCATAAAGTGTGATGTCACGTGATCAAATCACTTAAGTGACGGCAATCCCAGCAGTCTTGGTGGCTGTTGTAACTCCAGACACATCTTTTCAGAAATGATAGATAACACTACTAAATTGAAAGCTCTGAAATTCATAATGTTTGTCTTTGTACAACGTTTTAACACACTTTTTAAAATTGTAGTATGATCTTACTACTAGAATTGTACATTGTGTGTGTGTGTGTGTGTGTGTGTAACATTTATTGAAGTTACAACTTCACATTAATAATCAAACATCTGTCCTACATATTCTTATCCTGTATATATTGGTTCCTTAAATTACAGTTTAGTTAACAAGTTGTGTGTGAGTAGAATTTTTTTCTCTTCAATAAATGCATATACATAATAGATTTCCAATCAAAGTTTCTTCAAGCATTTAGCATGATTTTATTGCAGGTTTTACAAAGATAAAAATTCAACATTACTGCTAATAAAGTTACATATGAATATTAAAATATATGTAACAATCAGATTCTAGAAATATCAGTTGTAGGGTAAATTATGAGTGCAGAATTCCACTGACTTCACCATAAATTTTATCAGAGTTGCTGTTCCATTGTCAGGTCATTTATTTTATTATTTATAGTCTTAATCTCTGGCCTTTGTGTAAGCACCTCCTAAAAGATGTATATTTCATCTCTGGGAAATTACTTTTGTAATTTTTTCATTTCATATGAATTGCAGAAAATCTACATGTATTTATTTGAATATTTTTCTAATTTTTTTTTTTGTGATAAAGGAAGTTTTGGTGCATTAACACACCATACAAGATCCAGTTTTCAGACAATTCAGGTTCTTTTCTGCCTTATCTTTTCCATAGAGTGTGAATTTATTTCCATAGATCAATCCTTGTATCTCAAATGTATAGAGAGATTATTAGGCAGTGTGACTTCCAAAGGTGTGCAACAATATGACTCTGAGGATATAAATGTGGAGAATTTTTTTCCCCACATTTCTCATTCACGTTTCCATATACCACACTAGGAATACTGTGTCCAGTTTTGGTCACCATGATATAAAAAAGATGATGAGACTCTAGAAAGGGAGCAGAGAAGAGCAACAAAGATGATTAGGGGATTGGGGGCTAAAACATATAAAGAATGATTGCAGGAACTGTCTAGTCTAACGAATAGAAGGACTAGGGGTGACATAACTTTCTTCCAAAACAGAGAAGGGGTCAACCTATTCTACAAAGCACCTGAAGGTAGGACAAGAAGTAGATGGAAACTTATCAAGGAGAAATCAAAAAGCTAAATAGAAATTTCCTAACAGTGAGAACAATTACCGTATTTTTCGGACTATAAGACGCACCGGAGTATAAGACGCACCAAGATTTCGAAGAGGTAAACAAGGGAAAAAAAGTTTTTGCCCTCCCTGGCCCCCAGGAGCACTCTGCAGTTCTCCCAAACCCTCTGCGCATCCCATTTTTGCGAAAAACGCAAAACCAGGATGTGCAGAGGGTTTGGGAGGCCTGCAGAGTGCTCCTGGGGGCTGGGAAGGGCAAAAACACGACGCGTGGGGGGTTTGGGAGGCGAAAACGGGGCCCGTTTTTCACGAACGCAGGCCCGTTTTTCGCCAAAAAAGGGGTGCGCAGAGGGTTTGGGAGGCCTGCAGACTGCTCCTGAGGGCTGGGGAGGGCAAAAATGGGCCAAACCCCACACAGGTCGCGTTTTTTTCCTCCACAGCCCCCAGGAGCACTCTGTAGGCCTCCCAAACCCTCTGCGCACCCTGTTTTTGTGGAAAACGGACCTGTTTTTGGCGAAAATGGGACACGTGGGGTGGGGTTTCGGGAGGCCAAAAATGGCTGAATTCGGTGTAGGACGCACCAACATTTCCGCCCTCTTTTAGGGGGGGAAAAGTGCGCCTTATACTCCGAAAAATACGGTAACCATTGGAATGGCTTGCCTCCAGAAGTTATGGTGTTCTATCACTGGAGGTTTTTAAGAGGAGATTGGACAACCATTTGTCTGGAATAGTATTGGTCTTCAAACACTGGTTTGTTTGGCTTGTCATTTAAAACACCAGGTCATGATTTATATACAAGTAAAGGCCTGGGATTTACTAACTGAAATTACAGGTAAGGCAGCAGGTAGAACACAGACTTAAAGCTTCACATAGGTTTGTGCGTATTTTTGTCCTTCTCTTTTTGAGTCATACTTTAGATATCAACTATTTGACTGTGAAAACCTAAATAATTTGGATAAATTCAGTGCTAGAAACTGCATCGTTCTTCACATTTCATTATTCCACTTACACCTGCATAACAGCTTGACAGAAATAGTTGAACCCCCCACCAAATATTCTTTGGTTTTCAAAGATCCTTTTTCAGTTTGATATCTTTATATTGAATGAAATAAATACAGATAGTTCTTGACTTACAACCACAATTGAGCCGAAATTTTGTGTTGCTCAGTGAGGCAGTTGTTAAATGAGTTTTGCCCCATTTTCCGACCTTTCTTGCCACAGCTGTTAAGGGAATCACTGTACCTGTTAAGTTTGTAACATGGTTACAAACGTGTTAATTGAATCTGGCTTCCCCATTGACTTTGCTTGTCAGAAGACCCCAGGACACTGCAACCATGATAAATATGAGTCAGTTGCCAAGCATCTGAATTTTGATCACATGACCATGGGGATGCTGCAACAGTTGTGAGTGTGAGAAATGGTCATAAGTGACTTTTTGTAACTTCGAACAGTCACTGAATGAACTCTTGTAAGTCGAGGACTGCCTGTACTACTAATGATGATTTTTTTTTAAAAAAATTGTGTTTGTCTATCCTTTCAAGGTGCAGATTTGCATAATTTCAGATTCTAATGGATGTATTTCTTCCAGCATAGTCTTATTAAATATTTCTTTTAGTTTCAGGAAGAATCCTTGGTAGATGACTCATTGCTTCAAGATGATGATGAAGATGATGATGACAATGAATCTCGTTCATGGAGAAGATGATTCAACTGATCAGAGACCGCGCTAGAGATTTAGCTACATTGCATTAACATTTCCTAAAGAACTTTTGAATATTTGTACTACAAGACAATTGGATGGAAAGAGAGATGGATTTCAGATAAGAAACAAGCAGCTGATTGATCCTGTATTTTGAGTGATTGATGTTCAGGTTGCATTTACATTTCGGTAAATGATTGCTACAGACATCGTATTAGGAACATATGCAATGTTTTTATTCTATGGAAACATTACAGAATTCTTTGGATTCTTTGTAATTTAAAAACAATTGGTCACACATCAAAATGACCAAACGTTATAACATAGAATCTTCTTTGTTTGTTTATTTTATTCCAAGTATGGAATGAAAATTTGCATTTAAGATCTTTGTAAATGTTTTCGGAAATAATAGATAACAGTACTAAACTGAAGTCTCTAAAGTTATGTATTCATAATATTGCATAGTAGTATGCTTAGGCTTTACTATGTACTAGCCTTTTGTTGGATTTGTGAACGTATTTTACGTATGAGTTTTAACGATACAGTGTATGACTGCTTTGCATATATCTCTTTATCACCTTAAGATATTAAAAAAATAAAGAAATGGAATGGTCTTGGGGAAAAAAAAGAAAAAAGCAATAATAATGAAATTATACCCACGGCCCATGATAATGGCGGAAAAAAATTAAAAAGATTTTAAAAAAAATTCCAAGAGACCATTCCAAGTGGCAATCCCAACCCCCCAATCGTCAAGAAAAGAGCTGAATCACTGTCATTTTTTTCACTTCATAATGAATAAAACAATACCGAAAACAAGGCATTGAAGCCATATGCTCAGTTTACATATATACAGTGCGCTAAAATCTCTTGAAACACACTTTAAACTGCTAAACTGGCAATCTAACATCAAATGGAGTTCATGCATTGAAGCAAATCTTCCTCACGCCCGGGGAATCGAAGAGAACTTTCTCCTGCGAAGAAGACTTGAGCCAAAAGATACGTAACAAAATGAGTTGCAAAACTGGTATGTACTTTTTTTAGTTATGAATCGCTTAAAATAGTTCAAAGAATCCAAATAGAGTTTCCTATCGAAACGATGTATAGTTTGAAGCTCTTTAGACCAAGTAAACGTAATTTATCCTAATTCTGTTAAAAGTTGTATTTGTTAAACTGTTTAAGCAGGAAGTTGCTCTCCTTTGTGATTGGACACACAATTTGTGTGATTGGACACACAAATTCCTTGTGTGTCCAATCACATTTGGCCAATAAAGAATTCTATTCTATTCTATTCTATTTGCTGTTTACTAAGGCTTTTTGATTTGTATTTTATATTGTAATGACCCTGATAAGTGACTTGAGAGTTTATCTTATTTGGTCTTTTTTACCTGCCGCTTCCTGTCTCTTTCTCACCTTCTTTCCAGAAGGTGCCAAATTATATAGAGTAAAATACAGGAGCAGGAGGGATGATAGCATTTAATATTGTATTGGATCCTAAAACAGATTATACAAATTTTAAAAAAAAAAAAAAAAAAAAAAGCAAAAACCCTGCTTTTCTGCTACAATTTCCTATACCCTCTTTCCTGTAGTCCAGGAATATTTCCCGACTTACCCATAGCACTTTTTTCTAAAGATCATAAGTAACTGAACTGGAAGGAATAGAACATACTTCCATTAATTTCCTTAAATTGTTTTACCTAGATTCCAAGCCATCAAATTTTGTCCTAGAATAGTATTTTGTATATCCAGAGATGAGAATTTCAAAGTGCTGTATAATAGTGACCTTGCTGAAGCTAAACAAGAACAGGTCTGAGCATTGATCTGATGAGAGATTTAAGAATCTTGCCTCTGCCTCTGCTTTAAGAAAAGTTGGCTCATAATTAATAACTCTAATTACAAAAACTTATATATTTCATAGAATACATTGAGTGTTTCATTACAAGAGACTGTATTTCTGTTTTCTTTTAGGGAAAAGAAAAAAGAGACCACATGTCATCTTCAATATTTCAAGAGTTACAGTGCAGACTGAAATACAGTACAGCATTCTTAATAGAAGTAGGTCCTAGAATCCCTTAATTGATTTTTTTATAGAATCTGATCCATAGATTGTCGATAACTAAGATGTTATATTGTTATACAGTTTAACAGATCCTGAGTTACCTCTTAGAAAGTATCTCATTCTGGCAAGAGATGAATTTGACCACAGTTCTATAAAATTTCAGAAAGTGAGAGATATATGGTCTCTTTATGGAGCAATGAAAAAAAACAAACACACACCATGATAAATGACTACTTGGACCTGAAATGACTCTATGTTTATTTCTTGAAGTTCTGAATGCTTTTAGATGCCATATTTGCTGCATTTTATTGCAAACAACAGTGAAATAAATGAGAGAGCAATATAAGATGTTTTTGTTCTTCAGGTAATTTCAGCACAGAAGTACTAGAAAGATTCAGCTGCAAAAAAATTCCCATAATTTGAATCTTCCCTAAGCAGTGTTGGGAAAACGGTAGTCAGTGCAGCTTACCATGGATAATTTAGGCTGCCTTATCTAAGAAATGCTGAACCCAAGCATTTCCTTCAACATTGCAAACAATATTTTTAAATTTCTAAACGAATGGACGCCCGTGTAATGCTTTGCTCCTGGGGGGAAAAAAAACCTGAGTCAAGGTAGGCTTAATTTTAAATCAGGTACGTATAATTATATGTATTTTGTGGGAAAATGGATTATTTTGAAAGAACAGTAGTATTAAGCAGTATTTCTTGACAATTTGTTGTGATGATTTATGTCTAGGACAAATACAGGTAGACCTCGAGTTATAACAGTTCATTTAGTGACAGTTCTAAGTTAAAATGACACTGAAAAAAGTGTCTTTAACGACTATTTCACTAATGTTACTAATGCTCTTCTCAGATTCGTGGTATCCAAGTTAACTTCCAAATGAAAACAAATATGCACCTTTAAAAATAGCCATTTGTTAAGCGTTGTGAACCCTGATTGGATTTTTTCAACTGATCAGGGCTATACAATGTGTCAGATTTGGAGGGGGAAAAATATTGTTTAGAGAAAGAGATTAATTTATTTTTAAATTGGAGGAAGAAAGATCCTTCAGATATATAGATACATATATAAAAATATGTATATATAAACCTGCAGACAAAAATAAGGTGAATCTATCTATCTATCTATCTATCTATCTATCTATCTATCTATCTATCTATCTATCTATCACCTCTTATTTTTATTTATTTAAATATACCTGTTGGCAGTTTCTTGTCTTTTCACATGAACATACTGCAGCTCTGGAGGGTAGCTATGTGAACCCAGGAAAAGAAATAGCTCCCATAAGGAGTTGCTGGTAAGTAGCCATTTTGTTCCCCCATGCTCCTTTTCCCCTTTGGGTCCAAAACATGGCACAAGCCAGATTAGTAATAGTAGATCACCAACTTTAAACATTGGTGTGATAGAAAAGCAAACGTTTATTTTATGTTATCAATTTATATAGAGTTGGAATTATATGGGTTGACTGTCGCTTGCGGTCAGACCTAGGTATTGCATACAAAATTATACGTAGTAATGCTTTACCTGTAAATGACTTTTTCTGTTTTAATCACAATAATACGCGCGCGAACAACCGCTTTAAACTCAATGTAAAACGTTCTAAACTTGACTGTAAAAAATATGATTTCTGTAATAGAGTTGTCAAAGTCTGGAATGCTCTACCTGATTCAGTTGTCTCAGCTACAAATTTTCACAGTTTCAGTCACAAATTGACTTCTGTGGACCTTACTTCATACTTAAGTGGTCAGTAGAGGGGGCGTGCATAAATGCACTAACGTGCCTATCGTCCCTGTCATTGTATTTTTTCCCCTTTTATTCTTGTTTTCGTTTTTGTTTGACAAATTCTAATAAATAAATAAATAAAAATAAATGGCCTACAGTAAAACTCTTGACATGCCACATTTTGAATCAGGTGGTTTTTGATCCATCTTTAAAGAGATGAAAAAAACCCCACCATTAATCAAGTTCAGTTACAGTTTATTAGAAAAGGTGTTTAGCAATCTGCTTTTTTTCTTTTGAATCTTGAGAACCACATTTTTCATTTTGCTTATTTAATGCTAACTTACCTTACCAGGACTTGCTTGTTTTAATTCTAATAATTTTTATTGTGTTATTAATCTTTCAAAATACCCAGTTCCTGTTCAATGCACAAAAGACACAACTATCTTTGTCCATAAGCCTTTTCATAATATCTTTAAGGGGAGAAAATGGTAAAGTTATAATGTTATTAGAAATGGTTTTATAAACTTTAAAGTCTACCATATCTAACAGTTGTATTTTACTAGCTTGATATAAAAATGCATGCATTGAATGAAATCCGTGGAATTGATCTAAAAGTATATATTTTTGTATTGCTGAAGCAGGTTTTTTAAAGAGATGTTTTTATATTTTCAGCCTCCTGCCAAAGTTGGCAGAAATATTCAAAATGTTTTCAAAAATGCAAATATATGATGAAGGGATATCTACTCTGAGTCTATTTCTGGGTTGCAGGCATAAGAAATATGTATTCCCAGTCTATTTTGCGGCTAAGGGCGTAAGAATGATAAATATATTGTTTACAGAGTTGAGGCTAATATGAAAAAAATATGGCATTGTTGCACAGTTACAAGTCTGAGAGCTTTACTGTTGATTGATGATTTTTCTCTTGGTTTTATACTGTACCGAGAAAAATTGCTAAATGTTATTGACAAGTAAATGGAAAGATCTTAATCTTTTTATTTAAACGGACATCTTCAGTTCTCTTTCAAATGATAAAATGATTTCTAAAACAACTCAAATATACTTGATTGATAAAGACATATTAATGAATCTAGTTGTAGACTTCCATATTAGCAATATATTTTTCCCTAAATGAAAGTTTTAATCACCATCTAGTATAATCTTTTATGCAGGTTATACGAAAATAGAAAAGCAGATAAGAATGCTTAATTTCAATAATTTTCATCTTTCCATGACTTTTGTAATTGGGGGGGGAAGCCTTTCTGTTATAGCAAAAGTAATTATTTTTAGTAATATATTTGAGAATGAAATAAAAAGCCAGCACTTTATAAATGCTGCATGTAATTTTTAAATAAATTCTGCACATTGGAGGCTAGGGGGCGCTGTCTACATAACTAAAGCTAATTTCATTTTCTTTTATGTATCAGTTTATCATCAGTCCTTTGCAATCTAACAAATGAATGTTTATGTTTTGCTATGCAAAATATGGTATATATTCTTACAAAGAACTCATTTAAAACTATTTTTATCTAAGCCAATGTATTCCTCTCAGGGGTCCATCATTGCTTAAGATCATAATCACGAAATCATTAATGGAACTCATACTAATATCCCATAGCAAATGCAAGCTTCACCTGCATTACAATCATGTACATTACTCTTCATGCATGTTAGTGAAAGAAGTTCAGAAAAGCATTTCATTCTAGAGAGAGCCCACAACTACTATCCTTCTTTAAAAAAAATACAGGTTTTCCAATTAATCGTCACAGTTTTATTATTCATAATCTCCCGATTATGATAAACCTGACTTTCTATTTAGCAGCTACTTCCAATGTTTTACTCCTTTTTCGGGCTTTTTCCACATAAACCATGCGGACATTTCTTCCCTATTTTTGGATGTTCACATTCACATCTTAGAAAATAGGAGCTGCACAGAAGAATGCTTGCGAGCATGGTGGTCAAATTGTGAGGCAGTCATTGAAATGAAAATAAGGAAAATAGAAAATGAGCATTTTCATGCTTTGAGAAGAAATGCAATCAAAAGTATTGTCTAACATGCAAAATTATATGTGATAGTCTATATGTTGTCTGGCTAAATTTACCCTCGGATGCTTTGTTGTTTGGTTGCACTAGACTAATATGATTACCTATCTTCTGATTAAAAAGATTTATTTACCCGTTATCTCCTTAGCGATCTGCATTTTATTCTAAATAACCATAAGAAAATTCCTTACTTGCCAACATTTGGCAATAAAGATTAGTTCCTTACGTTGTAATGCTCTTTAAATATTTTTGATTTTAATATAAAGATTATATTTTTTAAAAAATAGTTATTATATTGTACAATTTTTGATGCTTTCAACATCCAGCTTTTAACAGAACATTTTCATATTTAGATGATAAGGTTGAAATATAATCTCTGCTATCTAGGAGATTAAATAGTTAATTAAAATCTCAGAGAAAAATATGTTGATTAATTTTGCAGCTAATTCTTGTCTTGTATATACTTCTTAATTTTTGCTTCATTATTCTACTTGTTTTTGCAATTAATATTTCCATTTCCAGTTTATTCTTTTCCTTTTTTAAAAAAAGGTAGGAATCACTGCTGTAAGTTTTAACTTAACATAACTACCGTGTTTCCCCGAAAATAAGACATGTCCCGATAATAAGCCCAACAGGGCTTTTCGGGACATGCGTTGAAATAAGCCACCCCCCGAAAATAAGCCCCCCCATTACTTTCCGGGGGGAAAGGGGGGGGCATGCCGGGAGGCGCTCTTTTTGCTGTGGGCACTTTTTTGGCCGGGAGAGCGAGAGCAAGTGAGAGTCGAGGGCACGCACACCCCACGAGACTGCTCGGCNATAACTACCGTGTTTCCCCGAAAATAAGACATGTCCCGATAATAAGCCCAACAGGGCTTTTCGGGACATGCGTTGAAATAAGCCACCCCCCGAAAATAAGCCCCCCCATTACTTTCCGGGGGGAAAGGGGGGGGCATGCCGGGAGGCGCTCTTTTTGCTGTGGGCACTTTTTTGGCCGGGAGAGCGAGAGCAAGTGAGAGTCGAGGGCACGCACACCCCACGAGACTGCTCGGCTCCTCTGGGCTCTGCCTCTGCCAGCGTTTTCAAAC
>QLTV01003756.1:1177281-1188709 GCA_003457575.1 Thermophis baileyi | reverse complement strand
CGGACCCCTCTCTCAAGGAGGCGTTGATTATAGCCTGGAGCCAGCCTCATGTCACCTCCCTGCTGGCCAAGACCAGCCAGGAGGGGCACGGGTCCAATAAACAAGTGGAGGAGCTCATCGCTCCAATAGCCTTGTCCACTTCCTCAGGAGTCACAGGCTCAAACTCCTCCCACAAAATTGGATTAAGACCTGCCCCTGTCATCTCAGCTTGACTTGCCCAATCAGAGTCCAGGTCCATAATTTATTTTACAAATAAATTTGTAAAATTTATTTCTCCATTACCCTCTTCAGGACTTCTTTCTCCATTTCTCCATGTTCCCAGAATTCCCACCTGCCAATTGGCTACAGTAAGTTATCTATAAGAGGCTCTGTTTTTCTCCTATTTCAAATTGTCCCAGTAAGACTGAGACACCAATACCATTTAACCCACCAGCACGCTTCTCACTGTAGACAAGTGCTGCTATTTGTATTCCTGAAAGAAATTGTGTGTACTTCAATTTTTACATAAAAAAATTATGGGTGATTGTCAATAGTTTCAGCTGAAAAGAGTGACGTTATATATTTGAAAACTGTCTTTAATTCAGTAATAGGCGTTCATGATGTTTAAAACATTCTAAAGTGGATAAATATTAGGTAAGGGTCCCAATTTAGTGTCACGTTCCTATACTTATCTGATAGAAACAACTTCTCTTTTATAAATGTTACTTCAGTGGTATAGAATAAAGTAGCTGTTATGCGTGAAGGCAAACATTAACTTACTTTTAGTACATATGAAGTAGCTATGGGATGTTTTGCTCCTTCCTCTGTGTGTTGTGATTCATTTCCTAGTTTGTAGCAAATTAATTATCAATTTTAACAGGTAATACCAGCTAATAACATGGAAGAAGTAGAAAAATCAGTGCACAAGGGGAAAAATACAAGCATGAGAAGTTAAATGCTGAATTGTTCATGTAATACCAAACCAACAGTACAATCACATTCTTTGTAGTTCTTCCTATAGTCAGTCAGTCCTTCTGCAGTCTTTTTTTTAGATCAACATCAGTTGCAACTTGCCTATTACAAAGGTTTGAATTTTTAATTTTTTTTAAGTATGTGATTAATGTGCAACTGTATGTGAAGTAATGGATTTGTGATCATCTTTAAGATTACAGCCTTTCTAACAGCTGAAAGACTAAAGTCAACTCTGAAACTAAGGAAAATTTGGTAATGTCTTAATATGTGAATTGATTCTGTTCTCTATTTTTGATAGAAATTCTTGGGTGAATGCTTAGAATGTATCATACGTTGTGAATTTTACACTGATCTTTCCAAACAAAAAAAACTGCTTTTTTGTAAAGTAAACACATGCTTAAGTTGTCATAATTGATATTTATGGTTATGTTACTTTTCCTATTTGAGCCTTCTCATCATTTAAAATAATTAAGTACACTTTTCTCTTTTCCATAAGTAGTATTTATATTGCTGGTCTTTCAGCTTTGAGGATGGTATAGTTCTGTTTGCCCAGCAAATAACAATAGATATTAAAATTCAATCCTTCGTTTAATTATTTTGAACACGAGGAACAACTTCCAGATGATTCAAGAGTAGTTACGTAGTTGAAGATTTGCTTACCTATTGTTACCGATTGTTTCCTACAGAATAATTGATAATAAATGGCTGCTCTTAAGGTCCAAGACCTAGTGTGTTTTCTTTCTAATTTACTAAACGTGATTTAATATTTATATAATGGAATTGTGTATTTAATAGAATAACATAGTTGGAAGGGACCTTGGAGGTCTTCTAATCCAGCCCCCTTCTCAAGCACCATTTCAGTCAAATGGCTGTCCAGTCTCTTTAAAAGCCTCCAGTGATGAAGCACCCACAACTTATGAAGTCTGGTTGATTATTCTCACTGTCAAGAAATTTCTCCTATAGTTCAGGTTGCTTTTCTCCTTGATTAGTTTCCATCCATTGCTTCTTGTCCTGCCTTCAGGTGCTTTGGAAAATAGGTTGACGCCCTCTTCTTTGTGGCAGCTTCTCAAATATTGGAACACTGCTATCATGTGGCCTCTAGTCCTTTTCACTAGACTAGACATACCTAATTCCTGCAACCGTTCTTCATATATTTTAGCCTGCAGCCCCTTAATCATTTTTGTTGCTCTTTGTTGTGATATTCTTCTATCCAGATTACCATACTATCTTTGGGCTAGTAGTTATCACTGTCTTAGTTTTATAGCTGATTATGATTAAATGCTAATTAAATGGAGGAAGGATGATCTGCAAGTAACATAGGCAATCTCAACAAACCATGGGAAGATTCCTCATGTAATAATTATTTAAAATCTAAGTGTTTTTAAAAAGGAATAATAGATGTTCCACATCCACTTCCAGAAATCAAAGAGAAGTCAAAATTTGACTACATTTTGCAGGTGAGACCATAAAGAAACACTAGGTGACTTCTCACTTTGAACCTTTCTAGTAGGTTCTCATTGTTCTAATCACATTTGTAATCTAATTTCATTGTTCTAATCACAATCCCTTTGATCAATGGATTGGAGTGTAATCATTTTTATTCCTTATTAACAAACTAAAAAACACTTTTCCCACTTAGCACACTCCAAAACCCTATGGATGTTCAAGAGGAGTTTTTTTTTTTTCTTCCTCTGAAACTTCTATTGATAATCAGGATGCTGAAAGATAAGCTGTCACTTAATCTGGTCCTGCAAAGCACATTTACTATAAGAAGAAGAAATTAACTTTTAGCTGATGGCAAAGTTGTCCCTTTCGTTCTCATGAGACAGATTATCATCTCATCATCATAGTATCTGTGATAGAAAATAGGAGAAAAAGGCAGAGTTGCACAAAACTTCCCCAGATTCATTAAAGAAGATCATAGATTAATCAGAGTACCTAAAAATAACCATAAATACACAACAATATGTTGTTTGTGTGTTTAATATTTGTTCCTAATGTGTCTTGGATTTTCCTTAGGGATGCATTAAAACATGTTCCCTTCTCTTCCAGTGAAAGAAATAGCAAGCATCAGAACTTTAATTTGTAGTTTGATTTGATTTTTGCAATGAAGGACAATTACAGATCCGGCTTTATGGGCTATTACGTCAAGTCAGTATATCTTCAGATTATTTTTCATGCTTAATATGTATGCCATAGAAAAATAGTTTATGTAATTAAAAAATTAAGATGGGCAAATTCAAGCATCCTTTTATTTTCATTTCTGCCTGTGATGCTAGGTTGCATTAACAGAGGGATAGAATCAAGATCACGAAGTATCATCAAGAAGTATCAGTACTGCTTTATAAAGCCTTAGTAAGACCACACTTAGAATACTGCATCCAGGTTTGATCGCCATATTATAAAAAAGATGTTGAGACTCTGGAAAGACTGCAGAAAAGAGCAACAAAGATGATCTGGAGGCTGGAGTGGCCACGTAATGGTTGAAAATTAACCAAGGAGAGAAGCAACCCAGAACTAAAGAGAAATTTCCTGACAGTAAAAATAATTAACCAGTGGAACGGGTTCCCTTCAGAAGTTGTGGGTGTTCCATCACTGGAGGCTTTTAAGAAGAAACTGGACAGCCACTTGTCTGGAATGGTATAGGGTCTCTTGCTTGAGCAGGAGGTTGGACTAGAAGACCTCCAAGGTCCCTTCTTTTCTGTTCTGTTCCCCGGCTCCTAAAATTCCTCTGTCCTTGTGTTTGTCTTAGATATGGAAACAGTGCTTCAGATCCTTACGTGGCTATCAAAATCACTGGATACATCTGATCTGAAAATTGTCATTGTTTCCCTTAGCTACAGTTACTTTTCCAGTTATGGGAAAGCTAGATTATTTAGATGCTCAGTAACAAAACAAAAAAAATTAAAAAGAAAAGGTTCACAGTAGGAGAGTAAGAGCACAGTGTCTTTCAATTGTCATAGTGTTGATTTCTCAAGTATAATAAAATCTGCTTTGTTTTCTGTGCGCACTGGTTGAGTCTCTCTGTCCTAAAATTTTTAGCATACGCATTAGATCCTCCCATGCTATGTAGTATATCGGGCAGCAAGGGATCTCCAGTAATGTCAGATATGGGTGAGTACATCAACATCTTCCCATGTGATGTTTAAAATCTTTAAGTCATCTATGAATATTTTTTGCCCTGTATTTCAAGGGTGTCCTCTTGTTCCTTTGGCACCAAGGGGATCCATCTCATTGCCATCTTGGGAATTCAATCATTCTCCATATGGAGTATATGACCTGCAAGTCGGAGTCTCTTGGGGGATACTAATGTTATGTAATTTTTAGGAGAAACCCTTTTGGAGCACTTCTTCATGGTCAAAATATTGAATATTTAGGATTCAACAAAGGCATCGTTGTTGGAAGGTGTCAAGTCTCTTGTTAATACTTGCTGATGCCTTCTAGGTCTCACTGGGCTGAATAGATGTCAGGATCACTACAGAGGCAAGCAAATGGACTTTACATCATTTTTATGGTCCTAGAAATGGCTCAACAATTTAAGTACAGAAATCTTTAAATTAATGTTATATTATTTTATTAAAACTACTTTTCTGGTAATGTTTCTGACGTATGCAGACACACCCACAATTAGAGAAAGACTATTGGTAGGTATTATATAAATTATAATAGCAAACATTGTTTTCCAGTGGATTATTAAAAACAGCATTACTTATTAAATTAAATCCAAACTTGGCTATGTTGTCCTAATTTGGATTTTGTAATTACTCTTAAGGCAGGCGCAGATAACTGTGTGAACTGTCTTGTTCTCCAGACAATTCTCAGGTGATGATGAACAAACCAAAATGTTTGAAAAGTGATGGAAGACAAAAAGGGTTGTTGGAATTCAAGACGATATCTTGAGAATGAATCTGATTCTGGGATAGATTCAGGATGCAGCTAGAACTCCCAAAGCTGGAGAAACAGGCAGTGGTCGATCACTTAGTTTTGAAGATGTATCTGCCCCAGTAAAATTGCACCATCTGAAACTCAGTTCCTCTCTTTAGAACATATTTGAGTTGGTAGCCACACAGCAGGGTATGTAAATTGATACTTACAAATAGACTGTTTCTGCATTCCCAAAGAGATTTTTTTTATTAAATAAAAGAATGCAAGTAATAAGCCTATAATTTTCAAACAATTACATCAGCTTTTCCTAAGTAAAATTTTACAAATATATAACATTGCAGTTCTTAGCTAAATTTCTAGGCTTAATTTCTGAATAGAGAGGTTTTAGACTGGAAGCATAATTCCCAGCTTAATTGGATCTTGCTGCAATTGTGTTCTCTCGAGTGCTGTTGAGATTTATTTGGCAAATTCTATTTGTGTATACATAGAGGAAAGGTGAATTGCTCTACAAATTATAGTTTAGTAAACCTCAAGTTGCCATGTGTTTCTTTGTTCACAACCTTTTTCTTTCATTTATCTGTTTCTTTAGACACTGATACACAATGCCACTCTTAAAGCAAAGCATAACCCAATTATTACAATTTTTAAAACAATGTATTGGGTTTAATGAAGAACAGACTTGAACTGATTTTCATTTCTTATCTTTGTGTTTTTGATGTACGAATGTGAAAGATAATTGTAAGTTATGTGTCTTTTTTTTTTTTTAAGAAGTTTTAAATGAGTTCATGAGATTTCCAGGCCTGTTTCTTGTCACTTCTCCATCAGCTCTCAGTCCATTTAATCCAAGCTTCTCAGCTGTATGACTCCAGCTCCTGTTGTGAGTGATCGGCCTGCTTGAGTGCTCTCAGCTTCTCCTGTCACATCACATTTGCATAAAAGAGGACAGATAACCAAATTTGAGTGCACAAATGAAAATGCTAAGCGCCAAACCTGTCACAGTTGTTGTTCAACTAATTGTGAAAAATTTGATTTGCTAGCTTTTTGCTGTTCATCATGCAAGCCCCCATCTCAAATTTGCTGTAGCTTTCTGCTACTGTGCATGTACCTTCTAAACTATACGCACAAGCTGGTCACCCAAGGGATTACTTACCTCTCCTACTAGCTTTTAATGTTGCCTCATCTACTTGACTAAATTAGGCCACCATGGCAAACAAACACATAATTAAAAACCTGGTAAGACAACTGCAGACACATCCTCTTAAATTGATTTTTTCTTCTTCTTTTGTAGTTGTGTGCTGAAATCCAGTTGCTTCTCTTCTTCCACCCCTCGCTCCTCTGTCTTATGTTATTTTGATATAAATGGATTGTTTTCCCTCTATGAATTTATTTTGAATTCAAATTGGCTTGACTTTATAGATTATTTTCTATAGAAGTGTGACAGATCTCTTTAAAGCTTTTAAGTCTCTCATCTCCAAAATGTTTTCCATGAAAAATAAAATTGTTATGAGTCTGCAAATTTCCACATGGTACTATTGATATATTAGTGGTACTTTCATTCAGTCAGCTAAAATAATTCACTGCCAATCTGAGCAAATTTTAAGGAATGCTGTTTTCACATTGCTATGTTCTATAATCAGAGTCTTCTTTACACCTTCCTCGGGAAATATAATAAAACAGTCACAAGCCCAAGAAGACTTACAAGTATGTTCAGATGAATGCAAGTTCTTGTTTTGATTACCTCACATTTTAATTAAGCTCATTATGTGAACTGAATCCACTGGACATGTATGTATGAAACATGTATGCATAATATTCTATCTGTAATTGCTAATTATAAGTATACTTGGTAAGTAATTCAATGTATACTAGATATATGAAGCAGGTTCCATCCTGCCCCTTGGGTGTGCGTTATAAGTTAAAACTAAGAATTTTTTAAAAATATTTGCTTTACTTTGAAAGGATCTGAAGGATCCCCAGGAGTTGCCGGACGATACTTTTAAGTACGATGCTATAGAGAATATACAATGTTAGGAACAAAAACGTGTCTCTTCCCTATTAGTTCAAAACCCATGGTTAAATGAAAGAACTTAATTAACATAGGGATATTGTACCTATAAGGACTGAATTTTTAACTGTCTTTCAGAGATAGGCGATGCCATCATTTGAGCTGTGCATGCATCCATTTTTCCAGCTCAGGTAGCAGAGTTTTAGTTTCCATAATGAACTGAGTTTCCGAAAGCTAATGAATCAGGTGCATCTTTAGATGGACTCTATTTTTTTCTTGTCCAGAGTATGAAATTGTCCAACAGAGTGTTTGTACAGAAGTGACATAAGATATGTACCAAGTCTAGCAATCTATTTAATTTTTGAACAAATATTAGTGGGAAACTGTTTTGTTCCGTTCCCTTAGGTCTCAAGCCTGCAGCTTCCTCTTACCCTCCTATTAGACAACTATTGACATTTGATTAACAGCAGTCCTTTCTCTCGCTTCCATTAGTACCCCTGTGCATTGTGCTGGGATTTTTCTCATTTGCCCCTGTCCACTTGCGCAAATATTCTCCCTGCCCAATGCTTACTCTCTCTGACTGTGTATGAAAATGGAAAGCCTCCACACACATGCAACTTGATTGCTATGGACTATGATTGATTCTTTGTTAGAAAACTACTCACTGTTGGAAATCTCTTCACTGGTTAAAAACTTGGAAGTCCCACCTCTGAGCTGAAAAAGCTGCTTGGATGAGAAGCGAAACGTCTTCAAAGAAAAACCAGAAAGTCCAGTTGCCTCTTGAAAAAGCACCTTTGGGACAATCATGACCTGGATGACTGAGAATCTCTACAGATGATAAAAACTTGGAAGTTCCACCAAGTTACATTGAAAGTTTGCTTGCTTGCTTGTAACTAGCTCCTAGTTAACCTGATCAGAAACCTGGTCCAACTGACTAGATAAAAATGGTAACATGACAATATTGTTATGAAATACAGGTCGTTCTTGACTTCCAACAGTTTGTTTAATGACCATTCAAAGTTACAATGGCACTGAAAAAAGTGACATCGTATTTCACACTTAACGACTGTTGCGGCATCCCCATGGTTATGTGATCAAAATTCGATGCTTGGCAACTGGCGTGTATTTCTGACGGTTGCAGTGTCCTGAGATCATGTGATCACTTTTTGCGACCTGACAATGGGGAAGCCAGATTCCTCATTGGTGACTCTGATGAATCGCCACCATGTTACTAACTTAACAACTGCAGTGATTCATTTTAACAAAATTTGTATGGAAATTTGTATTACAGTCACTGACCAGAATGCAATCAGAATATTGTTGTGCTGGTGTTCTTCTAGAATAAAGCTTTACTATTTCTCTCCTGCTTATAACCCTGTGTGCTTAATGTGCTGTTATGATGGGTGTTGTAACTTGGGGGAGCAATTGGAAAAACAAAAAGTGAAGGTAGTTTTGCTTACACTAGACCTCAGATAAATTCACAATTTACCTTCTCAGTATTAATTACAACATAAATATTTGGCCAACCATAGACTGGATTCCAAGGGTTGAATCTACATCTAGTTAGCTGACTTAAATTGGAATTAACTCATTTGAACCTTGTCCTAGTAATTTCAAAGGCATCCATATTCAAATAACTTAAAACTACAGGTGCCATAGTCCCCAACTTACCACCATTCATATAGTGAGGATTTGAGATTACAAAGGCACTGAAAAAAGTATCTTATGACTGTTTTTAACACAACCACCACAACATCCCTGCAGTTACAAGATCAACATTTGGACGCTTGGCGATTGGCTCATATTTATGACGGTTGCAGTGTCCCAGGGTCATGTGATCACCTCTAGCAACCTTCTGACAACCTTCTTCACTTTGCCACCATGTTACTAACTTAACAACTGCAGTGATTCACTCAACAACTGTAGCAAGAAAGGTCTTAAAATGGGGCAAAATTCACTGTCTCGTTTAGCAATGGAAATTTGGGGCTCAATTGTCATAAGTTGAGGACTCTGCCACAGTAATTTATTGATGTGCTAAGAATTAACGCTAATTCAAGAAAGATTTTTCTGAAAAAGAAGAGAGGCTTCTACAGACAACCCCATTCCCATTAGAAGTTCTGAGATCTTAGCCCTCCAACAAACATCAGATCTTCCACTTCAGGAAGCCTTTCTGGGTCTTAATAATTTTCTTAATAACACTTCAGAGACTGCTGAGTGGATGATTTTTTTTCTTCATCCTACAACTCTCCTGACGGCAGCAGATCTGATGGGAATCTCTACTGCCATAGGAACAACCAGCTGGTTGCTAGAAAACCTTTTGAGAAGTACAAACACATGGTAAAGAATCTACTCAAAAACCAGAAAGAGACTTCGCTACAAACAGTAAACCACCAAAATATTTTTTTTTTAAAAAATGGATGTTGCATCTTCTGCATTTTGTGAACATAATGCTAACTCATTAACTCACGTGGGTTAATGTGAACTTGGAAAATATGGCATAACTCAGATACAAAAATTATGAAGTGGTAATCCAGTTACTGGATAAGTCACAAAACATTTACATTTTTAATTTAGTACGCACATTCATGGATGCTGCAGATTTATATAAAAACCTATACAACGATCTGGATTTACACTGTGAATTAATCTATTTGAAGAGAGAATTTTATTAAGCATCCTGTTAGAAAAGATATAAAAAGTATGCGAAGATTGTATTCATAACATGTGTCCTTTTATAAAAGTTTGACTTGGTAAGGTTTCTTAGTTTCAAGTTTTGCTCAGTTTGCTAAATTCCCATTTTTTAATAGTATCTTTAAAAATCTTGAACTAACTTCATGATTCCCTTGTTAATCACAGCTGTCGATTACATGCTACACTGTAAGATTAAGGGATAGTAAAATCAATTTTATTTAAATCACTCCCATTTTTGTCAATTGGGAGAGCTAGATAATAGGCCATAGACCCAAAGCTTTCCAGCTTTCACAAAATGCAATTCAAAAATAAATGCACGTCAAACTAAAAAAGGTAAAAAAAAATGCATCTGTGCTCTTCTTAATTGAGGCAAGGGCATCCATTTCTTGGGAGTTAATATATGCAGAGATTGGGATGAGTTCTGACCAACAGGATCTCGGAATGATTTGGAAGAATTCAAGCTTTTTACAGTGGACTTTATAAGGACGTGATTGGATCACAGAAACACTCAACAATAAAATAATGGCAATAGCAATAAATTATTAGACTTATATACTGCCCCATAGTGGCATACAGCGCTCTCAGGGAGGTTTTACAGAATCAGCATATTGCCCCCCCAACAATCTTGGTCCTGATTTTACCGACCTCGGAAGGATGGAAGTTTGAGTCAACCTTGAGCTTCGTGAGGATCAAACTCCAGGCTGTGGGCAGAGTTAGTCTGCAATACTGCATTCTAACCACTGCGCCACCAGGGTGCAGAAAAATGATGTTCTCCTTGAGAAGCATTGACATCAGAGGATTTTAATCAAAATACAAAGATGGGGAAGGGGCATCTGAACACCCAGAGTGGCTCTGTTGAGTCACTTCCAACAAGTGATTCCAATTTTTCAATTGCATTCTTCTCAACATGGATGAGGGTTGTTGTTGTTTTTTAAAAAAAGTATTTTTGTGCCTGCCCTGGACAACAGAAGCAAAGCACACCCTACGTTCCTGATCAAGAGGATCCAGCCACTTACATCTTCTGTCTTTTAAAAGAGCATTGAAGTAAAAGGGAGGTTATTATGACCCCATCCAAACCAAAGAAATATTCATTTCCAGAAAACGCTTTTCCAGCTGCCTGGTAATGGCAGAACCAGAAGGTAGCTCACCTGGTCCCATCCATCCAGCAGACGTCTGAGATCAGTAGTGGGTTCTAAATGCTGTCGCTACCGGTTCGTGCGCGCGATGCTTCTGCGCATGCGCAGAAGCGTCCTGGGCGGGTGGGCGGAGTCTCCCACTGCCGCCGCTACTGGTTCGCTGAACCGGGAGCAACCCACCGCTGATGAATATGACTCACACACTTCAATAACCTGAAGTTTGCTGAATATGCCACAATTGGCTGGCTTCATGATCATAAGCTATAAGTGATTATTTGAAATTGTAACGCCTGCATTCATAGCAGACCATGCCAAGCCAAACAAGCCATATGAGCGCGATGTGTAAACCCAAATGTGTGTGAAGCTTAGTATTATCTATCCATTGGCTAGCCATGTTGAGAATAATTTATTCAAAAACAGAACATCCATCTTCAAAGTAAACTCTGATTGCTATTTAAATAAATTCCAAATTCTATCAGGCATATTAGGATTATGACAGGAAAGGTGGGGATAAAAAGCTAAACTGTTTAGAGGCCTTACTTTCAGGGAAGCGAGAGAGTATGAGGCTATTTTGGAAGCTATGGTGGTGAGTGGAAGCCTTCATTAACCTAGATATTCAAGACAGAGTATGAAGGCACCAGATTGAGGAAGGCTGAAATAACATGTTAAATCTCTCTCTCTCTCTCTCTCTCTCTCTCTCTCTCTCTCTCTCTCTCCCTCTCTCTCTCTGCCAAAACACACAGAAAACCCCCACAGCTTC
>QLTV01003756.1:1158563-1169296 GCA_003457575.1 Thermophis baileyi | reverse complement strand
GCTCTGGAGCTCTGTTATCGGCTGCAGAGGCCTTTCCTAAAGGCCTTTCCTGAAGGCCTCTCTAGGCAATAACAGAGCTCTGGAGCTCTGTTATCGGCTGCAGAGGCCTTTCCTAAAGGCCTTTCCTGAAGGCCTCTCTAGGCAATAACAGAGCTCTGGAGCTCTGCTATCGGCTGCAGAGGCCTTTCCTAAAGGCCTTTCCTGAAGGCCTCTCTAGGCAATAACAGAGCTCTGGAGCTCTGTTATCGGCTGCAGAGGCCTTCAGGAAAGCCTTGCCATTCATCCCAGAATGGAGAAAGTACAGCACGGAAGAAAGAAAGGAGGGAGTGAGAAGAAGGATAGCAAGAAGAGGAGGGAAGAGAGGGGTGGAGAGGAGGAGAGAGAGTAGGAGGGGAAGTAGAGAAGAGGAGAGGAGAGAGGGAAGGGAAGTAGTTCAGGAGGAGAAGGAGAGGGAAGAAAGGGAAGGAGGGGCTGTAAGAAGGAAAGGGGATGAAAAAAAAGCAACCCTGAATTAAATAATGTAATAAGATAAGTATAAGAAATTTGTATGAAATATGTAATGAGTGTATAAAAGATTGAAAGGAGAAATGAGCTGATAAACATGTGAATGTCTATATGGAAATAAAATAAAAAAAATAAAAAAAAAAAGGAAAGCCTTGTCGGCTGCAGAAGAAATGGGCCGAGGTGTGCAAGGCCCGGCTGCAACAGTCCAAAGCCGAAGAAGTTCCTGAAGGCCTCTGACAGCGAAAAGGAGGCTGGGGGTGACGCACACAAGTGAGGTGAGTCAGTGGACGACTCCCCCCCCCTGAAAATAAACCTGGTTCTTTCAGGGAAACATGGTATATAACAGATCCATATTGCTCGATTCTTGTGAAGGGATATGTCAGAGTGCACACACTGTGACTATGTGAGACAACCCAGGAGTAAATACAGTAAACAGGTTTGTATTTAAATAGTGGTTTTATCTACAAAGAATATATACATACACATACTTTAGTCAGACCTCAAACAATCAGCAATTACAGCACAGAAGCACACACAGAGAGAGACAGCCCCAATACAGGCTCTTAAAGTGATATCAGCCCAAAAATCTTGCTGACTCATTCCCAACATTACATCATTGTAGCAGCTGGTCAGCTCTTAAATCATTACCCTGACAAGATAGCAGAAACAGAAAATAGATATTTCAGAAAGATAGATTCTAGCATCCTTTGCTATAGTATTGTAGGTCCATTGACCCATTTGGTTTCCTGATTTTCTACTCCACATTAGAAAATAAGAATTGAAACAACTAAGAAGTACCTTCCAAAAATTCATATAAAAACAATGGAACCTCATAGGCTTATTGGCTGCTTTCTATAAATGGATCTTGCAGTCTATAGATAATTAAAGTGGAATTAACATACCATATGATATAAAGTTCCACCTGAAGTTATCCTTGAATTCCATTGTGAAAAGAAATGTAATCAGGTCTTCCTTTGTGGTGCTCTTCTGCAGTAAGTCTGATCAACTTTGCCTGGTAATCAATAAAACAATTAGTAAATAAATAAAGGCCATTCACAAAATTGCTGCCTCCAGTATGAATTTGGAAAAGCCCCACTATTAAGTTTATATTCTTAAGAATGCTGAATGGAGAAGTTGCTGCCCTCCAGGCAATGCCACATATGCCACTTGTATAATTTCTCCTTAAAGAGTCTTGAAGGACCTTCCCTAATACATTCTTCAATTGTCTCACCACAGATGGAAATATGGGCCATAAAGCTGAGACACCTTACAAAGACAAGCTAGTTTATAAAGTCAGGAACCTTAAGGTCTAGACTGAGGATCAATATAATCCCATCAGTAGCTGCTGAGTGGCACACTGACACCAGTCTTTCCATTTAAGACCAACTAATAGATTGCCAGATTGTTCAATATTTGAGGGGTTATCACAAAAAAGAGGGGGACAACCTATTCTTCAAAGCACCTGAAGGCAGGACAAGAAGTATTGATGGAAACTAATCAAGGAGAGAACCAACCCAGAAATAAGGAGAAATGTCCTGACAGAACAATTAATCAGTGGAACAGCTTGCCTTCAGAAGTTGTAGGTGCTCCATCACTGGAGGTTTTTAAGAAGAGATTGGACAACCATTTGTCCAGAATGGTATAGGATCTGGGGGTTGGATTAGAAGACCTCCAATGTCCATTCCAGCTCTGTTATTCTGTATTCTGTTTATTGTTTAAATTTCAAGTATCTGGATATGGAGTTTTACAAAGTCATGTCATCCTGACAAAATCAGTCTGCAAGAGTCCCATTGCCACCCATGTCTTCTGTCGCAGCTTACTGCCTTCATCAGAGTGCCTGGAATTAAAAATAAAAACGGGATAAAAGTAAAATTTGCAATTTCTGAGAGTGGTATGGAAATAATAGTCCTATGTCAAAAAGGATAATAAAATGTTTTAAATGTTATTGTCTCAGAAATCAAAGGACAGAAATAAGAGTGTTGGAAAAAGGTAAGGCTGGAGTTGTAAGTGGAGAAATATTAAACTGGTGTAACTGGAATAATTGGGGGGGAAAGTCAATATTGTTCTCTATAGTGGAGAAGGTATCAAAAAGCTGCACAAGAATTGCTTTAAATGTGTCTGGGAAGGTGTTTTGTAGAATTCTGAATGAAATGGCATGAAAAGTGACATTGAGGAAAACTTGGGAAGAACAATGTGGCTTTTTAGACCGAGTGCAGAGCAGATCATTGAGACACATAGAAATCCAAGAAAGAAAGTCTATTATATTCTTGTTGATTTAGAAGTGGCATATGGTAAGGCAAATAGATTTGAATTATGGAATATTTTCCATGATTATAAAATGTGAGCAGGGGTGAGAATAAATGGAATGTTTTAATCTTTAGCAGGGAGCAGACAAGGATATGTGATGTCCCCTTGTGTTTGTGGTCAAATGCTCTGTATAAGGAGGGCTTGTGGTAATGCTAAAGGTATGTTGATTGGGGACATGAATGTACATGTGCTATTTTTATCCAGGTGATGTTTTATTGTTGGCTAAGAACCCCAAACCCTTATTTGAAAATTAGTGAAGTTTAGGAGTGAAAATTAGGAGAATTAAAGGCTTGGGGGGGGGAAATGAAAATGGAGATTCAAAGAACTGAGATTTGACACGGAGATACCAAAAAGATATGAACAGGCAAGTAGAAGCATTTCAATAATGCTTGGGTTTCCAAATTTAAGATCACATCCCCAATCTCCCCACTTACCTTACAAAGGGAGGGAGGGAGGGAGGGGGGGGAAACAAGCCAAGATGAAATAGAAAAACAAAAGAATTTCCCATGCCAAAAGAGCTGTGGTAGACCACTTTAATGAGCTGCAATATCCTGGGAAGCAGCTGCCAAACAGAGTGAACAGCACTAAATAACCTAACATGGCATTAAGAAGCCTCCTATTTAAATTGTTCAAAATAGTAGTCCATTACTTGGACCATCCAAGAAAGAGGCATCTCTATCGAGATAACTAGCTTTAAAAAACAACAATGTACTACCTTGTGAAATATATTTGCTTTCCTTTTTCTGATGATGATCTGTCCTAGCACAGTTTATTTTATCTAGATAATGTAGTAATATTCGAGGCAGTTTGGTGTTGTAGTTAAGGGATGAGGCTAGAAAACAGAAGATCGTGAGTTCTACTCCCATGTTAGGCATAAAGCCAATTGAGTGATATAAGATGCAGAATACTGAATAACATAGTTGAAAGGGACCTTCTAGTCCAATCCCCTGCTCAAGCTAGATTCCAGAGAAGTGGCTGTCCAGTCTCTTCTTAAAAGCCTCCAGTGATGGAGCACTCATAACTTCTGAAGGCAAGCCATTCCATTAGTTAATTGTTCTCACTGTCAGGAAATTTCTAGGTTGCTTCTCTCCTTGATTAGTTTCCATCCATTGTTTCTTGTCTTGTCTTCTGGCACTTTGGAAAATAGGTTGAGCCCCTCCTTTTTGTGGCGTCCCCTCAAATATTGGAATACTGCTATCATGTCACTCCTAGTCCTTCTTTTCTCTAGACATACCCAAATCTTGCAACCGTTCTTCACATATTTTAGTCTTCAGGCCCTGAATCATCTTATTTGCTCTTCTATGCAGGGACCTACTTGAAGTCTTCCCCAACCCTCATTCCCCAAAATGTAGTAATGTAGCTAATGAAGAGGTTGGGGAAAGATCCAGAAGGAAGGAAGGGATAACTTACCAAATTTGCAGATGATACTAAGCTGGCAGGAATAGCTAACACCCTAGAAGATAGGCTCAAGATCCGGATGGATCTTGACAGACTTGAACACTGGGCCCTATCTAACAAAATGAAATTCAATGTAGAGAAAAGTAAAGTCCTACACTTAGGTAAGAAAAACCAAAAGTACACATATAAACTGGGTGAAACCAGACTTAATAGCAGTGAGTGTGAGAGGGATCTTGGAGTCTTAGTGGACAACCAGTTAAATATGAGCCAGCAGTGGGCAGCGGCAGCCAAAAAAGCCAAGGCAATCCTAAATTGCATTAACAGAGGGATACAACAGAGGGTCAAGCTATTTTTCAATTTTTGTTCCTTTGATGTATAGCAGTGTTCCAATACTTGAGGGGGCTGCCACAGAGAGGAGGGGATCAAGCTATTTGCCAAAGCACCTGAAGGCCAGACAAGGAATAATGGATGGAAACTGATCAAGGAGAGATTCAACCTGGAAATAAAGAGGAACTTTCTGACAGTGAGAACGATCAACCAGTGGAACAGCTTGCCTTCGGAAGTTGTGGGAGCTTCAACACTTGAGACTTTCAAGAAGAGACTGGACAGCCATTTGTCGGAAATGGTGTAGGGTCTCCTGCATGAGCGGGGGTGGGTGGGTGGTTTGAACTAGATATCCTACAAGATCCCTTCCAACTCTGTTAATCTGTTAATCTGCTTCTTTCTTTAGCTATGATTGAAGCTGGGACACGTATCTCCATAATCAGGATAACATGCTTTGTACAACTTTATGTGCAACATTATTTCTGATCAATACAAGTTATGTGCAAATGAACGATATGCTGTAGAAATAATTCACCACTGGGATGTGTATCTTTGAGTATGGTACTGATTCTAAATTAAATACATCCACAGATGAATAAATGATTCCATTTTTTTTTTCTTGTGACTACTAACCTATGCCGTCCAATGTCTATGAAGATTCTTAGTCATCCAGGTCATAGTGAAAAGGACCTTTGGGACATGGTCTCCAATCCTTTTTGGTAAGTTAAGAAGCTTTGGACTAATGTGGAGAATATACATCATATAAATGTTGCGACAAAGAAGCAAAAATCTCCCAATGACAAACTTTCTCAAACTAATTTATCCTAAAACATGCATCCAATTTTGATTGATCTCCCACCTTATATTAGCTTTATATCTCCATCTCATGCCAGGAAAGATTCTTGATCTTCTTGGAGAAAAGTACAAAATACCTGCAGTAAAGCAAAAAAAACCTCAAAGCATGTAATTTGAGAAACGCTGCCTTGGCCTCTTCAAAATAAATAGCACACATTTTTATTATATTAAAACCTGCTGAACATAAATTGTGTGAGGAAACACACCAGAAATTAATCCTACCTGAAAAATAAGAACGCCACAATAAAAATAAGAAAACCACCTAACCCAGTGATAAGATTGCGGAGTCTCATGAATGAACCGAGTGCATTAATTTCCATTTTAAACTTTACATTTGGAGTCCCAGTAGGGAATCAAAGGCATTCTTTAGTTTGACGTAAAGCTTTGGTACCAATGAATCTTTTATTCGCAAGATAATGGTTACTAATTAAAGAGTTTTATTTTAAGCTGCCTCCAAAAATAGTTCACTTTATCATCTCAAGACGCAATTACTTCCAGTAAATATATCTTGTCGCAGGTTAGTACAGTGGGAATGTTGCTTTCTAATTGACTCCTCAACTTTTGGGGGAGTTATAAATCCTGGTTTGTTTCTTGCTTAGTAATTATGTTTAAGCCTATTCATATTTCAACAAAGCAGGGTAGCACAGAAAATAAGTCAAAGCATGCTGAATTGAATGGAAGGTAGATTATGTTATTGTAAAAGAACACAGGGAAAATTGGTGGCTGGCTATTTTATATTTACAAAACACCAGGCATAATAATATAAACCTTTTCCCCTCATTCCTGTGGCACATAACCTTTTGTCCCTATCAGGTTTTTCTAATTGAAATCACCATTTGTGGTACACTACGCAGAGCAAAAATACAGATGCCCTATGGAGAGGGAGACAGGGACATCTGTTTTATTATAGTTCACTTTTTTTTTCTATAATTCTTACACTTACATATATAAAACATAGGCAGAAGCACAAATGAAGTAGGAGGGTTGACAATGTACTTAATTGATAAACTTAATTGATTTTTTAAAAAAATTAAGATTGATTAATACGATTGGACCTTATTATGGTCACTGACCAGCATTTTCTGCAATTATTACTGTATAAGTTGTTATAAAGCATAGATTTAAAAAAAGTATGGATGTTTTCTAAAATCAATAAATGAAATAATGGTAATGCTATGAAGGCAAATAATTAGATACAAAGAAATGTAAATGTTAAAACTAATTAACAGGATTATATTAGTTGGCAATAAAAAACTAAAATGCTTATGTCCAAATATTAAAGTGCAGCATGTACAGTATCTATCTATCTATCTATCTATCTATCTATCTATCTATCTATCTATCTATCTATCTATCTATCTATCTATCTATCTATCTATCTATCTATCTATCTATCTATCTATCTATTATCTATCTATCTATCTATCTATCTATCTATCTATCTATCTATCTATCTATCTTTCTATCTATCTATCTCTCTATCTCTCTATCTATCATCTGTCATCTATCTATCTATCTCTATCTATCATCTATCTTCTATCTCTTTCTATCCATCATCTCTCTCTCTCTCTCTCTCTCTCTCTCTCTCTCTCTGTCTCTCTCTCTAATTTTTAAGAGCTGCACTAAACTGATTTTCCTGTTAGTTAGTTAATTGTCCCAAAGGTGCTTTTTCAAAAGGCAACTGGACTTTATTCTTCCTTGAAGACATTTAGCGTCTCATCCAAGAAGATTCTTCAGAACTGAATTGAAGAAGCTTCTTGGAGGAGAAGCAAAACATCTTCAAGGAAAAACAAGGTCCAATTGCCTTTTGAAAAAGGACCTTTGGGACAACCATGACCAAGATCCATAGATAGTCAGTTAGTTGTTTGCTTGCTTGCTTGATATGCCCCCTTGCTTAAATTTATTTTTGCTTTAGGCAAATCAGTTTCATAACCCATTTGATCTGGGTTTACAATGTAAATATCTTTAATAGATACACTCAACTAATATTACCATCATGCAAATATAGATTGGTTTTATATCTTATATGGTTTCATATCTTCCAAAATCTAGAGTGGGTTCAGATTGCTTCCAATGCCCACAAAAGCCATGCAGCTCGAGCCAGCATTAATTAGGATTGGTGATTTTCCCAGGTTTAGGTACATGATCAAATCCTGGCTGCTTAACAAATAAATAGCCAGTAAAAAAAATAATTGATGCAATAATAAAAATTAAGCATTCAATGGCATTGACACCAAATAGGATTGCAATACTATACACACAATGGGGGATAGGTATGAATTTGCAAAACAGTACTCTAATTAAACACACAAAACATGTCCAGGACATAAATGAGTATCGGTGAAAATAAAATACCAGAAATCTATTATTTGCTCTATGTTGGAAGCGGTATATATATATAACATTTGCCACAAAATATTTCTGCAGATACTTTTTAAAGATTGATTCACTGACAGAAAAAGATTAGGTCTCAAATTAAAAACTGAGAAATGGAGAAATGCAGACAAATGAAAGGGGCATATTTGGTGAATAAATTCTACTCACTGGAAAGGTCAAGGCAGCAAACAATTAAAGCACTGAATATACTTTTACACCTCCAACACCCTTTGTTTGTTTGTTTGTAAAACATTAGTAAGACCACAGTTGGAATACTGCATCCAGTTTTGGTCACCATATTATAAAAAATATGTGGAGATTCTGGAAAGAGTGCAGAAAAGAGAAACAAAGAAGATTAGGAATCTGGAGGTTAAAACATATAAAGAACAGTTGCAGTAATTGGGTTTGTCTAGTCTAGTGAAAAGAAGGACTAGGGGTAACATGATAGCAGTATGCCAATATTTGAGGGGCTGCCACAAAGAAGACGGGGGGGGGAGGGTTAACCTATTTTCCAAAGCACCGGAAGGCAAGATAAGAAACAATGATGGAAACCGAACAAAGAGAGAACTAAGGAGAAATTTCCTGACAGTCAGAACAATCATCCAGTGGAACAGCTCACCTTCAGAAGCTGTGGGTGCTCCATCACTGGAGGCTTTCAAGAAGGGTCTGGACAACCATTTGTCTAAAATGGTATGGGGTCTCCTGCTTGAGCAGTGGGTTGGACTAGAAGACCTCCAAGTTCCCTTCCAACTCTCTTATTCTGTAATTCTAAGACAGGAGTCACGTGTAACCTAAATGTAAGAATGTTAAACCTCTATCATCTCATCTTCTATATGTGCACGCTCTTGCGTTTGTTCTGTTTTGTTTGCACAGTTGGCTGCTTGACTAACTTTTGCCAATGACAATTTGACAGCACTTTTAAACTTTTCCTATTGTTGTGCTCAGTTTAATCAGGAGCTATAAAATCCTCCCAATTAAGCTTTCTGAATAAAACATAAACATCTAAAAGCAGCTCTTGTGGAGTGCTAGTGAAACAAAGCACACTGGAGACCTCTACTCGCCTGTTGACAGTGCTTCTCTGCTCACTCGGTGGGGTTATGTGAAGGAAGTGGGGCCAAGGAAGGATATTAAAAAGAGCCACTGCAAACCTTCCTTCCAAAATTCTGTTTATCTCCAACCGCTGCAGCTTGCCTGAAATTTCTGAATGAGTCTCAGCATTTGTTCTGAATTCTTCCTACCCAACTCTGCGTGCTTGCTTGTACTGGCCCGTTCCAACATTTTCTAACTTACACTTTCTCGCCCGATGTCCTGCAAACCTCCTTGGCCATCTGTCAAAACTCACCTCCTCCCCAACACCAACCCAGTTAAGGAGAGAGGTTGGTGGATGTCCTCCTGCCAGCTGCCTTTGGTAGGACAGGAGGAAAACAAAACCATCTCTTTCCTTAATTTTCTCTGTGCACCATAAATAAGGACGCCACCATCTGACCACATGCTTCCTGTGGGAGGACTGACATTGGCAGTGGAGGCAGCAAAATTTGTATCGCAAAAATTGTAATTTTCTGCTAGTTGCAGGACTGATGGGAAAACTGTAGCTCAGCTGTCAGGAAGAACTGTAAAGCACCATTGTCATCCTATTTAAGGGAGGGAGGGATGGGAAAGATTGTTATAGTATATATATATTTTAAAATATATATACAATTACTGAGACATTGCAGAGAGCCCAGCCCATTCTATAGAAGGAAAGCTGTAAACCCCATCTGATTTCATAATCAATTATGCTATGTTCCAGGTTTCAGTTAAACTGTGCTTTGATTTTACAACTGCCTGGATAAAATTTTCATTGCTGTGGTTTTGGTTAATGCTATTAGTGTTTTATGTTTTATTAATTTATGATCTTTATTATATGGGATTGTGTTATTCTGAGTCCCTCTGGGATAGTTTCTTTAAAAACAAATGTTTTAAATAAATAACAATGTAATCCAATGGTTAGTTGATTGGTCTTTTTCTCTCTGTCTCTCTCTTCCATTAGAAGAGGGGAAATCTAATATCTTATTCCTCCTCCTCCTCCTCCTCCTCCTCCTCCTCCTCCTCTTCCTCCCCCTCTCCTGCCCCTACTATCCTTTCTAGCACTGATAATGTATCTTCCTCCTCCTCCTCCTCCTCCTCCTCCTCCTCCTCCTCCTCCTCCTCCTCCTCCTCCTCTTCCTCCTCCTCTTCCTCCTCCTCCTCCTCCTCCTCTAATTTTGAACTTGGAAAGTCCCAAAGGGTTTGAACCAAAAGTAATTTCATGGACAGCAAAGGATTGGCTGAATTCTAACACCTCTCCCATTCCAAAATTTGTAATGTCCATTTTTGTTGTTGTTGTTCAGTCACTAAGTTGTGACCAACTCTTCGTGACCCCATGGACCATAGCATGCCAGGTCCCCATGTCCTCTACTGTCTCCTGGAATTTGTCCAAATTCATGTCCACTGCATTCATGACACTATCTCACCATTTCATCCTTTCTCCGTTTGCCTTCAATCTTTCCCAACCTCAGGGTCTTTTCTCATAAGTCCTCTCTTCTCATTTGGCGGCCAAAGTATTGGAGCGTCAGCTTCAGTATCTATCCTTCCAAAGAACAGTCTGGGGTGATTTCCTGTAAGGTAAAGGTTCCCCCGCACATGCATGCTAGTCATTTCCGGCTCTAGGGCGGTGCTCATCTCCATTTCTAAGCAGAAGAGCCAGCGCTGTCCGAAGACGTCTCCGTGGTCATGTGGCCGGCATGACTCAACGGCGAAGGCGCACGGAGCGCTGTTACCTTCCCACCAAAGTGGTCCCTATTTTTCTACTTGCATTTTTTTACGTGCTTTCAAACTGCTAGGTTGACAGAAGCTGGGACAAGTAACGGGAGCTCACCCCGTTATGTGGTGCTAGGGATTCGAACCACCGAACTGCCAACCTTTCTGATCGACAAGCTCAGCGTCTGACC
>QLTV01003756.1:1112914-1134334 GCA_003457575.1 Thermophis baileyi | reverse complement strand
AAAGAAAGAAAGAAAGAAAGAAAGAAAGAAAGAAAGAAGGAAGGAAGGAAGGAAGGAAGGAAGGAAGGAAGGAAGGAAGGAAGGAAGGAAGGAAGGCTAATCAATGCAAGTCCATGATTTTTCATGTCTTCAGAGAAACCTGAAACAATCTGCTTGCAAGATAAGCAAATTTACTACATTCCTGCAAAGTCCAAAACATTTTTTCCAAACGATTTCAAAATTATTCCACATTAATTTAATTAATTAATAATTTCAAAATTATTCCACATTTAGAAATGGCTGCTAATAATGAGTACGGGAGATCATTAATGCATCCTTAAGCAAGGGGTTGTGACCAGTTTTGAAGAAAGTCATGGTTTACTATCTCTTTAAGAAGCCATTGCTTGACTCAGTTATTCTGGATAACAGTTCAGAACAGTTCTTCTTAGGGAAGGTTATTGAGAAGGTGATGTGGTTACTTTTGCAAAAAAGCTCTAGAAGAAGCGATTTATCTTGATTCTATTTGGTTATGGTTCAAGCATGAGTAGTGCATTGTTTGCTCCTATGAATGACTGATGTTGGGAATGGAATAGGGGAAGTGCAACTCTTGGTTTTGTTAGATCTACCAACAGTCATCAATACCATCAACCTTCCTTCGAGGCTAGCAGAAAGAGCTGAACATGAGAGAAATTAAGCTCTACTAGTTCTCCAGTTCTTAAATGGTTTTGGAGAATCTTTAGCTCTGGGCAGGGTGAAGCTCTTTAGACACATCTCGTTCACAATCTGGAAATCCTCTTGGATTTGTGGCTCCTGCTACAGCAACAGGTAATGGCTATTACCAAGATGGCTTTGGTACAATTGCATGTCACTATGTCAGTTGAAACTATTTCTGGAATAGAAGGTTTTGGTAATGGTTATCCATGCCCTTGTCGCCTTATATATGAATTATTGCCATTCTCTGTGCATGGAGATTAATTGAAGATTAATAGAAAGCCTGAAGTTGGTTAAGCATGCAGTGGTCCTGATAGTTACGAGCACATTGAGGGAGTTGCATTGGCTATTAGTTAGATTCTGGGCAGGGGTGGGCTTCAAAAATTTTAGCAAGGGGTTCTCTGCCCGGTTGCTGGGTGGGCGTGGCCTAGTCAGCCTCCTGCACCACGGCAGGGGGGGTTTGCCCTCCCTGGGCTCTGGAGGCTTTCCTCGAGCCTCCAGGAGGGCGAAAACAGCCTCCCCAGGCTCCGGAGGCCCTCTGGAGGCCGGAAACAGGCCCGTTTCAGGCCTTCCCGAACTTCTGGTAGGCCCGTTTTTCGCCCTCCCTGAGCCTCCATGCGTGCCCTGCACTTACCTGCATCCAAAATGGGCCACGTGGGGACTTCTGGGAGGGGAGGGGCGGGCGGGGCCAGCCAGGAGTGGGATTTGGGGGTTCTCCGAACTGCACAGAATCTTAGCTAGAGGTTCTCCCGAACCCCTGAGAACCCCCAGCAGCCCACCCCTGATTCTGGGTGTCATCCCAGATCCTGGCTGAACATTTAGCCTTAGTTAACTTAAGTCCTGGATATTATTATGACTTCCTACTTTGAATGTAATTTGTCCATCCAATAAGATAAAAGAGAGAAGAATATTAAGGGCCCTTCTGCCAAAGAATGCCGTCTTCAAGTATTCTGTACCCACACTTCCTGTTGATGGTCCTTCTTGGAATAACATCCTTTGTCCTTTTTCTGTTAACGTGATGAATGGGGCTATTCTGGAGAGCACTGAGGAATAGATGTATTATTGAAATATGCTTAAGGTCTGTGGGGCTTTTATTATGGTTAGAACATTCAGACTTCGAACTTCCTTTTTCTTGTTTCTTGTTATTTGTACGTTTCAAAATTGTATTATGTAAGCAGGTTATAAGCCATTCAGAACTGCTTGAATGGAGTTACATATAAATATGAGTACTGTAAATGTGTGGTCGTTGCTGCTCTCTGAGCTTGGTTGTTTTCTTGCAGATGTTTCATTACCCAACTAGGTAACATCATCTTTGCTAGAATGAAGTGGGGTTTCCTTCCTTCCTTCCTTCCTTCCTTCCTTCCTTCCTTCCTTCCTTCCCAAACTGGACTCCCCTACTTAGCAGTGGAGCAAATTCTGATAAGAAGTTATAGAATTGCAATCTCAATCATTTAACACAACTGATTAATTGACTAAACATTGCAATTTCGTATATTATCCTTTAAATAATGGATATTTAAATACCTTGTGATTGTCTGATCTTCAGTGGAAGGATAAAAATGGGTGAAAAATAATACATCTTTGTTTTTTGTAATTAAGTATGCAACTTAAGCACACTTACAAATGCCAGAGGTAATGATTCCTTGAAGTTTATTGTTCATGATAATTCCTCCATTCTACAAAAAAACGGCAAGTAACAACTGTGACCAAACAAAATTAGAACCATAAATCAGATTAGCCCTTTGCTTGGTTTTTTTTTATACTTACCAGTCGGTTCAATAAATCACTTGCTATAGCCTATACATTATGCCTAGTGCCTTTCTTGTACCTACATCAGCACAACGTTGTGTCGTAAAATGTTCTTTGATATATGCAAAGTGAATCAATGGAAATTAAGAGCAGGTTTTAGTGCTTTAAGCCCTGTGCTCTAATCTGAGCGTGCTGTTGTTGGTGGCTGCTGATTGCAATCTGTAAAAATCGTATAGTGAGAGGAAAATAAAAACATTCCTATTGTTTCACGTGGCAAACTTACAACAACTTTTAAACATCTTGTAGACCAGGGGTCTCCAACCTTGACAACTTTACGACTTGTGGACTTCAACTCCCAGAATTCCTCAGCCACTGGCTGAGGAATTCTGGGAGTTGAAGTCCACAAGTCGTAAAGTTGCCAAGGTTGGAGACACGACCCCTGTTGTAGACTATCTTTGCTTACCCTGATTGATAGATTGCTAAATCTGAGTTCATCCTTTCATTCAGTTAGTCACTTTGAACTGATTTGTTCCATTGATACAGGCCTCTGGCTGATGGATTGGATTTGTCTTTCAGCTAATATGGTCCAATTTTCGGTTTTCTGGAGAATGCTTTTCCATCAGAAGGACAGACATAGGACAGTTTCTGTTTTGAAGGATTAGCCAGACCTGCATTACAAAGGAAGAATTATAAGCAAGAAGATTGTTAGATATCCAGACTGCCTGGTTACAACCAGGTCCTCTGTTCAGGTGGGAAAATGGGGACTGCTGATTGGCTGAGACATCTGACAGCTCCCTATAAAAGGGCTAGCTGTCAGACTGGCTCTCTGCTGGATTTTATACATAGTTGAATAAAGAGCTGTTGTCTGAAGCCTGTCTCCAGTCTCTTCACTCACCCTATTTAACAACTGGCGATGAAGGTGGGATGTGAAGACTGACTGAGCAAAAAGAGCTGACAGAATTCAACTAGATCCAGCCAGGCGGCAGAACGGAACGGCAGCCATTTTGCGCGGCAAATTCAAACAGCAGAAGCCGCAGAATGTCAGCGTTCCACCCGCCTACACCCTTCGACCCAGCAAAGGAGAACTGGGGGTCCTACATCACCCGATTCAACTTCTTGGATGCCAACAACCTCCTCGGGATGTCGGACAACCGAAAAAGGGCACTCTTCCTCAGCCACTGCGGGCATGATGTATTTGACACAGCCGAGTCCCTGTCAGAGCCAATGCCGGTGCAGACGGTACCGTGGCAGGTGCTTCAGAACATGCTGCAGACCCACTACGCCCCCGTGCCATCCAAGGTAGTGGGACAACACAAATTCTGGCAACGGTTGCAGTGAGACGGGGACTCGATCAACCAATACCTGGCGGCTCTCCGGAAGGCTGCCACACATTGTGAATTCAGGGAATTAGATTATATCTTGCTAGACCAACTAATATGTGGGGTGCAAGATCTTTGCCTGCAGCGGCGACTACTTGCCAAGTCCAACTTGATGCTCCAGACAGTCTTGGATGAGGCCAGGGCATCCAAATCGTCCAACAAGGCGGCAAAGTCACTTCATCATTGCATGGTGCCACCAACACCACAGAAGGCAACGCCGTCAGTCCATGAAAGCCAGTGCGTAGACGACCCCTTGGATGACAGCGAGGAGGTAGTCTACCGGATGGAGCACCAGTGGGGAGCTGAGGGACCGAAGCCTCAAACTTGCTCCAGTTGTGGGGGACAGCACCCACGAGCAACCTGCTGATTCCGGGATGCCATTTGCCGGCATTGTGAATGACCTGAACACCTAGCAAGAGTCTGCTGGGCCAGCCAGCCATCCAGCAAATGCGCCACCTCGGATGCCAGCCAAGGCGAGGCCAGGCGAGGGCCTAGACGAGAACCACCAAAACCGAAGCACCGCACCAAATACTCCAGAGCTCCGGAGACCAATCAGACATGGATCGGGCAGGTGAGCACCCCTAGCCATAAGAAGATCTATGTAACTGTGTCCCTGGAAGGGTCTCCCTGCGAGATGGAAGTTGACACGGGGTCATCAATTTCCATCATGTCCTGGGCAACAGTCAAGCAGGCCATTCCGGCACTTCGCCAGGGCCAACTGAAAGTGCAGAACCTCAAGCTCAGTGATTACCAGGGGAATCTCATTCCCGTGCTGGGCTGGGGCAACTTCAATGTGCGATTCGGCAAGTTCAAGGGGACTCTACCCCTGACAGTGGTTCATGGCTGCCTTCCTAGCTTGCTGGGTCTGGACTGGTTTGGCACCCTGGGCATGGGAGTGACTGGAATCAACACAATCTCCGGGGGCTGCACAGACGACCTGATCCGGGAGTTCCGGGACATTTTCTACGATGGGCTTGGCAAGTATGTGGGCACCCCCATATCCTTTAACCTTGACCCTAACATAGCACCCATTAGACTTAAACCCAGGAGAGTCCCATTCACACTGAAGCCAAAGATCGACCACGAGCTGGATAAATTGATCAGCCAAGGCATCTTAGAGCCAGTCGATCATGCGAAGTGGGAGACCCCTATAGTGACACCGGTCAAGAGTGATGGGTCAGTGTGCATATGCGCTGACTACAAATGTACCATCAACAAAGCCCTCCAGCAAAGCGCATACCCAGTCCCTATAGTACAACACTTGCTGCATACGCTTGGCCAGGGCACCATTTTTGCCAAGTTAGATCTTGCGCAGGTGTACCAGCAACTGCCGGTAGATGGCACTACTGCAGAGGCACAGACCATTGTTACACATAGGGGGGCATTCAAATGTCACAGTTTGCAATTCGGCGTTAGTGTAGCCCCAGGAATTTTTCAAAGCATTATGGAGTACTTGTTACACAAAATTCCTGGGGTTGTCCCCTATTTTGATGACATCCTAATCACCGCCAGTAACAAGCCGCAGTTAAAGTCCAGGCTGCGGGAAGTCCTTAGCTGATTTTGGACTGCAGGGCTCAGAGTTAAGGGCAGCAAGTGTCAGATTGGCGTCCCAGAGGTGGAATTCCTGGGCTATCGTATAAATGGGATGGGCATTCACCCCACCAAAGACAAGGTTAGGGCTATACGCGAGGCCCCTTCACCCACATGCAAGACCGAGCTTCAGGCTTTCCTGGGGTTGCTGAATTTCTACAGCATCTTCCTCAAGAATAAAGCCACTATTGCAGAACCCCTTCATTGGCTATTGGCCAAGAAGGCTCCCTGGGTCTGGGGAAGGACTGAAGCAGCTGCGTTCCAGGCTTTCAAGGACCTTTTGTCAGAGGACAATTTCCTGATACAGTTCAATGACACCCTACTGGTGGTCCTTGTGTGTGACGCCTCCCCGTTTGGCGTCGGGGCTGTCCTCAGCCACCGGTTGCCCAATGGTCAAGAGGCTCCGGTCGCCTATTTTTCACGGACGCTATCCAGCACGGAGCGGAATTACAGTCAGCTTGATAGGGAGGCTTTGGCGGCGGTGGCTGGGGTTAGGAGATTTCACGAATATCTGTATGGCAGAGACTTTGAGCTGGTCACTGACCACAAGCCCTTGTTAGGGCTCATCGCTGGGGACCACCTCACACCTGCGTCTCTGTCTCCCCGGCTCACCAGATGGACTGTTTTTCTCTCTGCCTACTCCTACAAGCTGACCCACTGGCCTGGATGCTCCCTGGGGCATGCCAATGCCCTCAGTCGCTGCCCCCTGACTGAACTTGTGGACAACCCCACTCTGGGCGTCCCCGTCCTACTCATAGATTGCCTGGACTCTGGCCTGGTCACTTCAGCTGAAGTGGCTGCCCATTCTGCCAAGAACTCTGTGTTCAGGACTATTTTGAACTGGGTGTGGAGGGGATGGCCACAAGGGCCTGCTGATCACATAATCATTTCTCCATCGTTACGAGAGGATATTCTAAGGGCACTGCATGAGGGTCACCCGGGCATGGCCAGAATGAAGGCTCTTGCCCGGAGTTACGTTTGGTGGCCGAACATGGATAAACATATAGAGGAGTGGGCAGCCGGCTGCATGCCCTGTCATGAGTCTAGGGCCACCCCTCCAAAAGCCCCAGCACAAGAGTGGGAGAAACCAAGGGCACCCTGGTCCAGGGTCCACGTAGACTTTGCAGGGCCATTCCAAGGCCAAACATTTATGGTGGTAGTTGACACATACTCCAAATGGTTGGAGATCATACTAATGGGGTCAACCACAGCTAAGGTGGTCATCAGGGTACTAAGGAGGCTCTTTGCCACACATGGGTTTTCTGGCAGAGTAGGGCATCCGCCACACCTTAACTGCCCCCTTTCATCCGGCCAGAAATGGTCAGGTTGAAAGGATGGTAAGATCAGCCAAGGAAGCCCTAGGGCGACTTGGCCCCAGTGACTGGTAATCTAGGATAGATAAATTCCTACTTGTCCAGCACATTACTCCAAGCGGAGCAACTGGAAGAAGCCCCGCCGAGCTATTAATGGGCCAGCGGCTTCGATCTGTCCTAGACAGACTGCATCCCAGCTACTCCAACCAGAATGAGCAAGTCATACCCAAGCAGACTAGGTCCTTCCAAACCAGAGACCTGGTATTTGCAAGAAACTTTCCCGAGGGGTCCCTATGGCTACCTGGGGAAGTAGTTGAAATTACCGGTCCACAGTCATATGTAATCTTGTTAATCGATGGGTGAAAATGGCAGCGGCACATAGACCAACTGCGCAGCTGACAACAAGCAAATGCTGATCACCAGCCTCGCCCAAACAATAATTCCAAATCCAATCACCCTACAGCTAACTCAAGCCTGAGGTCGACGGAACACTTACTTGAGGACCCAGAGTGCCAGCGATGTCACGACCCCGAACCAGTTCCGGTGGAAGCCATGGCCCCGCCCGAAAGCTTCCAGGAGCTTCCACGGGCGGAGCAAGAGACGGCAGCAGACCCAAACTCCCTGGCCGCTGCCACCGCACCAACTGAGCTGCACAGGTCTGAAAGGGTTCCCAGACGCCCCGCCTACGGGACTACGTATGCTAAGTAGACTGTTCCATCTAAGAGGGGAGGGGTGTTAGATATCCAGACTGCCTGGTTACAACCAGGTCCTCTGTTCAGGCAGGAAAATGGGGACTGCTGATTGGCTGAGCCATCTGACAGCTCCCTATAAAAGGGCTAGCTGTCAGACTGGCTCTTTGCTGGATCTTGTACATAGTTGAATAAAGAGCTTTTGTCTGAAGCCTGTCTGCAGTCTCTTCACTCACCCTATCTAACAAAGATCAGAAACCCAAAAGTTGAACATTAATAGTGGCCTAACAAAGAATTGATTGAGAGGTCATTGTGATCTTCATTTCACAAGAGCTTATTGCATATACAATTTGGTGTGATGAGCCACTTTGGTCTAGAGGTTGAAGCATCAGACATGAGTTCTATCTCTTAGGCACAAAGCCAGCTGGGTAACTTGGGCCAATCACTTTCTCTCAGCCCTAGGAAGGAGACAATGGCACAAACCACTTCTGAAAAACCTTGCCAAGAAAATTGCAGGGGCTTCTCTAAGCAATCTCCAAGAATTGGACACAACCAAATAGGAGAAAAACATGCCATTTACAAGCCATCCAACTCCCAATGACTCTGGGAGGGTTACAGTGAAAAAGTAGCAGAAATTAAAATATAATAAATAACAAAATAAAAAGTAGGAATCATGAGCGGCCCAAGGACAAAGGCATAGACAGGTGTCATTTAGGAGCTCAGGTTGCTTGCTCCTGAAGTCTTCACTAGCTTCTTAAACATCACCAGAGTGGGAGCCATCCAGATATCTGAGGGATATCATACCAGAGGACAGATTTAATCAACTGGATCCACAGTATGTCCACTCTGATCTCACCAGATGAACAAAAACAACTGGAGACAGGCAGTTCCCCAATAACCAATCCCTAAAGGTCTTTTTAGGTGATAACCAGCACTTCGAAATGCTTGATAACACTGTCATGGCTGCCATCTTGACTTTTTTTTTGTAACCATATCCTGTGGAAAACTCTACTCTCAATTTTCAATTCTATCCCCTACACGCAAGAGATTAGCCTGAGAAAGAAACGTTAGTTCCTTCTTATGCAAAATGGTTTTCTTTTCTTAAAAAAAATAGTCTGAATGTTTGTGTTGTTGATGCAGTGCATAAAATAGGCTGTAGTTTTAAAATAGTCCACGTGTGTGTTTTTCACACTTGGCAACTCTGCGTATGCTGTCTGGAGAACTGAGAGTTGAAGTCCATACGACTTCAAGTTGCCAAGTTTGAAAACACTGGTCTACACGATATCCAACAGTCTCTTGTTAAGCACACTATCTCAAGTACAGTCCTACCACAAGATCCTATTTCTCTTGCTCCCTCCAAGCAAAGCTGCCTGAAGAAGTTGTGTTTCAAGCGCTCCTATTTGCAAAGTGATAAAACTCACTGAGTAGTTCAATGTCACAGAAGTCATCGCCCTGCTCAACTTTGTCCATGAATAAAAAGAAAGATTTCGGTGCTTTCCTGCTTAGAAAGAATCCCAAAATGCAGGTATTTAGGACTTTTGAGTTAGTCTAATGGCTTGAAGTTAGTTTAAAAGCAATTTAATCTCGCTCTCTCTTCTAGTTTTGGAATATGCCCTTATGAAAACATGGTACATTAAAGTACGCTGTAGTGCTACTGGCTATAATTAAAGTTCTGTCAGCGTTTGTATTATAAATCCCCTTTTCGAGGTTTAATATCTCAGCGATTTCTAATCCCATTGGACTGAAGTTGGCTCAAGGAAAAAAAAAATCCTCAATTTGTCCCCTCCAATATATTTAATTTGTCTGACTGAATCACCACCTCCCCCAACTACCCTGCCATGCTCAAGAATAACTTAACTCTTGAATGCAACAGGAACAGGGGAGGGAGTGTGTTTTTCATATATTCCTATTGCAGCAGCTTTTGCAAATTAAGAAAAAGAAAATTGCTCACCCACTTTCCCCCCTCCTAATGCTACTGAGGAGGAAAAGTAGGAATTTGAGACTGTTTGCATTCTTTTCAAGTCTTGGATAATCTGGCTACAAATGAGACAAATATAAATGAGAAGAGCAACTAGGATGATGAAAGGCCTGGAGACTAAAACATAAGAAGAAGGGTTGCAGAACTAGGAATGGCTAGTCTAGAGAAAAGAAGGACCAGGGGGGACATGAGAGCAGTATTCTAGTATTTGAGGGGCTGCCACAAAGAAGAGGGGTCAACTTATTTTCCAAAGCACCAGAAGGCAGGACAAGAAACAATGGATGGAAACTAATCAAGAAGAGAAGCAGCCTGGAATTAAGGAGAAACTTCCTAACAGTGAGGACAATTAACCAGTGGAACAGCTTGCCTTCAGAAGTTGTGGGTGCTCCATCACAGGAGGTTTTTAAGAAGAGACTGGACAGCCACCTGTCTCAAATGATATAAGGTCTCCTTCTTGAGAAGGGGGTTGGATTAGAAGACCTCCAAGGTTCCTTCCAGCTCTATTCTGATTGATTGATTGAGATTTTGCACAAGACTTGCCATCTGATCTCTAACCAGATATCTTTCTCCCCAATTTTTATTTTTGTTGAAGTAGCTTGAAGAGGCAAATAAGAACTTTGCTAGTTTTATCTTTATGTGAGAGAGTAATAAGCACTGATATTAGGATCCCCTAGGGAGTTTTATTATGAAAGTGTATTTGACACTAAATTCATATCTGCTAGAGAGCCACGGCTGGCTGAGATAACAGTGTGACAACTGTGATTTGCTACCGCTAATTTCTTTTTTTCCATTAATAATTTTATTAAAAATTATATTAAACAGACAAAGCTAACAAAGAAACCTAAGACATGCATACATACCACACGTATATATGAGCACACATACACACCTACAATATGTAGAGGGAAGAATCCTTCCCTAAAAAAATAGTAAGGAAAAAGAAACTTTCCCCTTTATCCCTGACAAGTAAATTCAACATCAACAACTTATTGCTGCCTCTTAAATGACAACCAGATACATCTTCATTTTATACCTCACCCCATTTTCTATATACAGATATTCCTTGACTTACAACCATTTGTTTAGTGACCTTTCAAAGTTACAACGGCACCGAAAAAAGTGACTTATGATCCTTTTTCACGCTTAACGATTGCTGCAGTATCGCCACGGTCATGTGATCAAGATTCAGAGGCTTGGCAACTGGCATGTACTTATGACTGTTGCGGTGTCTCAGAGTTATGTGATCACCTTTGGCGACCTTCTGACAAGCAAAATCAATGGGGAAGCCAGATTCACTTAACAACAGCGTTACCATCTTAACAACTGCGGCAGGAAAGGTAGTAAAATGGTGCAAAGCTCATTTGACACCTGTCCTGCTTAGCAACAGAATACAATGGTCATACGTTGAGGACCACCTGTACTTATCTCTAAATCTTCAGTTCTCTTGGGAATACTTTCTCTTGGGAAACAAGGACATTCTCACACCTGGCCCGAGGAAGGAGGAGTGATGTCACCAGGCCACCAGACAGCGCCTTGATTGGACCATGTGACTGATTGTTTGGGGTTGAGGGGAAAACTTTTACTTTTAATTAGGTGAAAACCTAAATTGAGCCGAGGTGGCGCAGTGGTTAGAGTGCAGCACTGCAGGCTACTTCAGCTGACTGCTAGCTGCAGTTCGGCGGTTCAAATCTCACCGGCTCAAGGTTGACTCAGCCTTCCATCCTTCCGAGGTGGGTAAAATGAGGACCCAGATTGTTGGGGGCAATATGCTGACTCTGTGAACCGCTTAGAGAGGGCTGTAAAGCACTGTAAAGCGGTATATAAGTCTAAGTGCTATTGCTATTGCTAAACCGCGGGAACCTTCAAAGTCGGTTTTCACCAGATCTGTGCCAATATGATATATCCAATAAAGCTATTCTTTGAGGAATTCATCTGCCTTGGAGTTTTGCTTGGTATGGGTCTATTACTTTGAACCCTGACAGCACGTCTCCTACTTTGCAGGGGCGAGAATATTTGTGAGGGAAGCGATGGCGGAAAGGCCCACCCTGATTTGAGGCCAGGCAAAACCGAGATTGCGTTCCCCAAAATTCCACAGCGATATCAAGTTAAATCCTCCTGTCCTTGTATCAACAAATGAAAAACTGAGTTACCATTGATAGCATTATTCCGAAACTGGCATTTGCACGCCTCGTAACCATACATATTCATAAAAACTAACTCAATTAAAGTGATTAAAATCAATTGGTAATTTTAAAATTTCCTTCCCAATCAATTCCTATATGAAATTTAAGTCTAAGAACATCCCAGTGGCTCCATGATGGGAACTTCCCCAGGGAGAACGAGGCTATCTTTTCATTACTTCCATACATCTCATTGATTTTGTTTAGTGTTTACTGTGACACACGTAAAGGATAGTGATAGAATTACTATTTGTCCATTTACACCAACAGTGGTTGGAAAACTGGGACTTCTTTTCTTTAGGGGTGCATGCCATGCCTTGTATAACGCTAGATAGAATAAAATTATATGTGAACATCCGGCAAAAGCAAGAAATGACTATTCTTAATTTTTATCGTAGCAAAGAAAATGAAAAAACACTAAGCTATGGGTACCAAATCTGGTTGTCAGTAATATGGTTGACTGCTATTGAATTATTCTGAGATTGTTTGCTGCCAGGTATGTATCTCTACAGAGAAGATATGATGAATGTGATTAATTGTCTATGGAGATTCTCAGTCATCCAGGTCATGGTTGTCCCAAAGGTGCTTTTTCAAGAGGCAACTGGACTTTCTGGTTTTTCTTCAGAGAAAAACCAGAAAGTCCAGTTGCCTGTTGCAAGAGCACCTTTGGGACAATGCAGTTAATTGTTTTGCATAGACATAGACATAGAATGTTAGAGTTGGAAGGGACCTTGGAGGTCATCTAGTCCAACCGTCTGCTCGGGCAGGAGAGTCTATTCCATTTCAGACAAGTGTTTGTCCAGTCTCTTCTTAAAAATCTCCAGTGATGGAGCACACAAAACTTCCAAAGGCAACCCACTGGTTAATTGTTCTCGCCATTAGGAAGTTTCTCTTTAGTTCCAGGTTGCTTCTCTCCTTGATTAGTTTCCATCCATTGTTTCTTGTCTTGCCTTCTGGTGCTTTGGAAAATAGGTTGATTCCCCTCTTCTTTGTGGCAGCCCCTCAAATACTGGAAAAGCACAATGCCCTTTTGAAGGAAATAAAGTCACTCAAATAAAGTCACAGAAAAAGAGTTAGAAGCTATAAGCCCGTGAAGGCGAACCTATGGCACGCGTGCCAGAGGTGGCACACAGAACCCTCTCTGTGGGCACGTGCACTGTCGCCCCAGCTCAGCCTGCTGGTTGGGTTTCTGAGGCGCGCATGTGCGCCGGCGAGCTGGTCATCGGGTTTCTGGCACACCTTCCAGTTTGGGCACTCTGTACCTAAAAGGTTCGCCATCACTGCTATAAAACAAAGCAGATAAGGCATGATGTAAAAAGAAACCCAGCTTGTACCAAACCCATTCATTATACTTCTCCATAATTTTCTATCCTTGCAAACCATCTGTTCAGTGGTCATTAAAAGAAAAAATTAAACGTCGTGATTATTTGTTTTCAACGCTCTCCTTAAAAACCATTCATACATAGTTTCGCATGCTTTTTTCCTTATACTCCAAACACTTTTCTTTCTGGTATTCCTAAGGTAGGACTAGAACTCACAATCCCCTGGTTTCTAGGCCAGTACCTTAGCACATATTTCATACACAGAGTGCATTTCCCATAATATATTTGACTGGGTCAATTGGAGTGATATGGGGCAATGCATAGACAGAGCTCCAAAAAAGGGGTTAATTGATGTCTTAAGTTATAACCTGCCAGAGTTCAATCTGTCCCAAAGCAGAGCTAGTAGTACACAAAGTTAAACTAATTTTATCCTGTCGTGCAATGTTTTAAAGGATAATTATGATAGACCACCACTGGTCAGTCTAAATCTCTTGACAAAATCTATTCTGACAAACAAGAATATTCTCTATCTTTGTACAGCAATGGAAAAATAAAGAGTAAGATGCTTTGAAGGATCTTCTTCCTTCAAAGACCAGAAACACAGGAAAAAAAACTTGAAACTAGAGGAGATAAATATCCCCTTTACTACCCTAGAATATATTTTTTTCTTGAGAAAAAGATAGACTTCTTTGAGACAAGTTCTGCTCTTGGTGATCACAGTGTCATATCCAACTAAGTCTTAGCAACAAGATGGGAGTGGTTTGCTTTTGCTTTTTTCTTTAAGTCATGCTTGACTTAAGGGTATCTTTACCTCGTCCTGCATGGATCTCTTGAAATGGACTGCAAACCAGGCAGCCTTATGCTGTATGGTTCGTAGTCACAGTAAATATAGATTTTTGAATCCGCTAAGGATTTTATAATTTTGGATTATAATAATAGCATTGTAAAGCTAATGAATGTAATAGAGTAACTTGCCAGGAAATGTACTTAAGTTTATTTTAAATTCCTCATAGTTATAATTTCTTCTAATGAAAGCTTTTTCCTCAAGTAATTAAAAAGAAAACACAGCAATGGATATGGTTACATCTCCTGTGGCAACATTATTGGTTAGGAGCATAGTGGCTCACGTGGTTACGGCACTAAGTTGGAGGTTAGCAAGCCTGCGTTCAAGACCCAAGTGCTGCTGTGGGATGGGGTGAGCTCCCATCCTTTGCTCCAGCTCCAATAAGGATATGAAAGAAGTCCTCCACTGAGTGTCCCTCGGTCAACAGTGATGTCACTGGTGCTTCTGATACAAGTGTGATGCAATTATTGGCTCACTAAGAAGACAGTTTAATATTCCTGGATCAAAGTATATTTTCTAAAATGAAATACTGTACCTAAAGTTTGTTATAATCTACGGATTCCTTAAACTTTGAATTACTGTATTTAAATATTTCATGGAAGAGGCAGAGAACTAAACACAGTCTCTGTATCAATCAGTTTGCTAGGAAGCAATTTAAAATATTATATTATTATTTACAATTCTAAGCAAACAGCAGAAATACGGATTGAAATAATTGTAATTTCAAATTCCCTCAAGAGGGAAAATATATATATTAAATGATTAACCCAACCCATGCTCTCTCCAGGCAGCAATTTCTAACACTTTAAAATCACCATTTTTATCCAAGCAAGTAATGATGAGAATTAATTCTAAATTAAATCATGAGCTCCCCTTCCCCTGCATTTCTTTTACTTCATTGTTTATTGTTTAATGAAGTCAGCAGCCTATTTCCTTTCATCAGCTAGAGGATGATTTGTACCAAAATATATCGGCAATTACAAAATAATCCTTGCCAAATTTTATGAGACAACCAAACATCCAATGTATATTATTTGGAGGAATAAAAAAAAAAATAGAGCTATGAGGTAAGATGGAAGACTAGTCTCACATTCAAGTAATATCATAGGCTACCAAGTCATGAGTCCACCTTTATGACTGATGTAGATATCTGAGAATCAATTTCATGTACAGTGGGGGGGGTGTGGAGAGAGAGAGAGAGAGAGAGAGAGAGGTCGACTTACAATTGCTCATTTATTGACAGTCTAGAATTACGATGGCCTCAGAAAAGGGTACTTGATGGCCCATAAAGCACTTCTGGTCATTGCAAAATGTTGCACCACTACCTCTGCAGTCATGTGATATGATCTTGATGCTTGGCAATCTGTTCATGCAAATGGTTGCCAAGTGTCCTATGACCATGTGATTGCCATTTGCATTCTTCTCTGCTGACTTCCCCAGAAAGTCAATGGGGAAGCCGGCAGGGAAGATTGCAAACTGCTGCCACCTGCTGAAAGAACTCCCTGTAATGTCTAGGGGACTGGCTGAAAGAGCTGCCTGCCAGGGGCAATGTAAACTTGCAGAGCTGAGATTTCCTCTTGGCAGGCAGCTCTTTAATGCAAAAGGGCAGCTTGCTAAGAGGAAATTTTGGAGCTGAAAGGGGAGCAAAAGGGTTGTCTGTTTGGAGAGAATTTTGGAGCTGAAAGGGGAAAGGGCTGCCTGCCAGAAAAGAATCTCGGAGCTGAAATTGGAAGTTGAAAGGGCTGCCTACCGGGAGGGAATCTTGGAGCTGAAAGGGGAGTAAAAGGGTTGCCTGATGAGAGAGAAAGAGCTAAAGGGGGAAGATAAGGGTTGCCTGCTAGAAAAGAGACAGTTGATACAAGTAGTCCTTAACTTACAATCACAAATGGGACTGCAATCTCAGTCATTGAGTGGAGCAGAGTTAAGGGAGATACCATGTGATGGCTTTGCTTGATGGTCTCAATGGGCTAAAAGGGGAGTGAAAGAGTTGCGTGCCGGGAGGGAAACTCAGCTCCACACAGAGCTGAAGATTCCCTTTTGGCAAGCAGCCCTTTTCTTTCATCTGCTTAACAACCCAGGAGGCTGATTAATGACTGCAACCGGGAATGCCAGGATTGATGTCATCAAGCAAAGCCATCACATGCAAATCTCCCTAAAGTCTGCTTCACTCAATGACTGAGATTCTGATCCGAATAGTGACTGTAAGTTGAGGGCTACTTGTATCAGGCTGTCTCCTTGAAGACATCACACTGGTCCTTGGGGAAAGAGAAAAAAGGACATTTTATTACTAAAATTAGTTCTTTTGATTAAATTGGACACAACTCTACCAATTATTGGGAAGGGGTTGTTTTGGCACGATGCTGACTGGAATATGACAGCTGCTCTTTTCAAAGGTATCTGGTGATTAAGGATGACCTAAAGAAACTGTTAGAGAATGCTATTCTTTTCAACCATTTCTCACGTTTAACATTTTTATTGGGTTATAAAATAAAATAAGATACAAAATAGGAAAGTAAATAGGAAAACGGTGGGGAGGAAGAGAGGGAAGAGAAGTGAGGGAGGATAAGGGAAAAAAAGGAAAAAGAAACATTGACTTCCGACTTTCTCTGTTGCAGTAGAATAAGGCATTAACATCAAATCACAACTTTTTGTTTTTTCATAATAATATGAACAAGCCATTTCTATAAAGATCTATCAATCTAATCGGTAAAACCCAAAATCAAAGTTTCATTCTTTTTCATTTCAAGCACAAAGTTCAGAAGTGGTTTCCATGTGGAAACAAAAGTACTTATGTTCTTTCCTTTAATCAAAATAGTCAATTTTGTTGTTTCAGCCAACTCCATCAACCTCTGCAGCCATTCGCCCATGTTAGGAATCGAAGTGTCCTTCCATTTTTGTGCATCCAATAGTCTTGCTGCTTTCAACATGTCAAAGTTCCAAATTTTTTTCTCCAGGTCTTTTTCCATTAGACCCAAAAGGAAGAATTCTGGTTTCATCTTTATCTCCATTTTCAAAATTTTCTGTATTAAAATATGAATCATATTCCTTTTTTTCCCTTCTTTATCACATGTCCACCAGAGGTGGGTTCCTGCTGGTTCGGACTGGCTCTATAAAACCGGTAGCGGGAATTTCCCCCCACTTGCCGAACCGGCAGCGATGGCTGGCTGGACACGCCCCTGAACTGCTCTCTCAGCAGCACCGTAGGCGCCGCCATCTTGCTTTTTGCTTCTGCACATGCACAGAAGCTGGGTTTTTTGCTTCTGCGCATGTGCAGAAGCTGGGTTTGTAGCACTGCGCATGCGCGCCCACGCGGCACGCCCATGCGGCACACGAGGAAGCAAACCGGCAGCGAGGTAAGTCAGAACCCACCCTGATGTCCACCATAGATGATTTCAGCCATTTCTCAACTGTAGTGATGGCATCTCATCCCTTTCCCTGCAAATATTTTTTGGTAAAAAGCCACATTTTTCCAAGGGAATTTTGAGGATAAATGAACATTGTTTGGTCAGGTCCCTCCATTTTTATTTTATTTTATTTTTTGCAGGGAAATATGAGAGGATAGAGAATCCCCTCTGTTTCTTTTCTACTTAAAAAAAACTATAATATTTTAATTTGTTTAAATAAAACAAATACAAGAGGGGGAAACCCCCCCCCAATTATTTCACAAGACAAACATCAGCTGCCCAGCTTTGCAAATTCTTTGCATCTTTGCTTTTTTGTTCCTTCTCCATTAATTAGCTCCCCACAGCCTTCAAAACAGAGTTAATTAACGGGGTGCAAATAGTTCAGAACAGCAGGCTGTGTTTTTATTAACCTTTAAAAATGATAATAGTTTCCACCCTTAATAATAGTCTATAAATTGGGACCGCCTGATATGTAGTTAGGCTCACCTGCTTGGATTACTTCTCCTACGTTCATCTTTAGGATTTGTTCTTTTCTTATGGCAAAATTGTTGCCTGAACTAAAGTGATTACCGTATTTATCCGCGTATAAGATGATACTTTTTCTTAAAAAATATTTACCTAAAAATGGAGGAGCATCTTATACACGGGGGGGGGGGGGGGGGGGGGGGGGGGGGGAGACCCGTCCGAGTGATTACCGTATTTATCCGCGTATAAGATGATACTTTTTCTTAAAAAATATTTACCTAAAAATGGAGGAGCATCTTATACACGGGGGGGGGGGGGGGGGGGGGGGGGGGGGGGGGGGGGGGGGGGGGGGGGGGGGGGGGGGGGGGGGGCTGAGAGGAGAACCACGGTTCCGAGACTGCCAATACCTTCTCTCTGCAAACTAGCCTCACGAGCGAAACTTCCAATTGCAGAGACAAGGTAACAGGATTCCTCCAATCATGAGCCTTATATAACTGACGTCAGTTGATGCTGTGGAGAGCATGTAGCCAGTACCCACGTGCGACAGGGAGCGGTAATGTCGGAGCGTTCTCAGCCCATAAAAATGTCAGAAAACAATAAATAAATAAATAAATACCGGTACCAGTAAGCGAATGTCTTACTCTGCAAAATAAATGTCTTCTATTTAATGTTTAAAATATTGATTTCTGAATTTTGCGTAAGAAAAGTGTGTGTGGGGGGGGCGTCCTATACATGGGGGCGTCTTATAGATGGAAAAATATGGCAAAAGGAGCTTATAAGTGTATATAATAGCTACAACATTAGAATGGGCCAATGAGAACACTCCGGATCACGGGTGTCAAACTCGATCGCGTCACGTGATGTCACATGATATACATGATGGTTTTTTGCCTTTGCGGAGCTGGGGTGGGCGTGGCCTGCACGTGATGCATCCGGCCCACAGGCTGCCAGTTTGTCACCCCTGCTCTGGATGTTCACAAGCAGGTTATAAACACCATTTTAACACTATAAGGGCACCCACATTAGAGATGCAAAAATCCAGATGACAGTTCAGGGGCAAGGAAGAAATATAGAAACATTTACCTGCAACCTGGATATAGGAGTCCTAATAAAAGCAACAGGAAATTCATAATGGAGTTCAAGATGGGTCAACATTAGACTGAGTGAGACAGTTGAGTCCTGTTTGGAAAAGCAGCAAGTTGTTAAGTCATTATGGCATTCCCGTATGCTTGAAAGGACTGGAGGTTGATTATATGTCAACAAGAAATGAATTTGGTTGACCTTGTGTACTAAGTTACTGGACTTTATGGTGGCGGAATTATTTTTGCTGCTCTGTGTTGGGCAGAAATATATCTTGGGCTATCCCACATGAGAAGCAAATGAGAAAACTGGATTATTAAATTCTGAACTAGGGTCTAAAGGTGATAAAAGATAGTATGAGCGGCAGTCCTTTCGCAACTAGGCAGGGTCTTCTGTGATATGAGTTCATCCTCTTGTAAATTAGATCCTTGCTTCTCTTAGTTTACACATGCCAGGGAAGGCGCTATAGCATGGGTACAACACATGGTATATTCATTGCTTCTGTTAATTTCCACCAACCTTGAAAGAGAGGACAATCCCATTTTTTGACCTGCCACCCTAGACAAACCATAAGAAGATGTTGAAAATCTGCAGAGAGACTTCCATAGATGTGGTCAATTCTCTGTGAAATCTCTAGTAGCATTTGGTACAATCGAACATACTATGACTTTGCACTGCGCTTGAGAGGTTGGAGGGACCGTTCTGGATCTTCTGAAATAAGTAGTTCCTGGGCTTTCCAATGTCAATAAGGCCCTGGCCTTCTCCCCCATACATTAGCTGCTCTATTGATTTGTCTTCAGGTATCAGCATTGTTTGGCTATCCATGGAATGTGACCTGCAGCACCACAGTTCAAAAGACTCAAACATGTTCCTCTCTTATGAAGAGTTCATACCTTGTATGTGTCCATCATCATAGAGAAGACCATTGAGTGGATCACTGTGGTGGTGGTGGTGCAGTGGTTAGAATGCAGTATTGCAGGCTAACTCTGCTCACATTGCCAGGAGTTCGATTCCCTCAATCCTGACTGGCTCAAGGTTGACTCATCCTTCCATCCTTCCAAGGTTGGTAAAATGAGGACCCAGATTGTTGGGGGCAATAGGTTGACTCTGTAAACTGCTTAGAGAGGGCTGTAAAAGCACTGTGAAGTGGTATGTAAGTCTAAATGCTATTGCTATTGCTACTCTAACTTTTGTTTTACTGTAACTAAAATGTCATGGTTTTTTGTGCTAGGCTTCCCAATTTCTTTGCCCAGGGTTATTGTTCTGTGAATCTCGGTACACATCTGAAGCCTACAAAGCTCTAATTGTCAACAACATCTATCATCTTGTTCTTTGCTTTAAATTCTTCTCAATTTCCAGGAGACGTAATATTTATTTTCTCAGTGTTCAGAGGAAGTCCCATCTTTTGCTCTCCTGCTTTACTTTTAGAATGATCATTCTTAATTCTTCCTCAGTTTCTAAAATCTAAGCAATGTAATCTACATATTTCAGGTTATTGATATCATGAGTCAGGAATTAAGAGGACTTTGGAAAGGAGGAGCAAAGGATTCTATCTCCATTGTAATCATAAGGTTATAGGAAAATACCCCTAGTTATTAAATTATTGGAATGAACAACACCACTTGGTGGGGTAGAAAGATGCATGCATGCTGGAGCATAAGCTGTGTATAAAATTATCTAAACTGGATGAGTCAGTGGGGTTTAATAGATTAATTGCCATGCCCATATGGGAGAACGCTTGAAATCCTAATGAGACCAGCAGCATCTACAATGGGAAGTCGGCGAATCTTGTAAAACCAATCACTTAAAATGCAAATGCAGTTATAATTAACTCATTTAGAATAAATCATTCTAATTAACACATGTAAATGGAGACTTTATTTGAAAATTTTGTAACAACAAAAAAGTATTTATTGAGGAAGCAGAAGGGAGGCTGTTCTGGTGAAAATACTGTACATGCCATAACATGGCAATTTCTAGTTCTCTCTCTGTCTCTCTTGTAGGAAGCCCCCCCTCCCCCCAAGAATGAAATATTTTGGGAAATATTAAGAAGGCAGGATAAAATATTTCCCTTAAAGGAGAAATAAAAATAAAACCTTAAGGGAGGCAGAAACCAGCCCCAGTTTCCCTGCCCCAAGCAGAAACTGAGGAGACCAGCTTTTAGAAATGCAGATTTGGTAATCCATTCAGAAAGACTGGGTCAGACAGAAACTCCAGATAAACAACAAAGAAAAGGTTGACAAAATTAGCTCAGACAAACACCTAGGATTTGCATTTCCTCTTTTGCCTATAGAGCCAGCTATGACCCCTACATAACCTCTACATGACCCCCATAGGAATCCAGAAGGTATAAAAACCCACCCACTCTAAACCCCATTTTGTCAGTTGTCCCTGAATCACACGTGCTTGGTGGTTCTGCTTCATCAATAAATGGACCCTCTTTCCAATCAGCCTCCAGCCTCCATTTTGTCTCCAGTGCCTTTCTCCCAGATTGGACCTGGACCTGGATATTTCTTCCAACATTCTCATCTCTGATATTAAACAGTTTGTCTATTTCTTGCTCATCTTCTAAAATATGAAGTGCATCTTACTGTAGGAGAATAGCAATTTTCTATATTTAATTGAAAGAGAAAAAAAGGCACCATAGAGTGGCAATCATGAGGCTCATCTAAATGCTTGATGTAGTATTAGTATATATCAGTGGTCTGCAACCTTAAACACTCAAAGAGCCACTTGT
>QLTV01003756.1:1095121-1112574 GCA_003457575.1 Thermophis baileyi | reverse complement strand
ATTACAGGATGATGGCTCTTTCATCCCTCTGCCGCGACAGGGTGACAGGGAGCCACAGCAGAGGGCCCCAAGAGCTGCATGCAGCTCCGGAGCCGCAGGTTGCAGACTCCTGGTATATATTATATGTGGTAGTATCTAATGTATCTAGTATTAGATATTATTTGGAGCTAGAATAGAAAGAAATGAGATTATTACTTTTGTTTGATCACACACAATATCTATCTCTTACAATTAGAGCTAAAACTGAATATCATTCCATATGATGTACATGTCAACCATCTAACAGTCAAATATAAAATGCTATTGTATATTATATACTGTATATCACCTTTTAAAATTTGAAAGCATTTACTAATAGTTATGCCATTTTTTGTTTGAGTATTGTTGATAATGCAGCTTATCTGACAGTACTGAATACCTGCATTTGATACCTATCATATGCAATGTTGTTTAAAATATGAATTGAAGGGTCTTTGGTGCTCTCTGAGCTTGATTGTTTTCTTGGAGAGTTTTTATTACCCAAATTAGGTACCATCATCATCATACTAGCATTGATGATGTTACCTAGTTTGGTAATGAAACATCAGCAAGAAAACAACCAAGTTCAGAGAGCACCAAGAAACCAAAATATCAACCCTGAGCTACAAATACTTTCCTTTATCAGTAAAATATGAATAGCTACTGAGCAGTGAAATGGCATTCCAAGACAATGTATCCAAGGTAACTTTCATACTAGATAACATCTGAAAGAGAAAATAGAATGGTATATTGCATACTCCCATTTAGAACTTGTAGCCCTTCATAGCTCCTTCCAACTCAAGCAAAAAGACATTTCGTTCCCATAGTCTCAATTTCTCTTTCCATCCATCCTCAGTGGTCAAGCACCACTGTGGATTCTACTGTCCTTACGAACAGATCCGTAGCTGATACCCACACAGCTATAGCTAAGCAAATGAGATAGAAACAGTATGTTCCTGGATGTTATTTGAAGGTGATGTCAAATGTAACTCAATAAAGATGAAAGTATGGCAGGAAAGGGGAAATAAAAGAAACCATTGAAGTAATTTATAATCTAATTTAATTCTTTAATCGTCTACATGCAAACGAGGCTTATCTGCTACTTTAATTAAAGTTAATTGCACTTTTTTTTAACGTTTTTGTACTTAATATTTTATCCTTAAAGTGTTTAATGCTCTTTAATGATTTAAACGAATGAGTTAGAGTCTCTGTATCTTTTTACCTACCAGGTTGTGATAATTTGGAGTTTTGCAACCCTAAATATAGAATACCTTAAGTAAATAAGATGGCAATCTGTAGAATGCTGGTTCCTAATAGAGTCTGTATATAGGTGTCTACTGACACTAAGAGCCACCTGTGTCCAAATTGTTCTGTCAAAGTATTGTGACAGTAGCTCGCACAGCTGTTTCGGACTTCATATATTATTATAATATCGTCATTAAAGTTTATTGGGACTGAAGCAGTAGATATATTTCATTCTTTCGTATGTACATTCCTACTGTAAATTCAAAATTAGAGTTTGTCATATGTAGTACTGTATTTGTGCTGATCGGGAATCTATGCCACCCCATCTCCACAATATTGACTAGTCCTGCACTTGAGTCAGTGAACTTCTACTTCATCTGCAAGATGAATGTGTGTGTGTGCCTGCAGTTTGCCATTGGTACAAAATACCTCCTGTCCGTTCCTCAGTTTCCCTCCCTTTCAAATTAAGGTACCTGGATACTTTACCGACATTAAATTAGGCTTGACTCAGAAGTTGAGGTGCACCTCGTGGGGCAGTTTTTAAAAATGATTGCTAACCTTTTCCAAAAGAAGAAAGATAAATCTCTGCCATCAGTACCCAAAGGTGTTTTTTTCTAAAACGCAACTGGACTTTCTTGGTCTTTTCTTTGAAAAAGTTTTGCTTCTCATCCAAGATGCTTCTTCAGTTCAATGAGAAGCGAAATGTTTTCAAAGAAAAAAACCCAATGAACTCCAGTTGCCTGTGGAAAAAGCACCATTGGGGCAATCATGACCTGGATGATTGAGAATCTTCATAGATATTTTGTTATTAGGAATGCCTTCAAAAGGTCCTGCTGCTTTGTGTGGCTGGGCAGGTTCACCACATGGTCATTAGAACATAAAGCCTTTAGGGCTTTTTAGGTCAATATCAAACCTTTGATTGATGACTTGTAGACAACTGGAAGCAGATCTTTCAGTCCATGGTGTATAAGACTTTGGGCATCTCAACAGCTTTTTGATAATATCAACCATGGTATTTTATTGGACTACTTGAGGGATTTGGGAGAGGAGGCATTGCTTATTATGTCTCTGCTCCTTCCTCAGTGGGGAATTTTAATCTCTTGTGGTAGGGGGAGAGAAATTGGCTTAGTGACCCTTGATAGGATACTGCAGATGTAAGTGCCCTAGTTTTTACTTCTTTATGAAGCTGCTGGGTGAAGTCATTCAACATTTTAGGGTCTGTCATCATCAGTATGCTATTGATGATAATGAGCTGTGGTGGCACAGTGGTTATAATGCAGTATTGCAGGCTAACTCTGCCCACTGCCAGGAGTTTGATTCTGACCGGCTCAAGGTTGACTCAACCTTCCATCCTTCTGAGGTTGGTAAAATGAGGACCCAGATTGCTGGACTGTATAAATCACTTAGAGAGGGCTGTAAAGCACGGTGAAGCGGTATATAAGTCTACGTGCTATTGTTGGGGGCCATATGCAAATAAAGCTTGTATTTTGTAAACTGCCCAAAGAGTGCTATAAAGCACTGTGGAGTGGTATACAAGTCTAAGTGTTATTAAGTACATTATTAATCTCAGTGGTTTATATAGAACAGGGGTGTCAAACTCGCATCATTACAGCGTCGTCACGTGACGTATCGTGACTTTTTTCCCCTTCACTAAACCGGGCGTGGGCATGGCCAGCGCATGACGCATCCGGCTTGCGGGCCATGAGTCTGACGCCCCTGATATAGAACATGAACTGAACACTTTAAAACAAACAGAAATTAACAACTAACAATAAAAGATGGCATCACATATACAACAACTCTCTCTATTTGTTTTAACAGGCTGGGCCAGTCGTACTGGTTTTTGGGTGTCCAGCCACCAAGGTCTTTATAATACAACTCACTCGCTAATTCATCAGAGAGGAATCTTCTGGTACTTGGCTACCAGCTAGCCCACAAAGTACGCTCAAGGGTGAAAATAGTGAACTATTTCTAACCAGCTATATCAAAGTTAATAAAATTTTTCTGGAGGTTCTAAGCTTTGAAAAGTCAACCTAAATGTCAAGACAAAATTCAGTTATTTGAGTTGGTTCACAGAGAGTCAACTGGACGAACGTGAATAGGAAGATGAATAGTGCAGCACTAATACCTCCCATCGGTAACAAGGAACATAAAATTGTGCAAAATCACCAGTCCCTTTTGCTTCCCAGAATCCCTTTAGCATGTAAGGGATGCTCCTCCATTAGCTGAGCTGTAGTTCCTTTGCTTACAAAGCATTTTCTGGCCAAAGAAGGCATGGCAGAGTTGCACAATTAGATCAAAAGATCAATCCTAATGTAACATTTTCTCCTCACCCTCCTGCTTTAATAAAGTGGACACAGTTCTCCAGGGAACCACTCAAAATCTTGGTACTGATATTTCTAAATTAGCTGACTCTGTGACCTTGCGGGTAATTGCGTTAGTTTATCAATGCTCAACACAATTTATTACTCTCCAATATGTACCAAAGTGTTTATCTCTCGATGTAACAATATTAAAAAATCTAAACTACCTATTGAGACAGAAAGTCATTCAATAGGGAAAATGCATAGTAAAGTGGAAATTATAGGTGAGGATTAGTACAAATACATTCCCGATCTCATGTAGCTTCTCATCAAAATCTACATATTGAATATTATAGTCAACTTTTATTATTTTATATTTAGACTTAAAGGGTATGTTTTAAAAGTGTGTTACAGATATTTCAGGCTGGTTCTCTTCCTTCCCCATCCCAAGAAATAGCCATATCTAAACATTTAAAACTCATTTGGGTACATTGATCACAATTCATTCTGAAATTAAACACATATTAAATTTAAATGGGGAAAAAAGACATTTAGTTGATGGAACCCAGTTTTTCTATGACACAAACAAATGGCGTCTATTCGCAAACCTGCTCATCTCAATCAGATTGCTATGCATTATTTAAAACATGCACTTGATTTGGGTAGCTAATAACCTCCCTGTAAACTTGCTGTAAATTTGATGATTGCGATATAATACTTGGCCGGTTTCTGCTGAAGGGGCTATTGATTTGTGCTAAATTTCCCCAAAGGGCATACCCAAGACCCTAGTTTTGTACTGAGGCACAAAATTGGGAGTAATATGCTGAAAGGAAGCATGCCCTCTTTAAGCAGTACTTCAGTCAACCTGAAGTCCTGCTTTTTTTTAATCTCTAGGTTTGAGGAAGTACCGATAGACTTTTCGAAGTGCATTGGTAATATTCATTTTTATTTTTACGGGTGTCCAAGTGAGGTAGGGTGGTGGCTCTGTGGTTAAGACACTGGGTGTCATGCCCCCGTCAGAGCCTGAATCTACGGAGGAAGATGAGCCAGAGCTGGAGCCGACAGAGATCGAGGGGGCAGTTTCATTGGCTTCAGAGGAATGTGGGGAGGAGCAGGCCGAGTCAGGCCAGGGCCTTTCAGGATTGGGACAGCTTGTAGGCAGGGAGGAATGGGGGCACGATGACCAAGAGAGGGCAAGCAGTGAACATGAGGAGCGACAGAGCTTAGGCGATGAGCAAGGAACACCCCCTCCTGATCCCCAAGCACGGAGAGTGGAGAGAAGGCGGGAACAGCACAGGCAGACCCAATGACTCGGGAGGAGAGTGCCCCACCCCTCTTCACAAAGCAACCCTGGGGACTGAGATTTAAGGAGATGCTGTGGGGAGGGGCATTTGTCAGGAACAAACACTGAATTCATGGAGTATTGTGTGCCGTTGCTGACATTTGGAGTTTCCTGGACTTCTTGCTTTATTTCTTGCTTCCTGGATTAATTGCCTTGTTCCTTTGCTTCCTGAAACCATTGCCTTGTTCCTTTGCTTCCTGGACTCATTGACTTATTCCCTTGCCCCGCTGGATTTCTTGCTTTGCAGCCATTGTGCTCACAGCATTGTGCTGGACTACTTGCAGCCAGAGGCTGCTGGAGGTGTGTGTGTGTGTGTGTGTGTGTGTGTGTGTGTGCGCGCGCGCGTGTGCGTGATCACTTTGCTCTGAGACTTGCCATAAACATGGGAGTGTTTGGGGGAAGGTTGGAGCAATAAAGGGGCGGTTTGAACTATCAGCTGACTGTTTTGTCTCTGTGCCATGCCCCGGGTCATCACACTGGGTTTATTGGCTGGAAAGCCAGCATCCCAGGTTCAAGACCCAAGCACCACATGATGGGGTGAGCTCCTGTCCTTGCCCTAGCTCCTGCAAACCTAGCAGTTCAAAAAGCATGCAAATGTGAGTAGATAAATAGGTACCACTGCCTTAACAATAGTTGTTAAGCCTGGAGTGTTGTGTGTTCCGGACTACTTTAGCTTCTTCATTTTCTCTTCCTTTGTCTATTTTGTGGTCCCACCAGTTCTTTGCGGGTAGTCCAATAGGATTCTTTTTCTGTTATCTTGCCATACTAAATGGGTTGTTGGAATGCATTTAGGCTGGCTTTTCCAATAAGACCTGTCTGGCATGGATCACACCTCTTGTAGAAGAGATGTACACTACTGCCCTTCCCCCAATGACAAGGGATATCCATGGAGGGGTTATTATTATTTCTGTTCACAACAATATGAAGTCACAGCAGCCAGTTCTTTAGCTGATGTTGGCCTTCATGCAGACTGAGTTCTTCACAAGTACCTAGGTTCTAGGTTTTTCCATTTCTTAAATCTTGTCCATTACCATATCCTTGCTTTTTTGCTTCTGATTATTTACTGTAGTGGTCATGGTTCTTTCCATAAACCACCTGCTAGATAATATTTCCACTACTTTTCATGAAATATTCTTAAATCAATTTGAGAAATACGTTAGCTTCTGTTGCCACTTCTATTGAATTCTGTTGAAACTTGGAATAAAATATAGTTTGGCTTTTTTAATGATTAGGAAATTATTTGACTTGAAACTACAAAAACAAATTTTCAAGAAAGAGCCTTCCTTCCTTCCTTCCTTCCTTCCTTCCTTCCTTCCTTCCTTCCTTCCTTCCTTCCTTCCTTCCTTCCTTCCTTCCTTCCTTCCTTCCTTCCTTCCTTCCTTCCTTCCTTCTTTCCTCCCTCCCTCCCTCCCTCCCTCCCTCCCTTCTTCCTCAATGCTTCCCAGAAACCAAACACAAATTCTGTTACCAAATCAGCAATTCCAGAGAGCCACACTCCCCCTGACTGCTGCAGCGAAAGCACTTCATGCTAAGCAATGGTGACATGATAATTCTTGTCCTAGGGTTTTATGACTCACTTCTGTGATATTGTTCTTGTACATATGTACAGGCACCGGAGAGCCTTCTGCAACGAGAGGATGGAAAGCAATAATAAATGCTTACTCAATAGCTTCCAAAGATTATCGGGAACAATTCAAGCCTACTGGAAGGGAAGGCACCCTCTGAATTGGAATAGTGAAATGTGAAGCATTTCCTAATCCGGCCGTCTTTATTTTTATCCTCTCCAACTTCATTCTTTTGGCTAAAAACTTGCATATCAGCTCTTCAATTTGATTGCCTTATGGGCATAATGCTTTGCATATTTACAGCCCATGAATCATACTAGTATGTGAAACCCGGTAAAGATTCAATTTCTCCCCCCGCTAGATGCACCTCTAGCCGTTTAATTAAAATATGTATTATTAATAAAACTATATTTAAGTCATATTTTTTACAGATATGACTTGAAACATTAAGGGCAAATTGTTTCATACTTTTGCAGTAATTTGCTTTTAACGTTTTGTGCCTTAATCAAGGTAATGGCAGCAGCAGGTTTTCTGGGCGGCTTGCTATTTTCACCATCTTTCAAGCTGGGGGTGGAAACACATTGAAACGGCTGCTCTAATGAAAAGTCACATTTAGTTATTGGAAGAGAGAATTAGAGAGTAAGAGAGAGAAAGGGAGAAGTGGTTTTATGCAAAAGGCTGCGTTAGAGAGCCGAGGTATCATAAAAATGTGCTCCTAGAAAAGTGTTCTTATGATTCTTGACGAACTCATCTTTTCTTTTATGTACACTGAGAGCATATGCACCAAGACAAATTCCTTGTGTGTCCAATCACACTTGGCCAATAAAAAATTCTATTCTATTCTATTCTATTCTTTGTCTACATAGTTTGGCGTTTAACCACACAGTCTTTTTTTTTTTTATTACTTCGGAGGTCTCTCTGGAACCAGTATGCCTACTTTTAGAAGTCGTCATTTTGGTTTCCACCCAACTTACCTTCCACTTCATGGTAATAAACACTTAGCGTTACTCCTGAGAAATCAGACCAGTAATATGAATTAGTTATATTGGAAAACATTTGTTTAGCTGAAGGTAGGGAATCAATAATAATCATTTCTTCATAATACCTCTCTTGCAGTATTTGCTGAGCATGAAATTGTATTAGAGAAAGACAACATCTATTGAATTTTTTGTAATTGTGCTGTTCTGTGAGGGCTATCTAGTTCAGGGGTCTCCAACCTTGGCAACTTTAAGCCTGGCGGACTTCAACTCCCAGAATTCCCCAGCCAGCTGGCTGGGGAATTCTGGGAGTTGAAGTCTGCCAGGCTTAAAGTTGCCAAGGTTGGAGACCCCTGATCTAGTTGATTCAACAAGTTTGAAAAATAATTGCTCAACCAGAGGACCAGAGTCTACTCAGCCCATAAACTCAGTAGAACATACTCAAATTTGAGCTTCTCTCCTTTTCCTACTTCTGCAGGAAAGTTTTCTGAGAAAATTTACCTTCAAGAGGCCAAGAAACTCAGGCACTTTCCTTAGTTTCCAGTTCAGACCTTTCGAAAGTAGGCAACTTTAAGATGTATGGACTTCAAGTCCCAGAAATCCCCAGGCAGCATCCTTTCTGGGGAATTTTGGGAAATGAAGTCCCCACAACATCTTAAAGCTGCCAACTTTGAAAAGCACTGCTCGATTTCATTACAGTCACACATTGCAGTCTTCATAATGAACTTTGAAAGGGGCCAAACTCTTGTCTACTTATCTGAAAAAGTTATATATTTTTCCAAGCAGATATTTTTCAACTTCGTTGTTCAGTCACTAAATTGTGTCTGACACTTTGCGACGTCATGGAACAAAGCACACCAGCCCCCCATCCTCCACTGTCTCACAGAGTTTGCCTAAATTCATGTTCATTGTATCGATAACATTATCTAACCATCTCACCCTCTGCCATTCCCTTCTCCTTTTGCCTTCAGTCTTTTCCAACATCAGAGTCTTTTTCCAAGGAGTCCTCTTTTCTCATTTGGTGGCCAAAATATTTGAGCTTCATCTTCAGTATCTGTCCTTCCAAAGGACAGTCAGAGTTGATTTGCTTTAAGATTGACTGATCTGATTTCCTTGCAGTGCAAGAGGCTTCTCCAACACCATAATTTGAAAACCTCTAGCCATAGGCTTCGGTGAGAGTTCGATGAATAATCCTTTCAAACATTTGATACCATGTGACTATGCAAAGAAAGTTCCTTGAAAGCAAGACCATATTGAGTACAATAAGAAATGGTCATCCAAAAAGATATCACACTGTTCCTTTAAGCCAGGGGTATCAAACTCAAGGCCCGGGGGCTGGATCCAGCCCACAGGGTACTTAGATCTGGCCCATGGGGCCATCCTGGAAACAGTGAAGGACCGGCCTGCGGTGCTTCTGCCAGTGAAAACAGAGCTCAGGAGGGTCACATGTGCCCCCCCGAGCTCCGTTTTCACTGGCAGAGGGTTGCAGGAGGCCGTCGCAGCTGGAAACAGAGCTCGGGATCCCGTTTTCGCTGGCACAGTGCTCGGGCCACCACAGGCGCCCCCAAATGAGTGACGTTGAGCTGGCCATGCCCATCCTGGTCATGTCCACCCTGGCCCCCCGAGGTCAAACACAACCCTGATGTGGCCCTCAGTGAAATCGAGTTTGACACCCCTGCTTTAAGCATTCATGTCTTATTTGCTCAAAAGCCTTTTATTTTAATTGGAGAAACTTGGGAAGTATTGGAATATAAGAAGTGTACTAAATGTTAATCAGCTATTGGATACAAATCAGATTTATGTATAAAATACATTGAGGGAAAAGTACAAGCTATATGCAAATGACTGCTCTCAAGTTAAGGAAAAGTCCCATTTTTGTTTTCAGCTCAGATGTTCTGGCTTTCTATTTCTTCTTTAGCCTAAATAACTACGTTTCATTTTCTGTCTTAATGACAATTACATCTACCCCAACCCGTCAATAGTTTGTAATTTATTTGTTTCTCCAGCTGAGCCTGACACTCATTGATTTTATTGGAGTAATTTGTCAGAAATGATTTTTAAATGTAAGGATTTATTACGAGGCATTCAATTTATTACATGCAAAGTGAAGAAAAGTGTATTTATTCATATTCACTAACAATTTTAAAGAGCTAGACAAAATGGAGCAAATTCTCAGATCATTTAAGTGAATGAACTTGATAGGCATCCAACTTAATAACACATAATGCAATTTTCTACCTTACTTTTCCAGAAATAAATTACATTCCAACCATTGGTACTTAAGGAAGGAAATATGAAATGATTGCAGATTTAAAGGTCAATCTACATGCTCTGTTTCTCACTGGTTGGGTAGACTGATATGAGTCAACAGTCAGTTGCTATTCATTTGGGTGATTGAAATATTTTCCAGGGGAAAATACCATGATATTATTGTGTATCAGAACCACCAAAATAAATTATTGAATGATTGTGCCCACTGCTGCCCACTGCTGTGGTTATCCAGTGCAATTATGCTGTTGTATTTAAACTGTGCGTGTCTTATTGTCAAGCGCCAGGGAAATCAGGAGAGCCAGGCAGTTCAAATGGGTATAAAGATTTGTATTGTAAGCTTGCAAGTTCTCTACAAGAATCTGAACTACTAACAGGCAAAGCATTTAGGTGGTAGATAAAGAATTCACGGTGAGCTGGTCTCTTGTGGGCGCAAAGGGACTCATGACTGATGACGCATTTGATTCCGCCCTCGGGCTCAGCCTGGTCAGTTATATTTTACAGATGAACTTATTGTTCAGACAAGCCAATTTTGAATGGAGAGCTGTAGATGTATTTGAGATTTTCTTATGCATTTGTAGCAGAATGAAAACTGCTATTAGTTAACTCCTATGGTGCAAGCTGAGCAGCTCTGGGAATGTAATGTAGTTCACTAATCTAGCAGACATGCATGTTTCTTAATTGATCTTTACCTGGCAAGGAGACCAGACAACAGTTGGCTAGTAGCTGAATGAGTCCAATTTTCAGTTTATTTTTATGATTTGGCATATGCAAATAGCTAATGTTCTGTCCTCTTCTACCTCCGGAAAGGCCTTGGGAAAACTCTTCCCCATTTCATTTGTCTGATTTTCTTTTAATCCAGTTTGACTGAAGTCTGGCTGAGAAAATCCTATGATTGATGATGATGATGATGACAGAAAGGGATAGAGAAGTATTTACTGTATGTCTTTTTCTGCATCCTTTTTTTTTTTTTTTAGATTTCCATGCTGTGATGGAAGGAAATAAATCACCATGTGGTTCGATCTAATCCTCACAAATGAAGGCGAATATACCTTTCCCAGGATAATGTTGCAAGATCCAATCTGGGTCGGTCACCGGGACTAGAGGTTTACTCTTCTGAGCTTTCGGACTCATGTTGGAGTCTCTACTTCTCTCTACTGGAATATGTGCTTTGGGCTATTCTATGAGTCATACAATATTTATGTGGTGCCTTCCTATTGGTTGGTTGATGTGTTGATGGTTGGCGATTGGCTGTTGTTTCCTTGTGCTGCCAAGTCCTCGGCTCCTAAATACCTGATAAGCTGGTGGTAAATCAGCACTCCGGTTGACTGACAAGGCAACTGTTTCACAGGTTTCAATCATTTCACTGGCTGTTTTTGTACCTGCTCAGCCAGCAATCTTAGTAGCTGTGAAATTGAATGTGTGTCCTTGTTCATTGCAATGTGAGGCTACTAATGAATTTGGGTCTCCTCGTCTGACCGCTTGCTTGTGTTCTTGCAACCTGGTGGTTAGTTTCCTCCCCATCTGTCCTACATAGTCACAGGGGCAATCCATGAAGGGGATCCTGTAATCTAATAATCTAATCCTAGATGCCAGAAAAATCATGGATTTTATTTATTGCCATACATGAATTGACAGTAGGAACTTTGAGTTATCCAAATGAGTAAAAGATTTTGCAGAACATCAAATCTGGCTTCATTTTCACATCTTGAGATGCAACCTTCATGCATTTCATTGCCTTTCCCTGGCAGCCTGGAAAATAAAGAAGAGGATTTCATTCATTCATTCATTCATTCATTCATTCATTCATTCATTCATTCACATCTCTCTATTATCTTCTTTTCTCCAAACTAACTTTCTTTCAAGGTGGCACATGTAACATTTTGATTTTGAATAAAACAATTCAGAAGACATTTAAAATTTATCAAGTACTAGATAAAAATAAAAATGTACAACATTGCTACAGCAAATGTAAGACCTTTCCTCTAAGTATTTTTCCTATTAAAAATTATCTTGCAGTCTACAGGTCAACAGAGCTGTAAAAGTAGATGATTTAAGGAAAATATTGGTAAAATTGAATAAAAAAACATTTTAAATAAAGAATATAGAGGATGAAGCACAACCACTACAGACAAAAATAAACATTCTCAACCAAGGCCAACCCCCCACCCTCAAAATCCCTAATTATTCCAATGAATAAGTGCTTTTGACTTTCTTATTATTTGTACTGAAGATTATATGATAGTTTTTTCCTAAAATTACAATAAAAGTATAGTGAGTGCTTCTGTACCACAAACAAATTCCCTGTGTGTTTAGGCACACTTGGCCAAATAAAGTGTTCTGTTCTGTTCTGTTCCGTTCCGTTCCATTCCGTTCCATTCTGTCCCATCCCATCTCGTCCCGTCCTGTCCTGTCCCATCCCATCTCATCCCATCCCTAAAGAGAAGAATAATTCATCCATGCTACATTTGATACTGAATTGTATTGTCAAGTGTGAAAGATCAAGTCCACACATTAGGCTTGATCAAAGAAATTTCTGGTCTTTGCAACATAAAGGTTGTCCTTTCCAAATGCAAGATCAATTTCTTATCCAATGTGACACTTATTTTTTTTGAATAGAATAGAATTCTTTATTGGCCAAGTGTGATTGGACACACAAGGAATTTGTCTTTGGTGCATATGCTCTCAGTGTACATAAAGAAAAATAAAATACATTCATCAAGAATCATAAGATACAACACTTAGTGATAGTCATAGGATACTAAATAAGCAATTAAATCATACTAGAAACTAAATAAAACAATATAAATTATAAAAATACAAGCAACACGGTTATAGTCATAAGTGGGAAGAGATAGGTACTAGGAAGGATGAGAAGAATAATAGTAATACAGTCTTAGTGAATAGTTTGACAGTGGTGAGGGAATTATTTGTTTAGCAGAGTGATGGCATTCGGGAAAAAACTGTTCTTGTGTCTAGTTGTTCTGGTGTGCAGAGCCCTATAGTGTCATTTTGAGGGTAGAAGTTGAAACAATTTATGTCCAGGATGTGAGGGGTCTGTAGATATTTTCACAGTCCTCTTTTTGACTCGTGCAGTATACAGGTCCTCAATGGAAGGCAGGTTGGCAGTAATTGTTTTTCTGCAGTTCTAATTATCCTCTGAAGTCTGTGTCTGTCTTGTTGGGTTGCAGAACCAAACCAGACAGTTATAGAGGTGCAGATGACAGACTCAATAATTCCTCTGTAGCAGCTCCTTGGGCAGTTTGAGCTTTCTACACATGAAGGTACAATTAAACTGTTTTGTTGCTCCTTATACCTATGAATAGGAATCTTCTCAACTAATGGTTAGCACCTGCTTAGGCTTAGATAACGGTTAACCCAGAAATCAAGGGTGGTTGATTTGAATTTAGTTTTGGCTATGTAAGGATTCCAGGCTGATTCCTCTTTTAACTCCACCCCCAGATTCTGCCCCTACCTCTCCTACATTATTATTATTATTATTTGTATTTCTATGCCACCCAACTCCCAAGGGACTCTCGGCGGCTTACAACAAATACAAAACTTATTAAAATATAAAAAAGCATTATTAAAAAAATACATAATAAAAAGCATTTAAAAATAATTAAAACCCATACACAACTTTTCATGGCCGGATCTCGCCAGATTGCAGAAGCGAGATCAACGGCCCCAAGCCTGCCGGAACAGCCAGGTCTTTACTGCTTTCCGGAAGGCCAACAGGGTGGGGGTAGTCCGGATCTCAGGAGGTAACTGGTTTCAGAGGGCTGGGGCAGCCACAAAGAGCTCTCTCTGCAGGCACGCCAGCCGTCGCCCCATCCCAGCTCCACCGCGCATGCATGCGCACCTCCCGCCAGCCAGCTGGTCTTTGGATCTCTGCTGCGTATGCATGGGGGGGCGGGGCACATGCGAGGGACGTGTGCGCAAGTGCGGGGGGTGGGGCACATGTGCGGGGGCACTTGCATTGCATTTTGGGGCCTCGTGCAGCGCCCCTGCGCCCTGTTTTGGCTTCCAGGTTGGTGCAGGAGGCTTTCCAGGCCCAAAATGGGGCGCGCTTTTGGCACACGATTACAAAAAGGTCAGCCATCACTGGAATAGAATAACAGAGTTGGGAGGGACCTTGGAGGTCTTCTAGTCCAACCCCTTGCTTAGGCAGGAAACCCTACACCACTTCAGACAAATGGTTATCCAATCTCTTCTTAAAAACGTCCAGTGTTGGAGCATTTACAACTTCTGGAGGCAAGTTGTTCCACTGATTAATTGTTCTAACTGTCAGGAAATTTCTCCTTAGTTCTAAGTTGCTTCTCTCCTTGATTAGTTTCCACCCATTGCTTCTTGTCCTACCCTCAGGTGCTTTGGAGAATAGCTTGACTCCCTCTTCTTTGTGGCAGTCCCTGAGATATTGGAACACTGCTATCATGTCACCCCTAGTCCTTCTTTTCATCAAACTAGACATACCCAGTTCCAGCAACCGTTCTTCATATGTTTTAGCCTCCAGTCCCCTAATCATCTTTGTTGCTCTTCTCTGCACTCTTTCTAGAGTCTCAACGTCTTTTTGGTCCCCTGGTGGACTGCCTTGTCGGTATTATTTATAGCTGAAATCCATCAGCTTGTTTTTTATGGATGATAAGAATGGCTGACCTTTCTTTTGCAGGTACAAATAAGTAGTTCTTCAGAGGCTGTAAATGAGTGACAAGATAATTCCAGCCATTTAATATTGAAGTGGTGTTGATGATATCATTCTTCTCATGTTTGAAACGAGAAAGTCTTGAGACCTTTCCCTTACTCTTGTTCTGCTCTCGCTGATGGATTTTTCTTGTGACTAATCGCTGTCGCATTAACCTCCACTATTTCATCCTTCTGAACTGTCAAGATAATGACGATAATCGAAGGGGCTCATTGTAGGTAAAGGAAATTATATGAGCCAAGTAATATCATAAAACCATGTTTAAATATTTTAATTTCATTTGTCAGGGCTGCTCCAACACTTCATTACACATATAACCATCCCTCATCAGTGGAATTAGTGCATTATTCATTACTGTTAATTATTTTCACATAATGGCTGCCCTGATATATTTAACCTCCACATTATATCTCGGATAATGGGCTTGTAAAATTGAATTGTGTGAAGAGTGGAGTTCTAAAACTCATTTGCAGAACATCAAAGAACAAAGAAGAGAGAAAGAATTCTAAATGGGACATGTTACCCAGCTGGGGCCAAACATTTGTTTCTGTCTGATTTGTGAACTGAAAATAGGTAGTTCAGAAGGGGGTAGCATTTGATGCCTTCTGCTCACATTGCACAACTAATTAGTATTTGGTAATAAACTGTATATTGGAATCAACTCAGAAATTATCCGATGAGAATCTTACAAGCTAATCTTATAAGAGCAACATCAGCGAATTAACAAATGTAACGCTATTGCAATGATCAATGCATTTACCTTTGTACAAAATGTTAGCTGAGACATTGTGTTGTAATCTTTACATATTCTGTTGCATTCTAGTAGAAAAAAGGATCTGGGATGGATATATAAAGTAGGTTTAGCTTCCATCCCACTCATGTTTCAGAGCTGCTCTGGAAGATTGATGACCTTATTTCAATTTTTTTCAGGCTCAGCTGCACCTGTTGGATTACACCCACATTTCATCACACTCAATAAGAATGGTTAAGTTAAAAGTCCTAGGGATTTCAGTGGATCTACTTGAAGTATGAATCTGCCTAGAGCCATCTCATAAAAAAGAAGCAACCAGCTAATTTTGAATGTATTCCTTTGCTTTCTTTCATAAAAGAATAACAGAACAACAGAGTTGGAAGAGACCTTGAAAGTCTTTTAGACCAACTCCCTGCTTAGGCAGGAAACCCTATACCATTTCAGACAAGTGATTGTCCAATCTCTTCTTAAAACCCCCCAGTTTTGGAGCATCCACAACTTCTGGAGGCAAGTCGTTCCACTGATTAATTGTTCTAACCCAGGAAATTTCTCCTTAGTTTTAGGTTGGTTCTCTCCTTGATTAGTTTCCATCCATTACTTCTTGACCTGCCTTTAGATGCTTTGGAAAATAGGTTGACCTGTCTTCTTTGTGGCAGCTCCTCAAATATTGGAACACTGCTATCATGTCACTCCTAATCCTTCTTTTCACTTGACTAGACATTGACCCAACTCCTGCAACCGTTCTTTGTATGTTTTAGCCTCCAGTCCCCTAATCATCTTGTTGCTCTTCTCTGCACTCTTTCTAGAGTCTCAACATCTTTTTTATATCATGGTGACCAAAACTGGATGCAACATTCCAAGTGTAATTCCAAGAAGTTATTCTATGGTGCTACATTTGGGACGCTATACATGTTGGAGCAGAACTTGTATGCCACTTCAAATAATTTTAGCTCAGCCCACTAATTGGTACATTATAAAATAAATCATGTTCATGTGTTCCAACTGGAACCAATCAGTTCCAGTTGGAGACTATGGAACATGTTCATCTTTCTAAGGAGTAATATATATGAGGGTGGAAACTACTTCTAGCTTGAGGGTTGTGGAGTAATCTTTGAATAGCGAAAAGCCAGGTTCATCTTACCAAGCTTACAATAAATGCCACAATTTAAAACAAGAGAAAAGGTTCTCTAAAACCTTTCCTCTTTTTTATTCATTTCATACTATTTTCACACAGCAGCACATCAAAGGATGGAAAAGACCAGATTTTCTCTACAATATGAAATACTGTATAGTGAGAAGATGCATAGATGTGGGGGTGAATGAGACCAGGGAGGGGAATAAAGGTAGCTTTATCTACCCTATCAAACTGGTAGCTATTATCATTTTCCTTAGCCATAAAGGAAGGGAATATAGTAACTGACAGCCTTAAAACAGAAAAGTTCCTGATGTCTCGAATTAATAAATAGATTAGTGCTCTCTGGAGACCTCATGTTAATACAGCTGTACGTCTACATATTAATATTTCTCTGATAGTCAAAAACAACGGCCAACAAACATGCAATTTAAAATAAGCTTGATAGCCCTTCTAGTTTTTCTGACACTTATACCAGTGAAATTATTTATTGAACTAAGCCTTCTGATTTAACAGGACTAATTTTCACATTTGAGTTGAATATTTTGTGGCATGACAGGCAAGGTGTCACTACCAATCATAGGACAGAATGTATATATAACAAAGTAAGTCATTTAAGGTGATTTACCTATTACATTCTTATTTGTGACGTGGTGGTTTTCGTATAAGTGTTCTGCATCCATCTCTTAAGTGGCATTAGAATTTGGGCCTCGATATTAACTATTTATAAATCATGTATCATCTTTCCTTGGGCATCATCTGAGTTTCATTTAAGGAATATATTTCTCTGAATAATGTTGTAGGTTTGTTAGAGATGTCTCATTTGGAAAGATACAAATCAGTTGCATTAAATGTAATAGATGGGTACACTTCAGTGGGCAACTTATCAGGGACATGAAAGGAGCTTCCAACTGGGCATCTCCTGAGCAACCAGCTAATTCTTTAACCCGGAAGCGCCTTGGTGCTTCTGACACAAGAGCAAGAGTGAGTGAACTAGCTAGCTAGCTAGCTAGATGATAACTAGCTAGCTAGATGATTATCTATCTATCTATCTATCTATCTATCTATCTATCTATCTATCTATCTATCTATCTATCTATCTATCTATCTATCTAATTTATATGTCCATCTGTCAGGTCTAAGCTCAAAG
>QLTV01003756.1:1078327-1094132 GCA_003457575.1 Thermophis baileyi | reverse complement strand
TATCTATCTATCTATCTATCTATCCATCCATCCATCCATCCATCCATCCATCCATCCATCCATCCATCCATCCATCCATCCATCCATCCATCATAATCTATTATCATCATCTATCATCTATCATCATCTATCATCTATCACCGTGGTGGCGAACCTATGGAACGCGTGCCGGAAGCTGCAGGCAGAGCCATCCCACGCGGGACATGCGGCCTCACTGGATCTTCTTCCGCGTTCCTGTGCACACACATGCGCCAGTCAGCTGGCCTTCATGCATGCGGGAGTGCCAAAACCCGGAAGAACAGTGTTCCAGCGAGCATGCGTGCACCGGCACCGGAACTTCTGGGTTTCCATCGCATGCATGTGCTGTTTGTTGGACGCGCGTCCGTGCCAGAAACCGGAAGTTTGGGTGCCGGTGCACGCATGTGTGCTGGAACGCTGCTCTTCTGAGTTTCGGCATTCCTGCGCACGCGAAGGCCAGCGAGGCCACGCAGTCCAGGCGGGATGGTTTTACGTGCCATTTCTGGCATGCAGGTCGGCACGCGGTGACGTAAAAGGTTAGCCATCACTGATCTATCATCTATCTAGCTATCTAGCTATCATCTATCTATCATTGCATAATTATTTATAATACACACATGCTATGTTTAACATATATGGGTAATGTATTATAGTTCTAGGATCTTCCATTAAAGCATTGGGAAATTTAGGATAGATAAAAGGGAAATTACAGTATACAATTTACAGTACTGCATTGTTAACCTGGAATTTGCTACCAAAAGGGAGTTATGTCCCTATCTTGGGTAAACTTTAAACACAAGTGTTTAAAAGGTGATACCTGGAGGATAAAGCTATCAGTGGGTACGAGTCATACAAGTTATATATTATTTCCAATATGAAATCCTTGATAGGAGTTCTGAGTTCACGTTCTGCAATGGAGGTTCCCGTAACAATCTAGTTGCACTGGACTATCCAGATACTTTTTTTGTCAGATCTTCCTTCAATTTTTTTGTACTCTTAAACACACCATGCAATTCTGGATGATCTTAACAAAGTGCATCTTTATAGCACTTCTGGGATAGTCAGGTTCTTTCCCCCATATTTGATATTATGAACAACATATGTTACAAATTCCCACAGATTCTCAAATTGGAGTCTGGGCTGCAGTACGGTTTCTGGCAACCAAACTGTTCATTAAAGTAATGCATTCTGGAAACCTGGAACACTAAGTGGTTTACTGTTTTCTTATCATATTCCCAGCCTTTCCTTCTTTCCTTCAGAGACCTCTTCAATTTAGTTAGCTACTTGAACAACCCAGTTCTGCATCTTAAAGAGCCAGTGCTTTTCCCTCTAATGAATAATCAAAAATATATTGAAAAATAAAATATAAAACAGCCCGTATCCAAATTATACAAATTGCTTATCAATAGCTTAACCAAAGCTCCAAGGTTCAAATATTATTTTCAATTGCTTGGCATGATGGGTGAATCTTTATAGGGAAGTGGGATCCGAGGAGCCAGAAGATGAGATGAGACAAGGGCATCTACTATGGACTCCCAAACAGATGAGGACAAACATAGCTAGAAACTAGAACTTTATTGCATTTCAGGAAATAAATGCCCACATAAGATAGCTGTCAGTTTCTTAATTAGCAGGAATGGTGACACAAGATTGCATTGCAACAGTGCAGTGCTTATCAGGGCATGGAATTTGTGGATGAAACTTGAGCAAAGATGGATATTCTACTGGGTTCTCTCCAAACATACATTTGTCCCATGTTCTCTTCGGGGGGGGGGGGAATCCCAAGAATAAAAAACATAAGGCATAGGTGTCAGACCTGATTTAGCTTGAACTTCTCAGTAAAAATGATCCTTCACTCCATTGGTTGAGAAAGGTATAGTTTACTAGAAGTCAAGTTAAATACCCAAAGGTGCTTTTTCAGGAGACAACTGGACTTTCTTGTTTTTTCTTTTGAAGTTTTTTTCAAAAGAAAACACAGGAAAGTCCAGTTGCCTCCTGAAAAATCACCTTTGGGACAATCATGACCTGGATGACAGAGAATCTCTACAGACTTTTAGCTATACAATTTGGGATGAACACCCTTTGAATGGTGTGGGAGTAGGAATGGATTTCCAGAGAAAAAATTGCAGACTACAGAAACCAGGAGCACCACTCAGGTGACCCTGAGGACACAGATAAACCTTCAAATCCTTCAACGACCCTCTAAAAGGATGCAAATTTCCAGCTGTCTGCAAGGAATTTAAATCCTTCCATTCCCCACTATTCTGTTCTGAAGAAGCTTCTTGGATGAGAAGCAAAACGTCTTCCAAAGAAAAAATAAGAAAGTCCAATTGCCTCCTGAAAAAGCACCTTTGGGACAACCATGACCTGGATGACTGAGAATCTCTATAGACTTCAAGTGAAACACAGTAATGCAAAGCCAGAACTGAAAACTGCACGCCCAAATCCCCAAGTCTAATTTTTCCTCCTCTTAGATGCCTCCCATTGCTGCCACGCCACCCATGTCCAATCAAATTCAAAGAAGATGTTTCTCGAACGGTCATTTTGAGTATAAGTCGGTATGCAGCTGCATTTCGTTCCCAGTCGGTTGACCTTGAAGCTCGTCTCAGGGAGATATTGTGAACTTTTCCCTTCCCTTGAAACCTCTCCCCTCCCATCCATCCCCCCTGTAGAGTCCATGGCAGACTGACATCCCGTGATAGTGAAGCACAAGAATGAGGTGGCAGCTGACAATAGGTCTACCTATCTAACATAGCTTGACTCAGAGCACCTCTTTCCATCTAAAAAGAAACTACTGGGTGTGTTTCTCAGCCGAGTTTAAGTTTGTGTGGAGGTGGTAGTTCCTACAGGACTCACCAGTGCTTGGTGTACTGAGAATGTTAGATGGCCTATTCTAGAATTCTACACAGCAAAGTTCCTTGATACAGTCCAAAAACTAGATGAAGATGATTCTCTGAAGATATTGAACATGAAGGTAGAGGATCTGTTTACAAAGAACAGGCTCTGAAGAAGAAAGATTGGGCTATGTAGTAGGAGACATAGCTCTATCACCCAACAGAGGAGAACAGCCAAGAGGTTCAGAAGATGCAATCATGGGATTATGGTTACTATCTGACATAGTTGCCTCTCTTTGCTAGTTACAAACATCAATGCTGATTGAGAAGCAGGGGAATATCCTTTATTATGATAAAGTATTACTTCCTGGAGAATAAAGCAACAAGTGTGTCATGCACAACTGATTTATTTTAAGCTTTTAAGAGTTATCACTGTATCAATTAACAACAAGAGAAACCAGGACTAGTCATGCTTTGCAATATCTACTGCCATCTGATGCATTTTGATAACTTAATAAGAATTGTGCTCCTCAATCATTAGGAGACTTGAAAATGAGCGTATGCCAAATTAATCAATTTTTTTAACGAATTAATCAATTTAAATTACATGTGCGTAATCCACACTGCGCGTGCAACGGGTACCCAATGGGCAAAAGTAAATTACCCATCTTGCGAGGCGACAATGAATACATCTGGTTGATTCAATCTCTGCTTCCATCCCCATTTATGAGGACTGGAGACTTGGAACTGAAATATATCCTTGGGAAGTAAGTTGAATATTCCAGACAATACGTATGTAAGTAATTATAATGTATCTTGAATACACTGCAGAGCATTCATTTCAGCCAGCTGAGAGAGGCAATAATTCCCAAGAAATGCAAATTCCTGAATATATCAAGATGATAATTTAACAGATTCACAAGAAAAGAAAGGAATATGGAGCAGGGGAGAGGGAAGGAGGCTTTGGAAAAAAAAAATAAGGCTACTCTTGCATAAATTATCTCTGTCATTGAATGACCGATGACATCAGTTGACAGACAGGCTATCTTGCAATGTCTAAAGACATTAGAGACATTCATAGCCATATTAGGACTGAGAAACAGTATATTAAAGAGCCCCTCTTTCCAAGAGATGGGCGGTTTAGAAATATGATTGATGAATGAATGAATGAATGAATGAATGAATGAATGAATGAGAAATGAATATTCATTTGTGTAGAATTGTAGGCATATGGAAAGCAAATAAGGATAGCTGCCAGTGATTCACCTAAGTACATTTCACTTACTTAACATTGACAATGAAAATTTTAATTAAGCTATACTTTATAGGCCATATTTAAAATCAGTTTGATCATGTTTACATAGGTTTGAACTATATGTTTCAAAATGTTCTTGGCAGATCAGCATACTTAAGAGCATACACTCTTTGGTTCATTTTCAATCATGTTCCAGGGAATCTTTTAGGATCATTCTCATCTTGGTTTGATTGATATCCTACTTTCTTTCAGAAGCTCAAGTGGGCATACATAGCCCTCCTTCTTCTGTTGTTTGGTCCACACCAACAATACAATAAGGGTTGAGAGAACTGCTTAGCCATCACTACTGAGCTTCCATGGTTGAGGGTAGGTTTGAATCTGGATTTACTCAGTTCTATTACAACATCTTAACCAGCGGTGGGTTGCTACCGGTCCGGTCCAGTTCTACAAATGGGTAGCGGTGGCGGCGGGAGGCTCCGCCCACCCACCCCGGACGCTTCTGTGCATGCGCAGAAGCGGCGCGCGCGAACCAGTAGCGATGGGATTTAGAACCCATCACTGCTCTTAACCACTTACCACACCTATCTAAGATAACAAGTCCCATCTAAAGTGGATATTAGTATCTACTTTTAAGATGACAGGAGTCTTCTGGTCCAGGAAATGAGACATTACAATTAGTTAAAATTACAATTGTTCTTTCCTTCAGATATTTTTTTCTTTTCCCTGAACTTTCTTTGAATAAGTTCAGTGGTGCCGCATTTCATAATTTTTTTCAGTCGACTGAGATAGGTTTTTACCCCATGCTTCCAGGTAACCCAGGGGTCCCCAAACCCTGAGCTGTGACCCACCACCAGGCTGTGGACTGTTTGGAATCGGGCCACATAAGTGGGGAGGGAGGCGAGTGTGCATGCACAACTCCACTTGTGCGATCAGTGGGCGCTCGTGTCACTTGCACCTGCCACCACTCACACAGGACCATCCCCCCCCCACTGGTCCGCCAATCCGGAAAGTTTGGGGACCACAGAGATAACCCATATGTTACAATTATCTCCAATGCAACATTAATTTAAATACAAAGTTATTAAAAATAAGTTTCTACTATCTACAGTACAGTAATAAAATAGGTTTCCAATAGCTACACAATATTACAGGGAGACAAAGATACAAACCTTAGTAATATTTTCCAGCATCGTATAGTTTTTTTTTTTAAATGATCCTGTAATCCTTTAATTTGGGGTAGAGTTGGGGTGACTGAATAGAACTGAGCATTTACTGGCCGGATGCCCTTCCTGATGCCAAATGGAGTTCGCAGCAGGTGTTGTTTTTTTTTTTTGCGTCGTAGGATTGAAACATCTGTGCTACTTAGGATTCAACTCTCAACCTTCCGAATGGGAGGTGAGCATTTTCACTTCTAGGCCACCACACCACTCCTTCCAGCATCATATAGTAGCTGTTGACAATGACTTACATCAGGATTCCTATATTTAGGCCCTCATAAATTGTGCAAACTTACATAGACACACACCTACATGCATGCTTAGGCCAAGGGTGAGCTTCAATCCTCATCTTTTGTTATCCTATATATTCCCTTTGCATCACCTTGGCCATAAAGCAAATTGAGCCATGTGTTATTTCCTGAATCCTGTCTTCCTTTCCTGTTTTAATAATACTTTTAAGGGCTTTTAGGAGCCCTGGTAGTGCAGTGGTTAAAGTACAGTATTGCAGGCAAACTCTGCCCACAGCCTGGAGTTCAATCTTGATGGGGATCAAAACTGACTCAGCCTTTCGTCCTTCTGAGGTCAGTAAAATGAGGATCCAGATTGTTGGGGGAAAGATGCTGACATTGTAAACTGCTCAGAGAGGTCTGTAAAGCTTTACGGGGTGGTATATCAGCCTAAAATGTTATGCTATTGCTATTGCTTTTGTTTTTCCTTAATGGCAAAGCTTGAAAAATTGAAGTCCCAACTCAAACTATTTTCTAACATTAAAGAGGAAGAAAATCTGATTAAGTATTTTCTTTGTAATTCTACTGTTGTGGCCTGCCAGCTGCCAGTGGAGCTGGCGGCAGACTCGGACGATGAGGAGGTTGGGGAGGAACTTGGGCCAGTTCTGGAGTCTGGGGAAGGCTCTGATGGATGCTCTGCGTTGGACGCAGAGATAGAGCCAGGGCCGTCCAACATTTCCCAGCCACCGGAGAGGCAGCTGCCTTTGGAGGCTGATATGAGTGAGGAGGAAGAACAGCTGGGGCCTGTTCCAGATGCATGTATGTGCAGAGGAGTTAGGAGAGGTGAACAACGGAGGACAAGGAATCAACTCGGGAAGCAAAGCACATGTGGATGCTGAATGGCCCCTCCCTGGCTGGGGAATAAATAGAAGGAAAGGGGAGTGGTTGTTGTAGGAGACAACAGTTCATATTTCTGAAGATTTTGCTCATTGTGTTTTGTGCCACAGAGACTGCTTGCCAGAACTTAATTTGCAGCCTTTCGCCTGGGAGCTAATGGTCTTGCAATTATCGCAAGGAACTGATAAGGTCTGTTGCTGCATTTAACTCCTTGCAGGACTTTTGCTTGGACTTTTCAGTGGGTGAATGCAATTAATTCACAAGAGGAAAATAAAGAGGGGTTTTTCCGTGACAAGGAGTCTGTTTCTTGCTTCTGCTACGGCTGGGTCAGAACATCTACCAAGGCTAGAAAAGCAATGGATATGTTCGTGTGAAATATTAATCAGCATAAAATATAATGCGATCTTTCTCATACATGAATTAATTGCAATTTTATTGTTGTTTCAACACCATGCACAAAATAAAGTTCCTTCTCAGATTCTTTATTTTATTGTTTTGGTTGTTCGATATATTGCACCTAGTTCTTCTGGAAGTAGTTCATCCCAAGTGGGTTTAAAAAAAAACCATTCAGAAGGGACCAACAAAAAAACCCATAATCATAAATGTACACACAGAAATTGTGTGCATCTGACTTTGTACCATTAAATAAATGCCAGCTTCTTAAATACTCAACACATCCTTATAATTTTAATGCACAGATTATATACCTCCCAGGCATTTGACTAGCTCATGCTTAAAAGTTCATAACCTTAATTCTGCTGTACAATTTGAGAAATGGCCAACCCAGGCCGTGATGATTAAATATTCCAATGTTGTAATTATTTTGTAACTTTTGTTCTGCTTTTCACTGACTTCCAAATTATCATAAAATTTTGAAAGATATCCTCAGTACAGAATATGTCCATAAAATATTAAATATTCAATTTTCGTCGATCATGGCTTGAAAAATTCATAATTACATGATGATCCACATAATAACTCATTCTGAAAAGTCATATATGGCGCCCCTCCTGTGACTGAGTTAATAATTTACTGCTGCGTGGGATCTTCACTCTGCAGTGTTAGTCTTGGAAACATTTATTAAGCAAACGTTCATTTGCAAAGATCAGAATATGAATGAAGAGGGTAAGAATTTAATGAGGAATGACAGACAGGTGAACTGCTTCCATACAGCTCTTGCTACAAGAGAAAGCAGATAGCTTTATCTTCCATTGCCTCAATGGACACATGAAATAAAATATAGAAGACACTGAGTTGAAAGGGGAGAAGTGAACTATATTTTGCTGGAAGGGCTATCAGAGAAACAAGTTACAGAAACTCAAAAGCTCTGTCCAGACAGGTGGAAACAGCAGTTCAGTTTGATGTCTGATGTTTCTAACAACAACAACAAAAAAAAGAAAAGATTTAATTTTTATTTTTTGCATCCTTTTAAAAGAGGGATGTTACAGGCTTGTGGAGTATTTCAGCTTCGTATATCTGTCTATGTGTTGGAGAGGAGGCGGGGATGTCCACAGATAACACAAAGCCATTTTAAAACTTTTAACTTTCTTTAGATTTATATGTGGCGCTGAAATATTTCAGTATACATCCACTTAAAAAATAAAGTATTGTACAGTTGGTGATAGAAAGAAGAGGGGGGTCAACCTATTCTCCAAAGCACCTTAAGACAGAATAAAAATCAATAGATGGAAACTAATCAAGGAGAGAAGCAATCTAGAACTAAGGAGAAATTTCCTGACAAAACAATCAATCAATGGAACCACTTGCCTCCAGAAGTTGTGGGTGGAGCAACAACTGGACGTTTTAAAGAAGAGATTGGACAACCATTTGTCTGAAAAGTTATAGGGTTTCCTGCTTGAGGAGGGGGTTGGACTAGAAGACCTCTAAGTCTCTTCCAATTACGTTACGATAACGTAATTATCCTGTTGTTATATTTCAAGAAATACATCACTCACAAACATCAAAACTAAACTGTCATAAGTGAGTCATTCATTCAGATTAACAGAGTTGGAAGGGACCTTGTAGGTCATCTACACCATTTCTGACAGATGGCTGTCAAGTCTCTTCTTGAAAGCTTCCAGTGATGAAGCTCCCACAACTTCTGAAGGCAAGCTGTTCCATTAGTTCATTGCTCTCACTGTCAGAAAATTTCTCCTTGTTTCCAGGTTGAATCTCTCCTTGTTCAGTTTCCATCCATTATTCTTTGTCTGGCCTTCAGGTGCTTTGGAAAATAGCTTGACCCCTTCTCTCTGTGGCAGCTCCTCAAGTATTGGAAGACTGCTATTATGTCTCCCCTGGTCCTTCTCTTCACTAGACTAGCCATGCCCAGTTCCTGCAACCGTTCATCGTATGTTTTAGCCTCCAGTCCCCTAATCATCTTGGTTGCTCTTCTCTGCACTTTTTCTAGAGTCTCAACATCTTTTTTATAATGTGGTGACCAAAACTGAATGCAGTATTCTAGGTCTTACTAAGGCTTTATAGAGTGGTATTAGTTGGACTTGAGAAACCTATATGCGGGTCAAGAAGCAACAGTGAGAACTGGACACAGAATCACTGATTGGTTCAAAATTGGGAAAGGAGTTCGGCAAGGCTGTATACTGTCGCCCTGCCTATTTAACTTATATGCAGAGCACATCATGAGAAAGGCAGGGCTAGATGAATCACAAATTGGAATTAAGATTGCCGGGAGAAATATCAACAACCTCAGATATGCAGATGATGCCACTCTAATGGCAGAAAGTGAAGAGGAACTAAAGAGCCTCTTGATGCGGGTAAAGAAGGAGAGTGCAAAAGTTGGCTTGAAACTCAACATTAAGAAAACTAAGATCATGGCATCCGGCCCTCTCAATTCCTGGCAAATAGATGGGGAAGAAATGGAGGTAGTGACAGATTTTATTTTCCTGGGCTCCAAGATCACCGCAGATGGGGACTGCAGCCAAGAAATTAAAAGACGCTTGCTCCTGGGGAGGAAAGCTATGGCAAATCTAGACAGCATACTAAAAAGCAGAGACATCACCCTGCCAACAAAAGTGCGTATAGTCAAGGCTATGGTTTTCCCAGTTGCAATGTATGGCTGTGAAAGTTGGACCATAAGGAAGGCTGAGCGCCAAAGAAGCAAAAGGTATTCTTGAAAATCCTGGCAGCTGTAGACAGTCCTTGTAACCATGCATGATTGTGAACATGAGGAATTTTCTTCTCTCCTGTTCTGTTTTACTATCTATTGCAAGCAAATCCTATGGAAAAGGCTGAACTTGAGCTGTTTCTATGAGGGAAACTGGACTTGCGAGGCATTTTATCTTTTTCATATGACACCTAGCAAGTCATATGAAATTATACTGACTAAAGTATTTTTATGCTATTGTGCTACACTCAGCCATCTGGAGGAATGAAACATCCTGATAAAAGAAATTTTATGAAGAATTTTTTTTTATTATTTTCCCAAAGTTAAAATACAAAATAAAGGAAAGAAAAGGAAAAAAAAAAACACTAACAACCATCAGACACTAATAATAAAAAATTAAAAAAAATGTATACAAAAAAAGGGATAGCTTATAAACTTTCCCATCCATACTTGATGCAAATACTATGCTACATAAAAATCTCCCTGAGGTGGAAGTCTATTTATTTAGCAATCTAACCTGTTTGTTATATACAGGTAGTCCACTCCTTACGACCACAATTGAGGCCCAAATTTAGGTTGCTAAGTGAGAAATTTGTTAAGTGAGTTTTACCCCATTTTATGACTTCTCTTGCCACATTTGTTAAGTGAATCACTGCAGTTAATTTAATAACACGGTCATTAAGTGAATCTGGCTTCCCCATTAACTTTGCTTTTCAGAAGGTCGCAAAAGGGGATCATGTGACCCCGGGACACTGCAACCGTCGTAAATATGAGCCAGTTGCCAAGCATCTGAATGTAAATCCCACGAGCATGGGGACGCTGCAGCAGTCGTAAGTGTGAAAAACGGTCATAAGTCACTTTTTCCAGTGCCGTTGTAACTTTGAACGGTCACTAAACGAACTGTTGTAAGTCGAGGACTTACCTGTATTTAAAAAAATGAATTTTCTTTAATGTGGTCTGAGAATTAAAAATATCTAGGGGTTCATGATGTAAATGTATCTAGATTTGTGAGGCTTTCTGTGCGATCCAATACATATCTACTCTGAAGTAAGTCTAATTGAGGTTGGAGCAGCTGGCAGCCCTCTGTCCCTCAGCAGAGAGAATGGAATTGCAGCCTTAGAGGTTATGATGCCTGCATGGTTAATAGCTCTCTTTATTATTTGTATTGCAGCAACCCCTAGAGGCCTATTTTCTGCTCCCCCCCTTTTTTTCCCCCCTTGCCGGAACGGAATGAATGTATCGCAAAGAGAGTTCTTGAACAAGGCAGTTTAATGAGTCCAAGCAATGTTTTAAAATATAGCTCACCAAAGAGTTTCACACATAAGTCAGCTTCATGTTGCTCGTAAATCAGCAATATCAACTGTGGCGAGAGGGGGGAACTCCGTGCTGTATTTCAGCCTCACGCCTTAGAAAGTCAGGAGTGGTTTGCAAAAATCTTTTTTTCTTTCAAGAAATAGGCTTAGAATTCAGGATGCGGGCGATTAATTCTGATTAGCCCATCTCTGGATTTTTTTTTTTATTTTTTATTTTTGTTCTCGTAGATAAAGAGGAAGGGTTTTCTTAGTAGTAAATCCTAAGGAAAGGTCAAACAATTCGTAAAACAGATAAAATAATTTAAAACAGGGGGTGTTAAACTCAAGGCCTGTGGGCCGGATCAGGCCCATGGGGTGCTTAGATCTGGCCTGTGGGGCTGCCCTGGAAACAGTGAAGGACTGGCCCATGGTGCCTCTGCCAGCGAGCAGACGGCCCTCCTGAACTCTGTTTTCACTGGCAGAGCGCTCAAGCCACCATAGGCGCCCCCAACACAAGTGACATCAAGCTGGCCATGTCCCCTTGGCCATGCTCCCCTGAGGTCAAACACAACCCTGATGCGGCCCTCAATGAAATTGAGTTTGACACTCCTGCTCTAAAAGGAAAGGAGTCTCTGAAAATTTTACTCCACTAATTGTTGCCAACTATAGGGAATGGTGCTCATCTCCGTTTCAAGGCCATGAAGTCAGCCGAAAACGGTTCCGCAGTCATGTGGCCAGTATGATGTCATAGAGCACAGTTACCTTCCCACCAAAGTGGTACCTATTTATCTACATGCATTTGTATGCTTTTGAATTGCTAGGAGCTGGGGCAAGGATGGGAGCTCACGCGTGGCACTCGGATCTCAAACCTGGGCTGCTGGCTTTCTGGCTGACAAGCACAGTGTCTTAACCACTGAGCCACTGTGCCACTTTAATTCACCCTATATATATATATATGTGAAATTCCAACATTTGGAAATGAATGAGATACATTCAGCATGCACTAAATTGAAATAAATTTGGTGCATGTCCAATTTCTCAGGTAAAAATGATTTTACTTAGTAACACCAAAAAACTGTTGGTTGATACCATACAACTTTGCAAGGATGGACTCATTTATAAAAGTGACAGGTGCACAGCTGGAATATTGAAGGATCAGATTGGGGAGGGATCATTCCCCAAAATTGTCTTTCTATGTAGTTGTTAAAGGCTGACACTGATTTGATGGAACACAATCAATTAAATAATATTAAAATAAGCCATCCGGAGTTTTTTGGAGTGAGCACCCAGAATAAATAATAACAAGATACCTTTTAATGTTATTAAACAATATTTGCCTATCCCTTGGGAAGGACTCCATAGGTGGACAAAATGCCAAATCCGTCCATCCGTCCATCTGTCCATCCGTCTCTCCCTCTCTCTCTCTCTCCCTCCTCTCCCTCTCCCTCTCCCTCTCCCTCTCCCTCTCCCTCTCCCTCTCTTCAGAGGCAATGTTTGGCTTCCCTTAGCTTTTTGCTCCTTGTTCTCAACATTCTCAAAGTTGGCAGGAAGGAAGACAGTTATGAATTGCTTCAGGCTTCTTATGTCCCATTGGGCAGTGAAACGTGTGACAATATGACAACACTCTGAATTAACTGAGGAATATATTGCATCCAGTATTGGTCACTACAATATAAAAAAGATGTTGAGATTCTGGAAAGAAGTGCAGAGAAGAGAAACAAAGATGATTAGGGGACTGGAGGCTAAAGCAGGTGAAGAATGGTTGCAGGAATTGGATATGTCTAGTCTAGTGAAGAGAAGGACCAGGGGTGACACGATAGCAGTGTTCCAATATTTGAGGGATTGACACAAAGAAGAGGGAGGTGATCAACCTATTTTCTAAAGCACCAGAAAGCAGGACAAGAAGCAGTGAAGGGAAACTAATCAAGGAAAGAAGCAATCTAGAACTAAAGAGAAATTTCCTGACAGTAAAAACAATTAACCTGTGGAACAGTTGCCTTCAGAACAAGGCAACTGAAGGTTTTTAATGGCCAATTTTCCTCAGTTCTTATACCTTTGACCACCAGCAAACTGAAACTTTCTACGTGCATTATTTTTTGTAGCTTTTAAAACTCAGGCTAGCCATTCCTTTTATAACATAAATTCAATTCTTATGGAATAACTGAAACTTTTAAACAGCTTTAAGAGTTATAGTAAATATATATAATTCCCACCCCTCCCAGAATGAAAATGACCTCAAGAGCTCTATTAAAGAAAAATGTGCAGTTAATAAGAACTGCTTAACCAAAACTGTAGGGAAATAGTTGGAATCTCCCAAAGAGATCTTAGTTGATTTTTTTATTTTTTATTTTTTGAATTTGTCACCAGGCAGAAATGAATTTTCACAGCCTGGCTTCGCTCTAACTGGTTTATGCCTTGTGGATTTATACGAAACTCTTGAAGTGGGAGAAACATCATTTGTTTTCTCGTGAAAGATTTTCTTTGTGAAATAGTAGGATTTAAATGTCCAAGAATGGAGGTTTTGGTTAGTTTAACATGGAAGCCACAGAGATAATTAAAATCCAAAGGAACACATAACACTGTTATTTAATTGCTGACCTAAGCGTAGTACACAAAATTATCTGCTACAACGTCCTACCTGTCAATGACTACTTCAGCTTCAACCGCAATAATACATGAGCACACAATAGATACAAACTCAAGGTAAACCGCTCCAAACTCGATTGCAGAAAATAAGACTTCAGCAATAGAGTGGTCAATGCCTGGAATACTCTACCTGACTCTGTTGTTACTTCATCAAACCCCCATAGCTTCAACCTTAAACTGTCTATCGTGGACCTCACCCCATTCCTAAGAGGTCTGTAAGGGGGCATGCATAAGCGCACCAACATGCCTACTGTCCCTGTCCTATTGTCCCCATTTATTCGTACCCTGTATTTACTGTATTCATATTCATGTTTATACTTATACCTGTTATCTTATGTTTGACTAAATAAATAAATAAATAAATAAATAAATAAATAATCCAGGAGACAGGACTACTATTTATTAACTAAAGTTCTTGTTTTGTCACAGGGTTCAGTCCAACCAACCTTGAGGGGTTCTTGGAGCTATCTCAGCTTGGCTGTTTTCTTGCAGATGTTTCATTATCCAAACTAGGTAACATCATCAGCACTGATGATGTTACCTAGTTTGGGTAATGAAATGTCTGGGTTACCTAGTTTGGGTAATGAAAACAACCAAGCTCAGAAAGCATCAAGGACTCCTCGTTTCAACCCTGAGCTGCAAATATTCTCTTTTATTGGTAGCAGCCAATCTTGGCATCTTGTGCAAATACATCTGCTTGTGATCTTAATTCTAGACTCTTAACATGGTTTTTAAGGGGCGTCGTCTCTTGGTAGCCCTTTGTTCACATATTTTGAGAAGCGTACACACAGATACAGTGAGAACAGGGTGGCCCTTTCCAATTGGAGATAAATGTTGAGAGCTTGTTGTGGGCTTTACAATATGGTCTTTCATATTTTTTTCCATTTTTTTGCCATGTATATGTACACATTTGAACTAGACTGTGATGTTTCTCTGTGTCAAATATGTGTGTGTATATGTGGTATATCCATAATGGTTATCTTTTCAGAGCTGAATGCAACAAAATTTCATTTTAATGTATGCTGATTAGTGTACATTTAAAGTGACAATAAAATTCCTATTCTATTCTATTCTATTCTATTCTATTCTATTCTATTCTATTCTATTCTATTCTATTCTATTCTATTCTATTCCATTCCCACTCCCACTCCCACTCCCACTCCCACTCCCACTCCCATTCCCATTCCCATTCCCACTCCACTCCACTCCATTCCATTCCATTGGAGCAGCCTGTCTAATCAAAAAATGCATGTGTTGGCCAGTCATAAAACAGCCACTTCTCAGATGTCACATAGTAAGACAAAACAACAACAACAACAACAACAGAGTCCTTCGGGAGTTGGGCGGCATATAAATTTTATAAAATAAATAAATAAATAAACAACAACAACAACAACAACAATAATAATCTTGCCTTTTGCCACCAACTGGCAGGTAGGCCGCTTTCCTCCCCCCCATTCCTCACCCGCCCTCAGAAGAAGAAGAAGAAGAAGAAATGTCACATAGTAAGACAAAACAACAACAACAACAACAACAGAGTCCTTCGGGAGTTGGGCGGCATATAAATTTTATAAAATAAATAAATAAATAAACAACAACAACAACAACAACAATAATAATCTTGCCTTTTGCCACCAACTGGCAGGTAGGCCGCTTTCCTCCCCCCCATTCCTGATCCTGCCTTTTGCCACCAAACAGGCAAGTAGGCTGCTTTCCTCCCCCCCCCCATTCCCCTGGCTGGGCCTGGACAGCTATCCTGTGTGGATCCTACGGTTATGGGATTACCGTCTTTGGATCAGTAGTGATTTAACCACCGTGAACCAACCCAGGCACCTACCATCAGTAATGATGACAAGAAATCAACAAAATTCCACAATGGATCGGTCGTCGCCCGGGTCAACAAGGACAGCGTCAGATGCTATGGCTCCTGGACATCTGTCAAAATAGGGGCTACAGGGCTCAGTTGTCACTGCCAGGGAACCAGGACGTGCAACTGCAAAGCGACTGGAACCAAAGCGCAAAACGTGGACAACCGAAGAAAATCGACAAATCATCAAATATTACTACCAGGCAGAACCAACAGCCAGGGGATTTCAAAAAAGAATGATGCAACTGTGGAAGGAAAAACACCCAGAAAGTGATGTAACTGAACAAAGATTAATGGATCAAAGACGCTTCATCATCCGTAATAAAGTTTTCACAGATGTGGAAATGCAACAGCTAGAAATAGTGGCTAAAAAGAAAACAACAAGAAATGATGAACAAGCTGAGGAAACTGTTCCAACACATGAACAAACT
>QLTV01003756.1:1028404-1076732 GCA_003457575.1 Thermophis baileyi | reverse complement strand
GCAAAGGATGATGGTTACAAATACCGAGGCAGATTGGAAGCAGATAACATCTTGAATGGAAAAGTCAAAGAGTCAACGCAAAAGGAATACATCAGGAGGGTCCTCAAAATATTAAAATCAAAACTGAATGCTGGAAACATAATAAAAGCCAATAATACATGGGCAGTTCCAGTGATACACTACTCAGCTGGAATCATCAACTGGACTTTGGCTGAACTGGAAAACTTGGACCAGAAAACGCGCAAACCTTTGAATATGTACCACACTTTACATCCACGAAGTGACATCAACAGGTTGTACCTGCCAAGAAAAATAGGAGGCAGAGGGCTATTGCAAATCCATCAAACTGTAGAAGAAGAAAAACAAAGTTTGAATGATTATGTGAACCAAATTACAGAAAAATTGCTGCAGGCTGTGAAAATGGAGAACATTATAAAAACAACAGAAACAAAGGCAGAATATAAGGAAAAACAGCTGGATGGCAGATTAAATAGATGGAAAACCAAAGCTTTGCATGGACAACACTTGAAAAACATTGAAGGAAAATGTGATGACAACCTTACATGGGCATGGCTTAAGATGGGAACCATCAAAATGATTAGGTGAACCAAAGTACAGAAAAATTGCTGCAGGCTGTGAAAATGGAGAACATTATAAAAACAACAGAAACAAAGGCAGAATATAAGGAAAAACAGCTGGATGGCAGATTAAATAGATGGAAAACCAAAGCTTTGCATGGACAACACTTGAAAAACATTGAAGGAAAATGTGATGACAACCTTACATGGGCATGGCTTAAGATGGGAACCATCAAGAAAGAAATGGAAAGTTTAATACTCACTGCTCAAGAACAAGCACTACATACTAATGCCATGAAAGCGAAGATACAAAAATCCACTGACAAGCCAAACTGCCGACTATGCAACGACAAACTGTTCCACATTTAATATGTGAATGCAGCAAAATCCACTGGTCATTATATAAAAAATATGACTTACCTGTATCCGAAAAATCATGGGAAAAAAAAAAAAAAAAAATTACTGAAAATAAGACAGTGAAGATCTTGTGGGACTTTCGAATACAGACAGATCGTCATTTAGAACACAACACGCCAGATATCACGGTTGTCGAGGGCCGAAGAGTACAGTTTATTGATATCGCTGTACCAGGAGATGCCAGAGTCGAAGAAAAAGAACTGGAAAAAATCACGAAATATCGCGACCTGGCCATCGAAACTACAAGGCTATGGATGAAACATGTAACCGGGATACCCATTGTCATTGGGGCACTTGGTACCATGTCCAAGAATTTTACAAAACACATCAAGAAATTGCAGCTTTCTGCAATAACACCAGTGGAACTGCAAAAAACTGCACTACTCGGAACATCATATATTTTAAGAAGATATTGGTTGATACCTATGATGCTGGCAGCAACCCGTATCAACCATTAGCACCAGTAAATGGTATTTATTACACATCTTTAAATGTTCAGTTGACTGAGTTTCATGTTTAATGAATAAAAGAAACAACAACAACAACAACAACAACAACAACAACAACAAAAAGTACAAGGCGGACATGGGTTCTGAGTTGCAGAGCACAAACTTTTTGAGGTCCACAGTTTTCTGTTCTGAAACCCATTTCCCATGGGGCCCATTTTTTTTTTTAAAAAATGAAGATGGCACTGGAGGTCAGTTGTTACCCTGCCCCACGCTAGCTTCGGGAAGGACAGCAAATCTAGCAGGGCTCCTTGAGATCAGTGTAGCAAGAAAAGTTACAGGGGAAAAAAAAAGCTGAATCACACCTGAAAGACTTCAAGCAACAGTATTGCAAATATTTTCCACCAATTTCAATATTATATTGACACACATATGCACATATATATGCATATTGCAAATAAAGAGAATCATTACCAGTGTCTTGGCTGCACACAGGGCTGCCACAAAATCTTTGAAACTCTTTGGTTAAAGGATAAATACAGGTTATACATACTAATGAAAGTATATAGGTTTGGATGGAGATTACCCCTGCAGGCTGTCTATACAGAATATTAATAAAATGCAATATAGTCTCTAAAAAGGTGTAATTTATATTTTGCGGAAATGGGAGTCTTTTCTAATAAAATTTTTCTGTCCTTCGTTCATTTCATATAATTTTTCTATAAATCATCCTGTGAGATTTTTTTTTTCCTTTTTCAAATGTTCATCTCTTGGCGACCTTATTTAAATAAACCCTCTTAGCAAGATATTTCAGAATTAAAACTGTCCCATGAGCAACGTTTGATCCAATATAATGCTTTCTATAGAATTTCTCTGCGACTCAAACAATATTATATTGAATCGTATTATGTAAAATATTGGATTTGGACTGCTGCTTCTAGTATATATAAATTTTGTAAAAAAAAAAAAAGATCAACAAATTATCTGTAACCATTTTAATTTAACTGGTCTCTGAACCTGCGCAATTCACAACTCATTTCTTTTTTCACATCTGCATATATAGTGGAAGAAACCTAAGATTACACAAAAGTAGAATAAAAAGGAGGAAAAATGCCCCTGGTCACAGTTCATCATTTTGGTTTTTAGTAATCTAGGATACCTTGTTCTCCTTTGTTGGGTATATAGAAACAGTAGTACTCATTGCCTAAATGCAAATGTTTTTTTTTCCTTTCTAAATGAGCATTTTTAAAAAATGAGGATGCATCCTAAATAGCCCAGTTAATTTATATCCTCTCCAATGATCTGGCCTACATGTACATCAACATTAAATTGCAATCCCTGTTGGTGTTTGGATTATTATATGAAAACACTGCAGAGAAAAGAAGGACTAGGGGTGACATGATAGCAATGTTCCAATATCTAAGGGGCTGCCACAAAGAAGAGGGAATCAACCTATTCTCCAAAGCATTAGAAGTCAGGACAAGAAGCAATGTATGGAAATAAATCAAGGAGAGAAGCAACCTAGAACTAAAGATAATTTTTCTGACAGTAAGAATAATTAATGAGTGGGATGACTTGCCTTCAGAAGTTGTGAATGTTCCATCACTGGAGGCTTTTAAGAAGAGATTGGACAACTATTTATCTGGAATGGTATAGGGCAGGGGTGTCAAACTCACATCATCACGGCGGCGTCACGTGGTATATCGCAACTTTCCCCCCCCCTTCGCTAAACTGGGCATGGGCATGGCCAGCACGTGATGCATCTGGCCTGCGGACTGCGAGTTTAACACCCCTGATATAGGGTTTCCTGCCTGAGGAGGGTGTTGGACTAGAAGACCTCCAAGGTCCCTTCCGATTCTGTTATTCTGTTACTCCTGATAACATACCTGACTGTTTATGTGCCATGGACTCACATACATAATCTATATATAGATCTTGGATACATTCCCTATTAAGAGTTTGGGAATAATCTAACATTGGGAATAATCTTTGCCTGAGACCTTGAAGTCTATTACAAAGAAAAGTCGGTGATCTTAAAGTCTATTATAAAGGTAGGCATGCATAAAAAATACTAATATTCATCCAAACTGCATCAATGAAATTATTTTAGGGAAAATCGTTTTCAGGAAAAATGCATTTGTTAGCAAAGATCAGAGGTGGGTTTCAGCAGGTTCTTACCAGTTCTAGAGAACCGGTAGCGGAAATTTTGAGTAGTTCGGAGAACCGGTAAATACCACCTCTGACTGGCCCCGTCCCCATCTATTCTCTGCCTCCCGAGTCCCAGCTGATCAGGAGGAAATGGGGATTTTGCAGTAACCTTCCCCTGGAGTGGGGTGGGAATGGAGATTTTACAGTATCCTTCCCCTGCCACGCCCACCAACCCACACCCACCAAGCTACACCACGCCCACCAAGCCACGCCACACCCACCAAGCCACGCCCACAGAACTGGTAGTAAAAAAAATTGAATCCCACCACTGGCAAAGATGACTATAAAAATTAGCAGAGTGGCAAAAGTGCATATGAAAAGCCATGGGTTTTTTTCTTTCAGAAAAAGATTGGTAAATTGACTTAGAAAAAGGGCAAAACAAATTTAAAATGGAGGAAGGAATCAATATGGGGCAGCACGATTCCTAGAAAGGAGACATTCACAGAGGTGTAAGACTGACTTGGTCTGTTTATCTTTGGGAAGCCTCCTTGAAAACCTCAGAAGTTTATCCAGACTATAAAGAGATGCACCATTCTGCAAGCAGGTTTTCTCTGATCTTGAGCAGGCTCCAATATATACTTATAAATGTATATCTGTCTCCTATTTTCTATTGCCTTAGGTTACATAATTTTTCTTAAACTACTATCTTAAATAGTGGTGTGACTTTTTTGATTTGCACACGCACGACACACCACCAACCCTCGAGTTATTCACTTCACTAAAATAATTTGCACCTATGGTCTCATTGAAAGAAAATTAATTTCTAGGCCAGACTAGTATCAATACTGCCATCTCAGGAAATGGGTCTCACACATGAAAACTTATGACAAAATAAATGTCTTGAACTTAAAGCCAATACATGGTTGATTTTGCTACAACCTAGCAACAGGTATGGAAAACATTTATATCGTCCCCCAGTTTACTGTGGTCATATATAGAAAAATCATATTGACAAAAAGAGATAATATTTTAAAACATCAATCCAATTAGTAGATTACATAATCATCCACATTATTGATTATCCCACATATTCTCTGAAAAATATGGAATTCCAATATTTCTTACAAATTAAAGTAATAAATATGGTTTGCTTATCTCTTGCTTTGATTGCATTTGCATTGTGTGTGTGTGTGTGTGTGTGTGTGTGTGTGTGTGTGTGTGTGTGTGTGTGTGTATTCACATACAGGACCAAAAGATCCTGTATTTGTTACCTGCCTTAGTAACAGTTTATTACTCCTTGATCCTTCTGCTGACCACACACTATCCATTCAAGCAATGATGCCACGCTGCCAATATGGATTGGTATATTGGTTTATACTGTATAGGAATATTTACTATATATATATATATATATATATATACACACTATATATATAGCAACTTTATGTACAGATAGAGCACATTATGAGCAGTGCCATTGTTCCTGTGTTTTCTTTAAAATTTACTCTTTTTTTAGCACTTAATTATATCTACGGGTTTAGAGCTTCTGTTTGTGTTTTTTGCCCTCCCCTTCTCTTTTTTAACTGACTGCATCATGTTTATTTATTTAAAAGCATGTATTTATGTTGATACATATCCCAACAACATAGTTCCTGGCTAGTGTATACATTTGTTAAAATATATGTGAACTTATAAAGTAACATGAAACAATAACCAATGCAATATAATAGCAATAGCACTTAGACTTATATACCACTTCATAGTCCTTTACAGCCCTATCTAAGTGGTTTACAGAGTCAGCCTATTGCCCCCAATAATCTGGATCCTCATTTTACCAACCTGGGAAGGATGGAAGGCTGAGTCAACCTTGAGCCGGTCATGATCGAACTCCTGGCTGTGGGCAGAATCAGCCTTCAATACTGCCATCTAACTACTGTGCCACCAGAAACCTATGTTTCATTAGTAACCCCTAAACATTGAACAGTGCTCGAATATTGTTCTCAATCTTTTCCTTATGCTTCACCCAAATCATAGTAATTTGTATCAGACAATAAAAACATTTTGAAGGGAAAAAATGCAGATATAGTAACAGAATATAGATATAATACAGGACAGCAACAGAAATAATAGGAGAAATACAATCCACCAGTAAAACAAGATTCAGTAACTCTAAAATAGTTTCCTAATACATCTTGCAAAGTGAAAAGGATTTCACCTGGTCCAGAAAAAATAAGGTTGATGATCCTTGGAAAATATGGTCTAAAACAGTGTACCATTATTATGGCTGCAGGTCTTGGAGGAATAACCTAAGGTCAGACTAAGCACATATTCAAGCTTTCCATGTTTCCAAAAGGATCCAAAAGAAATTATTTGGAGTTTGTGCCAGGAGAATAACTTTCTGCCATTCATTTTTTAAAAAGCTGCTGTTGTTTTTTATGCTTATGAATCTGAAAGGGAGTACAGCTGTTTTAGGGAATACATCCATTGAAGTTAATACCACTCCAACAATAAGGTTTTTTTTTTCTTTTAGGCTAGCAAAAAAAAAACCACAATCCTGAAAAAAAAAAAAGAGGGGCTGCATTAACGAAGAACAAAAAAATGCTCGGCTTACTTTTACAGAAGATCTGAAGGCTTTCCTTCAAATCATTGTTGGATCCTGCTTGGCTCTGATAAATATGGTGGAGTACATCCCTTTAACAGAATAACAGAGTTAGAAGAGACCTTTGAGGTGTTCTAGTCCAACACCCTGCTCAAGCAGGAGAACTACACCACTCTGGACAAGTGACTGTCCAATCTCTTCTTAAAAACTTCCAGTGTTGGAGCACTTACAACTTCTGGAGGCAAGTTGTTCCACTGATTAATTGTTCTAACTGTCAGGAAATTTCTCCTTAGTTCTAGGTTGCTTCTCTCCTTGCTTAGTTTCCATCCAGTGCTTCTTGTTCTGCCTTCAGCTGCTTTGGAGAATAGCTTGACTCCCTCTTCTCTGTGGAAACCCCTGAGATATCGGAACACTGCTATCATGTCACCCCTAGTCCTTCTTTTCATTAAACTAGACATACCGAATTCCAGCAACCGTTCTTTATATGTTTTATCCTCCAGTCCCCTAATCATCTTTGTTGCTCTTCTCTGCACTCTTTCTAGAGTCTCAACATCTTTTTAACATCGTGGTGACCAAAACTGGATGCAGTATTCCAAGTGTGGTCTTACCAAGGCAGTATCAAGTGGTACTAACCCTTCATGTGATCTTGATTCTATCCCTCTGTTAAAGTAGCCTAGAACTGTGTTGGCTTTTTTGGCAGCTGTAGCACATTGCTGGCTCATATTTAAGTGGTTGTCTACTAGGACAGGGGTGAAATTCAGCAGGTTCTGACAGGTTGGGGTGAAATTCAGCAGGTTCTGACAGGTTCTGGAGCACCGGTAGAGGAAATTTTCAGTACTGGCCCCAGAGTGGGGTGGGAATGGAGATTTTGCAATATCCTTCCCCCAGGAGTGGGGTGGGAATGGAGATTTTGCAGATTTCCCCTGCCACGCCCACCAAGCCACGCCCACCAAGCCACGCCCACAGAACCAGTAGGGAAAAATTTTGAATTTCACCCCTGTACTAGGATTATCTTTATAAACTCTTTATGTTTATGTCACAGTGTTTTAAGGTGAAAGGGCTTTCCATTTTAAATTTGAACTAGAGATGGATCAGCAACCTGTACAGTCTTTGAAATATTGTCATGGTAGAAACGTATCTCAGATACCACACAAAAATTCAGAAGCAATCAGCCACTTGCTGCTCTCCTTATTTCTCTCTATTTCTCCCCCTACCCTACCCCACCTCACCAATACAAATAATTTACGACTCTTCATTCTCAAGATTGTTGCCGTTGATAGCAGGCCTGTGCTCAAAGGCTAGATAAAGTTTATTTTAAAATAATAAGCTTTACTGAGGTGTTTCAGAAGCATTTTCTCTCATGATGATGGTTTATTTCACACTCCGGGAGAATTTATAGGGTAAAACATTTTCTTCAAGAGGTAATGATCTCTGTTCATTCAGGAAGATGAAAAATGCCAACAACATTGTTTGAAGTTTAGCTGCAGAATCCTGCTATGAAGTGCTGTTCCGTTTTCTAGAGCTCTCAAACGAGTTATTTTTCATTCCTGCGTGACTTGCAAAGTTCAGATTGGGTTACATCTAAGAGGTAAATTAGAAGGTTGTGATCCAGAAAGGGCTCAATAAACCTTTTATCTATATATAAACCTTTCTGTAGTGATGCACATGGCATGACCTAAATAATTTGATAGCTGTAAATGATCCAATATGACTTTCTCCCGAAAAGTTGATTCTGTAACTGAAGTGTGATTTCCCAAGATTTCTCACCCTAGTTACCCGCTCTGAAAAGTATAGGTATATGGAGTCCTGTTTTTTTGTAGCACTGAGAAAGCTCTTATTGAATATGTATTGAATAGATAGATAGATAGATAGATGATAGATAGATGGATGATAGATTGATAGAGATAGTACCCAAACTAGGTAACATCATCAGTGCTAGTAAGGAGTGTGGTTTGCTGTCAGTTTATATTCTGATGGCTATATTCTGATGGCTATACAGTATTCTGGTAGGGGTGGTCTTGGTGATAACAATAGAGTAGAATAGAATAGAATAGAATAGAATAGAATAGAATAGAATAGAATAGAATAGAATAGAATAGAATAGAATAGAATAGAATAGAACTGGAAGGGATCTTGGAGGTCTTCTAGTCCAGCCCCCTGCTCAAGCAGGAGAACCTATACCATTCCAGACAAGTGACTGTCTAGTCTCTTCTTAAAAGCCTCCAGTGATGGAGCACCCATGATTACTGAAGGCAAGCTGTTCCACCGGTTAATTGTCCTCACTTTTAGGAAGTTTCTCCTTAATTCCAGGTTGCTTCTCTCTTTGATTAGTTTCCATCCATTGTTTCTTGTCCTGCCTTCTGGTGCTTTGGAGAATAATTTGACCCCCTCTTCTTTGTAGCAGCCGCTCAAATACTGGAATACTGCTATCATGTCACCCCTAACTCTTCTTTTCTTTAGACTAGCCAAACCCAAATCCTGCAGCCGTTCTTTGTATGGCTTAGTCTCCAGGCCTTTGATCATCTTAGTTGCTCTTCTCTGAACATTTTCCAAAGTCTCAACATCTTTTTTGAAGTATTCCAGGTGTGGTCTTACTAGGGTTTTTATAAAGGTTGGGCTGTTTACTGTTGGCTCTTTGGCAGTTTCTTGATTGGGAAAATGCAACAATCCTAGACCAGGCCAAGTCCAAAACTGCTAGGGAATTTCTAGAAGCCTGGCACTCTGACAAATCGGCCATCAACAGACACATAGACATTAACAACATCTATAGACTGTGAGAAAGAGACTATCACCCAGCCCAAAAAGACCCCAGCACCTCTCCACCAACAATCAGCACCCAGATCAGCTTAGATTAACTAAAAGGTTAACATCAGACCAACATTCAAGTAAACAATACCCCAATCAAGAAACTGCCAAAGAGCCATCAGTAAACAGCCCAACCAAAGAATCTCTAAGACCGCCCCCACCAACACCGACAGGGCAAGTCATCAGAATATAAACTGACAGCAAACCACACTCCTTACTAGCACTGATGATGTTACCTAGTTAGGGTAATGAAACGCTTGCAAGAAAACAAGCAAGCTCAGAGAGCACCAAGGACCCCTCCCTATACAATCCCCCATGCCCATGGGTGGAATGAATTAATATATATGTCTATCTTTTTATGAGTATGTATGAAAAAAAGCCGACAAATTTTGCACATCCAACGTCCATTCCTGTGACAACGGGATTCAAGCTGCCTCTGTGTATTTCCATTCTCTGCCTATATAATAATTAAATAATGCTGCTTTCATGAGGCTTCCTCTCTGCCCTTAAATTAAGCCTCCTCTGCTCTGCAGTGACCAAAACAAATAATCTATGACCTGCAAACAAGACACTTTTTGGTCCCTGGTGAATTCCTCCCATTTTCTGCTCTAGGTTACATGCCTTTCAACCTCCCTTTTCCGTAGCAACCTTCTGTTGTTCATTAGCATGCTGATTACCATTAACACAGCCATAATGCAGCAGTTTTCATGGTTTATGTCAAGGAGCAGTCCTCATCTGAATGCAGTCAAGGGACAAAATTAACTGCATAAATCTACGGCACCAACTGGATCCCTTCCAAGTCTACATGCATCTTCTCTTCTGAACTTAGTTGTGACACCATCAGCTCGGTTCCCACCGATGGCTTAATAAGTATTTCTGGAGCTCATGCTAATTTCATTTGAATTTTACATTTGTTCCTTCCTCACCCTCCCATTCTATATTTACCTTTGGTTCCTGCCACTGAATTCCTCTCAGCTATTCATACAAAAATGTGACTGCACGCTCATCTCCATAAGAGCAAATACAACTCTTTTATTCAGGGGTGAAATTCAAAATGTTTTCCCTACTGGTTCTGTGGGCGTGGCTTGGTGGGCATGGCAGGGGAAGGATACTGCAAAATCTCCATTTCCACCCCACTCCAGGGGAAGGATATTGCAAAATCTCCATTCCCACCCCACTCTGGGGCCAGCCACAGGTGATATTTGCCGGTTCTCCGAACTACTCAAAATTTCCGCTACCGGTTCTCCAAACTACTCAAAATTTCTGCTACTGGTTCTCCAGAACCTGTCAGAACCTGCTGAATTTCACCCCTGCTTTTATTTCATCCATATAGCAATAGCAATAGCAATAGCACTTAGACTTATATACCGCTTTACAGTGCTTTACAGCCCTCTCTAAGCGGTTCACAGAGTCAGCATATTGCCCCCAACAATCTGGGTCCTCATTTTACCCACCTCGGAAGGATGGAAGGCTGAGTCAACCTTGAGCCGGTGAGATTTGAACTGCCGAACTGCAGCTAGCAGTCAGCTGAAGTAGCCTGCAGTGCTGCACTCTAACCACTGCGCCACCTCGGCTCAGGTAGTTTCGTAGTTTCAATTCCTTTGATATTTCCTGGGGGTCTGCATTTTCAAACTCCCTTGAGTACGGTGACTTGATTTGCTTTATTTCCAATTGTTTTTATTGTTAGCCTCACAAATCAAGTCAGTGCATTCTGTATTGCAAAATGACTATTGCACCGGCCAAATGATTCTTAAAGATGCTGTAAAGATAACAAAACGGAGGCATTTCATTATGTATGCATTTAGTGAAACAGAAAGATTTAAACAAACTGGTTTTGTGCCAGCCAATGATAATCTCTAGTTCACTAGGCTCAGGGTTCAGTGGTTTTGCGAGTAGAGATTTTTGTAGCAGTTCTATTGGTTTGTTAAACTTAGAAAATACATTTGTCACATTTATTTCCTGTGTCTATGAGATTCTCAGTCATCCAGGTCATGGTTGACATTTATTTCCCATGCCTTCCTATAGAGAGTTCGGGTTTTGTGACTGTCTCAGTGTTTCTTTGGGTTGACTGTTGGTCAATACATTCTTGAAGGCGAAGCAAAATAGCACTATAGAATAGCACTTAGACTTATATACCGCTTCACAGAGTTTTACAGCCCTCTCTAAGCGGTTTACAGAGTCAGCCTATTGCCCCCAACAATCTGGGTCCCCATTTTACCTACCTCGGAAGGATGGAAGGATGAGCCAACCTTGAGCCGGTGAGAATCAAACTGCTGGCAGTTGGCAGAATTAGCCAGCAATATTACATTCTAACCAGTAGTGGGTTGTAAATCCCATTGCTACCAGTTCACGCGCGCGTGCAACGCTTCTGCGCATACACAGAAGCATCCTGGGTGGGTGGGCGGAGCCTCCCACCACTGCTGCTATCGGTTTGCCAAACCCAGCCGAACCGGGAGCAACCCACCACTGATTCTGCCACCATAGCTCCATGTCATCCCAACATCATGCAGTCTTTGAAATTTCAATCCAATTGGCTGCTCCTTTTCCTGGTCTTTATTTAAACTAAATTTGTATATCTGTGATTGCATGACCTCTGTAGATGCCATACGCTAAATAAATAAATCCCGTCTCTTTCTGATTTTACAGCATGTTTGAGTATTTGCATTATATTAATGTGCGTTTTCTCTCATACATGGAGACGGTGACACTGTCATCACATTATGATATAAATTATACCTTTTTGTGCATTTTCACAACAAAAAGTGGAGAAGTAGGAAACAGAATGTTAATGGTGTTCCATTTTAGGTTGGGTTTAACTTAAAATTGTGCTCTCCTCACACAACAAAAATCTCAAGCGTTCTGCCCACAAAAAAAAGTGCAGAAAAGAGTAAATCTTTTTCTTAGCACCTCTCATTAAACTAAAGAGTAATCAAAGTAGAATGAGAAGTCAACAATCCTCATTAAGCAGTACTGAGAATGCATGCATGCATCCATATATAGATGCAAAGACCAATAAGAATGACTTTAGGCTAACTTTAATGAATGTCAAAAGTTCACGAGAAGAGAACGCAGTAAGTGGGGGCAGGGAAGCAGAGCAATGTGTATGGGGGGAGGAAGGGAGGAAGAAACATAAAATGGGGCATTTGTGGCAGTGCACAATCTTAACACTGCTAATAGCAACCTATTTATTGTACTGGTCCAAAGAGTCCTAATTATTCCATTTGGAGGGAGATAAACAATGCTCAGGAGAATAAAATTAGTCATAACCTCAGCAGAACTACTAGTGGATCAAATGGTAAGGGGGTTTTCTTTTTCAGAATTGGGAACAGAGCACTCTCTGAGCAGTTTACAGTGTCGGCATGTTGCCCCCAACAATCAGGCTCCTCATTTTACCGATCTCGGAAGGATGGAAGGCTGAGTCGACCTTGAGCCAGTCAGGATCGAACTCCTGGCTGTGGGCAGAGTCAGCCTGCAATACTGCATTCTAACCACTGCACCGTTACGGCTCCTGTGCCTACCATGTGTTCTGACCCAGCTCCCCAAACACGACAAACCCTCTGAAGTTAACTCAAAGATTCCTTTATTAGGAGCACCAGCAGCCCCAGCAAAAACTTCCTCTCTCACTGCAGGCTAACAAGTCTGTCCGGCAGGGAGATGAATAGTTGTCTGCCACTCCTATTCATCTCCGCCCCCCTGCCTTTTATCCCCAGAGCTAGGGTGGGACTTCACTAGCAGCGGTGGCTCTTCCTTCCCAATGATCGGCCCACGGATTTCCGCTGCTCTCCTCTGCCTTCTGTGCATCCGCGTGTCAGGCACTGGACCCAGCTGTTCCTCCACTTCCTCATCAGCCACCTCCAGACCTGGGGGCTGTTGACTCTTCATCTGAGGGCTGACGGATGGCCCAGGCACCGCCTCTGTCTCTATCTCTGACAGCTCCACTCCCTCTCCCCCCTCGGAGCTCTCAGGTTGCCTTGATGCTGACCCTGACTCCCACACCTCCTCCTCCTCTGATTCAGCTGTTGGAGGGGCCAGCGGCCGACAGGCCACAACACCACGGCTATGTAAAAGTTTTCCCCCAAATAGAAATAGAATAGGGCGATCATTTGGGCATTTCCATGGAAAAAGTAGCACATAAGGAGTATGTAGGGGAAACAGATAAAAGCTATAGCTACTTTATGTAATGATTTGTTATTGTTCAGTCACTAAGTCATGTTTAACTCTTTGCGATCCCATGGACCATAACATGCCAGGCTCCCCTTACCTCCTCTGTCTCCTAAAGTTTGCCAAAATTCATGGTCATTGAATTGATAACACTATCTAACCATTTTGTGTCCAGTCACACTTGGCCAATAAAGAATTCTATTCTATCCTATCTCATCCTCTGCCATCCCCTTCTCCTTTGGCCTTCACTCTTTCCCAACATCAGGGTCTTTTCCAACAAGTCCTCTCTTCTCATGTGGTGGCCATAATATTTGAGCTTCAGCTTCAGTATCTGTCCAGTTTGTAATCATAGGTACTTATAAATTGCTAATCCTACATATACCTTTCTCAGTTTGGCTGCCTATTGAGTGTGTATACTTTGACACAAACAAACAAAAAATGAGTGACAGGTAACAACATTGCATTCAAAGTCAGATGAACTCCCAGTTCTACATGAATCAGTTTGGTGAACCTATTTCTAGTAGAAAATGGAATATTCTCTATTACACTGCAACTTCAGGCAAACCCAGTATTATCTCTTCTGATTGACAGTGATTCTTTGGGATCTCTCACATAAAGCTTTCCCATCCCCTGGTACCTGAACCTTGTAACTACAGATGCCAGGATTGCTCTCAGACTTGCCCTACCGCTGACCCATAATCTTTGCTCACAACACAAAGTGCTATGAGAAATAGCCATATTGTATAAAGTAAATCATATTATGAGCAAGAGGAATGGAGACGGGTTGCTGGGCCAGTCACTTGTAGGAATTAGACTGAAATGTACCCTTTTTTTTTTTTTGGAAACTTAGAACAAATCGAATTGGTAAATGCGAATGATGGTGGGAAGTGGTGGAAATTCACTGATGGGCGTTAAAGGTTGAAATCAGAACGTTGAAATGGAATCAGAAACCTGCCGGAGGACCCTGAAGTAATGGCAAAGCTGGGTTAACACGTCACGTTATTTCTCCGACAGTTTTCTTTTAATTCTTATTGTTCTGATCATCTAACAGTATTGATGCCTATGGAGATTCTCAGCCATCCAGGTCATGGTTGTCCCAAAGGTGCTTTTTCAAGAGGCAACTGGGCTTTCTAGCTCTGAGTCAGACCTGAAGAAGCTTCTTGGATGAGAAGCAAAACGTCTTCAAGGAAAACAACCCAGAAAGTCTCTTGAAAAAAGCATCTTTGGGATAACAGTATTGACATTATGCTTGCATTCTCTTCCAGCTCCGGTCTTTGCAGTTTGGAAGGTTGGCAATGGAGTTGATTGTATTTCTTGAAATTTTATTTTCACTGCTTCACGGCTCAATTCTAAGTCACCCAGAACATTTTTGCCATGGCGAGAAGAAAAAATAAGATACAAGTCGTAAGTCCTTGGCTTATAACCACATTTGAGCCCAACATTTCTGTGGCTAAGTGAGACAGTTGTTAAGGGAGTTTTGCCCCATTTTCTGATCTTTCTTGCCACAGTTGTTAAGTGAATCATTGCAGCTGATAAGTTAGTAACCTGGTTGTTAAGTGAACCTGGCTTTCCCATTGACTTTGCTGGTCAGTAAGTTGCAAAAGGTGATCACGTGAACCTGGGACACAGGAATGGTCATAAGTATGAACCAGTTGCCAAGCATCTGAATTTTGATCACATGATCCTGGGGATGCTACAAAAGTTGTAACTGTGAAAAATGCTCATAAGTCACTTTTTCCAATCAATCAGAATAGAGCTGGAAGAAACCTTGGAGGTCTTCTAGTCCAACCCAGTAACATGGTTGCTGAATGAACCTGGCTTCCCCATTGACTTTGCTGGGTCGCAGAAGGTCGCAAAAGGAATCACATGAACCCGGGACACTGCAACCGTCATAGGGATGAACCCGTTACCAAGCATCTGAATTTGAGGTGGGTAAAATGAGGACCCAGATTGTTGGGGGCAATAAGCTGACTCTGTAAACCGCTTAGAGAGGGCTGTAAGGAACTATGAAGCGGTATATAAGTCTAAGTGCTATTGCTATTGCTATTCCTCCCGGTTTGGACTGGTTCGCCTGAACCGGTAGTGACCCGCTGGTGACATCACGATGACATCACTGATCCGGTTCGGTCGGTGCCGGTCCGTGGGCGCCGCCATCTTTTTTTTTTTTTGTATTTTTTTAATTTTTTTTTTCTTCTGCGCATGCGCAGAAGCCGAGTTTCCATCTTGTTTTTGGCATTTTTTAAAAAAAAATATTTTTTTGCACTGCGCATGCGCGCGTGCCCACGAGGTGCACGTGCACCCACGAGGCATGCCCACAAGGCGCGGGAGGAAGCAAACCAGCAGCAAGGTAAGTTAGAACCCACCCCTGAGTCCAACCCCTGGTCAAGGAGACCCTATACAAGGATGGTGGGTTGTGTTCTTGATGGAGAAATAAGTGTCTTGCTAGAGGATGCGTGTTTTTTTGATATCAAACTATGAAGAACAGTAAGTAAAATGCATGCAAGGAAGACAGCGATTTTTCTAAAACAAATTAACCAGCAAACGTAATCTTATAAAGAGGAATGGAGGTGAATAGCTACTATGTAGAATGATAATCCCTTTGTTAACATATCTGCTAGTTTAACAGATGGCAATTCTTTGATCTTGACTCCTGCAGAAATAAGCCACCCATTAAACTTTCATGTGTCATAATTAATGATCCTTCTCACAAAACTGTCTCTAATAACTTTGGATTTTAGATGTACTAAGTCTACCTGCAGGGACAATTTTCTTTACTGGAGATACATGGAGGATCATAAATTGGTTTTGGTTTTACAATTTATTAGATATTTGAGAGGATTAAAAAAAATTGAGAAGAGGAAAATTCAACAGAAACTGCTTCCCTTAGGAAATTAAATAGGGAATAATTTTTTTTACAGCAAAAACAGCTGAGGGTACACAACATTGGTTCCACTCCCAATCCCCCTATTCCATTCTGAAGGCAGCTGTGGGATTGTCTTCCCTATGTTAATCCTGAAATGTTGAGAACTGACAGGGAATACGATGTCTTAGTCTATCTTAATAGAATAACAGAATAACAGAGTTGAAAGAGATCTTGGAGGTCTTCTAGTCCAACCCCTGCTGAAGCAGGAGACCCTATACAATCTCAGACAAATGGCTGTCCAATCTCTTCTTAAAAGCTTCCAGTAATGGAGCATCCACAACTTCTGAAAGCAAGATGTTCCACTGGTTAATTGTTCTCACTGTCAGGTAATTTCTCCTTAGTTCAAGGTTGCTTCTTTCCTTGATTAGGTTTCCATCCATTGCTTCTGGTGCTTGCCTTTGGTGCTTTGGAGAATAGGCTGACCCTCCCCTCACTTCTTTGTGGCAGCCCCTCAAATATTGGAACACTGGAATCATGTCTCCCCTAATCCTTCTTTTCACTAGACTAGAAATACCCAATTCCTGCAACCATTCTTCATATGTTGTAGCATCCAGGCCCCTGATCAGGCTATCTAGTCCATCTAGTTAGTCCTTTCCTTCTAGCTGCTCTATAGCACAATGCAAAAGTTCATTGATGTCTTGTGCTAAGTCACTGCATGCCCCAGGACAACAGAAACTTTATCTCACCACCCAAAGGTGCTTTTTCAAGAGGCAACTGGACTTTCTAGTTTTTCTTTGAAGACATTTCGCTCCTCATCCAAGAATCTTCTTCAGCTTTGACTGCATGGTGGGGAATGGAAGGATTCCCCATCGTCCAGTCAGAACTAAAGAATCTTTTTGGATGAGAAGTGAAACATCTTCAAAGAAAAACCAGAAAGTCCAGTTGCCTCTTGAAAAAGCACCCTTGGAACAACCATGACCTGATATATATCAGGGGTGAAATCTACTTACCTTCCCTACCGGTTCAGAAGTGCGTGCGCCGCTCACGTGCTGCGTGCCATCGTCACGTCCAATTTTTGACCCTCTGCGCATGCGCAGAAGGCTTTGCGCATGTGCAGAGGGTTAACCAGGAAGTAACGACGTCCAAGCGGGTGGGCGGAGCCTCACGTTGCCGTCGCTACCGGTTCGCCGAACCACACGCCACCGCCGCTACCGGCATGTGTGATCCTGACAGAACCGGCAGGATTTCAACACACACACACACACACACACACACACACACACACACACACACACACACACACACACACACACATTACCCCTCTCCCATCCAACTTTCTAAAGCATATATTATTATTATTTTTAAAAATGAAGCAATATGATTTCTTTAATACCTAATTCATGGATGAATTATAATAGTTTGCCCTCCACTTAGTAAAATAAATCTAAAAGGATGGGAAGGGATGAGCAGAGCATAACATTTAAATATATGCTGATGATAGTTTATATTTTATATATCAGATGTGTCTATTCCTAATTAATTTCAATACAGGTGTATGATGTCATGTCTGGTTCTTTGGTAATGTAGAGTATATCAGAGATCAGAATAATAATTTAGAAAAGTACTATAAGAATTGGAGCTTTAGGTCAAGTTTTGTTTTTTCTTGACTTTGATATAGGGATTTTTCTGGGCCTTCACCCAAGATAAATTTGAATTTATGTCCTGATTTGATCCAAGTAGAAAAATGATTTACCCATATAGTCTAAATGTAAAAATAATGGTAAAGGTAAATCACCATTCTAGGGGACGGTGCTCATCTCTGTTTCTTAGCTGAGGGAACACAGCGTTGTCTGAAGACACTTCCATGGTCATGTGGCCACCATGACTGTACACTGAGGTGCACAGAACACTGTTACTTTCACACCAAAGTGGTACCTATTCATCTACTCACATTTGCATTCTTTCAAACTGCTATGTTAGCAGGAGCTAGGACAGGTAATAGGAGCTCATCCCGTGGCACAGCACTCAGGTCTCAAATCCGAGTTTAGAGGAAACTATATTTAAAACTTTTGCAGTATTTTTTAAAAAACCGCAAAGTACTTCATTTTATGAAGTTTATTCAATTTAAGCATTTCTAATGTGGCTTATGTGGTCCGCACAGAATAACTGTATAACTACTTATGTTCAGTGATGGTTAGCAATTTGGAGGATTAATTCGGACTCCTGAGCCCATAGCAATTTTATAAGGTACTGGAGGAAATTGAAAGTGATAGAGTTTATATCAGTTATCTATCAGGCTTCTGGGATAATCATTGTGGGCAACGCCAATGTCAACTTTTCAGCAGAGGTACCCTGTGGTAAGATAGGCAGCCAATAAAGTTTATAAATATTCTTAAATATTGGCAGTGGTTTGCTCTCCAAACTTGTTTCAATTTAGTTTCTGAACATTTCGTTACCAGACTAGGTAACCTCATCAGCAGGATTGTCACGATGAGCCACGGTGGCGCAGTGGTTAAAGTGCACTACTGCAGGCTACTTCTGCTGGCTGCCGGCTGCCTGCAATTTGGCAGTTCAAATCTCACCAGGCTCAAGGTTGACTGATCCTTCGAAAGTTGGTAAAATGAGGACCCAGATTGTTGAGGGAAATATGCTGACTCTGTAAACCGCTTAGAGAGGGATGTAAAGCACTGTAAAACGGTATATAAGTCTAAGTGCTATTGCTATTGCTATTGTCTTGTCCTATTCTCCTTAGCTTATAAATGTCTTGTGTGCCAGCATTTGTGTGGTCATTTGGTTGGTTACAAACAAATATTGAAATTCTTAAATATTTTTTTATAAATATATTTTATATCCAAAAACAGTTTTCTGGCCAGTTATGGGATAGTTCTGGCAGGTTTTTTTTTGTCTTCCATGAAATGTAGTCTTATTGTTAAAATTTCTATCTAGGTGACATACTTCCTGTAGCCTTTCCCAGTAACAGTGATTGTCTTTCTTTTCAAACCCTCCGATGGTTGCTCAGAAGAGCCCACGGCTGTTGAAAGTAGTCAGAATGATAATCACATCCTAAAAGGTTGGATTCATTGGCAAATTATCCTCACTGACTAATTGCATAGAAGACCTATTAAGTCCATCGCCTTTGGGGCGTTATTAACAACTTTGCACTTAATAATCAACCACTCGATCAACTGGACGGTTGCTGCACTTGCTTTATTTTAGTTCTCTTTTTCCGAATCTATAAGCAACGTCACATGAATAGTCAAGTGTGCATTCAAGATTTGCAAAAGATATTTAACTTGGCTAACGGTTCAAAATACAAATAGGTACCAAAGACGACATGCATTTGAAAATTAACAAAAGTAAAAGAATTTAACATAGTTTTTTGTAGGGTTGCCAGCCGTAAGAACAGCTGTCACCGAAGAAACAGGAACAACAGAATTCAGTGCCAGCTCTAGTAATTTGGCTGCATCAAGCAATGCCAAATGCCACCGCTCTGAAAAACCCTAAAAAGTCTTGCTACATAAAGTATCTGGCAGTGCTTGGATAAAGAACAGGAACTCTCCTGTAGTCTTCAGCAGATGGGCAAGCATACAGGAGAGAGAGTGGCCCAGTAAACATCCTGGATAAATGTTAAAAATTATTACTAATTGTCTAAAACTCTGTGGTCCAATAACAAATTATTCCAGCATTACCAGGGGTATCAAACTCAAGGCCGCTGGCCGAATCTGGCCCACAGGGTGCTTAGATCTGGCCCGTGGGGCCACTCTGGAAACAGCGAAGGACTGGCCCGTGGTGCCTCTGCTAGTGAAAATGGAGCTTGGGAAGGCCGCGGTCAGCCCTCCCAGGCTCCGTTTTCAGCTGCGACAGCCTCCTGTAGCCCTCTGCCAGCGAAAACAGAGCTCGGGGGAGGCAGTGCACTCCGTTTTCACTGGCAGAGGGCTGCAGGATGCTGTCGCGGCCAAAAACAGAGCCCGGGGGGGAGCACTTGCGCCCCTCCTGAGCTCCATTTTCCCTGACAGAGGGCTAGCAAAACAAACTACTAGCAAAAGTGGTATTTGATCACAAGGCAAGGAGGCATCGAGAAATTCCTCTGCTGAAGACAATGGATCACGCAAGCCCCACCCTGGCCACCACAGGTGCCCCCGATACGAATGATGTCAAGCTGGCCACACCCATCCCTGCCACACCCACACCCCTGCCCCCCCAAGGTCAAATACAACTCTGATGAGGCCCTCAATGCAATTGAGTTTGACACCCCTGACCTACAACGTTCTGATTTTCTCCCAAGTATGCCAGCTCAAAATCCACATCTGGAATATGGGACGCTAATTCCTGTCCTAGAAAGAGAGAGAGAGAGAGAGAGAGAGAGAGAGAGAAAGAGAGACAGAGAGAGAGAGAGAAAGAGAGACAGAGAGACAGAGAGACAGAGAGAAAGAGAAAGAAAGAAAGAAAGAAAGAAAGAAAGAAAGAAAGAAAGAAAGAAAGAAAGAAAGAAAGAAAGAAAGAAAGAAAGAAAGAGAAAGAAGAAATAGGAGGGAGGGAGGGAGGGAGGGAATATAACAGAATATACCCAAGTTGCATTCTGGGAGAGAATACTCTGGAGAACCTTGGAACATTCTGTTTTCACACAGTGGAGTTTTGCTTACCTCCACTAATGATTAGCACTTGAATTTAAGGAACAAAAATGGATAGGAAGCCAATCAGAGGTGGTATTCTGCCGGTTCGGACCGGTTTGGGCGAACCGGTAGTGGCGACTGCGGGTGGGACCGCCCACCCACCCGAACATAATGCCATCCTATTTAGCCACATTTTCGAGGCAGGGCGCATGCGCGGGAGGCTGTGCGCATGTGCGGAGGTGCGCACTCACATTTGCGAACCGGTAGGGAAGGTAAGTGAATACCACCCCTGAAGCCAATGAAGAAATAATATTAAAGTTGCATATTCCGAGTAATCGGAACTATCTTCTATAGTTAATAGCACTGTATGTGGAACTACTGGAAAAATTTAAATACAGTACATGTATGACATTGGCCAAACCTGTCACTCTCCCCCCAATCTCCCTTATTTGAAAGGCAGATTTTCAATTTGGTGTGCTTTTTGTTATAGCTTGCTAGATCACATGCAGCCTACCATTGTTTTACGACTAAGGAAAATAAGCAATTTTTACGGCTTCTCTAGAATCTGATGGACCCCTAAGTTAACAAACACCGAGTGCATTCCAAGACTCTGGATATCTAATTAGAAGCTTTATATAGCTAGATCACAATATGCTACTCCAATAATATGATTTTACAATATTGCTTATTTTCTCCCCTATTCTACATTGTTGGCTTTTGTTCATGGGTGGCATGATGCTTAATACCATGGCATAATAATATGGAATTATTGTTTTACAGAATTCTATAATGTAACCTGGAATTAAAAATGAAACATAATGCAATAGAATTCTGGGTACTTTTAGTTCTATATTAGTAAATATTGGCATTTAATAATAATGATAGAAAATAGCGTAAAAAATATCTTGGTAATTTCTTAAGATGTTCCGGTAACTATTATAAGCCATTATGACATCATGTAGAGCATGCTTTAAACCACAACGTATGTTGTCCGATATCTGCAAATGACAAATGAGAATTAATGTTGGTTAATTAATGATAATTTAAGGTTACTTTAGATACATCAAGGTTTTCTGATTCCCAGCAATCTAAAATTCCTAGAGATCGCCAACAAACATCCATATGCATTGAGTTATTTTACCTTAAATGTTATAGAATAATCAGCCTTCCATCCATCCATCTGAGGTTGGTAAAATGAGGACCCAGATTGTTGGGGGCAATATGCTGACTCTGTAAACTGCTTAGAGAGGGCTGTAAAGCACTATGAAGTGGTGTATAAGTCGAAGTGCTATTGCTATTGCTATAATCAGATTTCAGTGGTCTTCTGAATGCATTGATGGAACATTTTTCTTTTCAGTTAGAAACCTCATTGATATCACTATTCTAACTCCTAGTAATGAGTGAACATCAGCCCAGTGCAAATAGTGACCAAGTGCTATCAACACTGGAACACTGAAATACACAAGCTACACCATCCCACTATTAATCCTTCAAGACTTGCTGACTACATGAGGTAGTTTAAGCTCTGGGCTGACCTTCTTATTGCAAGTAGTACTTTCTTGAAATACATCAAAGCTGGAAACTAATCACTTGCGTGAAGTGCATACTGCTGCAGGCATCAGAGTGATAAATTGTCCAATTTTACTAAGCAAGGTTGTGCAGATGAGAGCCTTGCAACATGGATTGTATACAACTGTCCTTGCTATGCAACCTGCTTTTGCAGTTTTTATCATAGTTTTATTTACACTTGTCACAAAAAATGCACATTTTTTTAAAAAAAACTTCGGTCTTAGATCTATATCATGATGGGCCATTCCTATCACTGCTCATTAAGATGTTGGTTAGCATTTGTCATTTTGTTAATTATATGATATGGTTGTTCCTTTTAATCAGAACATAAGTGACTGATTCTCCCCCCAAAACCAAACAACATCACACCTGGAGAAGAGCTAAATGGAAAACTAACAAGAAATCCAGAGCTGAGGGCCAGACAGGAAAGTTGTAAAAAAAAAAAAGTCCCATTAAAAAAAAACAGTGATAAAGCATCTCCATATTGCTGTCAAAAATGCTATGTTAAATATGCTAGGAACACTTAGAACCTCAGCTCAACTCTAAGGAATTTTTACCTTTCAATCCCAACTGTGTTTTTCAAAAGGCAACTAAGACTTCCTTAGTTTTTCCTTGTTCTGAAGAAGCTTCTTGGATGAGAACTGAAGAAGCTTCCTGAATGAGAAGTGAAACGTCTCTTCAAGGAAATAAACTAAAAAAAGTCCAGTTGTGTTTGAAAAGTACCTTTGGGACAGCCATGACTTGGATGATTAAGAATCTCCATAGACATTTACCTTTCAATGCTTTTTTTTTAAAATTATGCTTAGTTGGAAAGCACCTTGGGTGTTGAAAGATAGATGATACAGTAAATACCTCCAAGGAATAACTAAGATTGAAGATAAAAGGAGAAGGGGTTTGCAGAGGATGAGATAATTCGACAGTGTCATTGACACAGTAAGCATGAGTTTGGGAGGATTCTGGAGGACAGCGGAGGACAGCGGGGTCTGGTGTGCTATGGTCCATGGGGTCACGAAGAATCAGACATGATTTAGCGACACGGAATGGAATGGAATGGAATGGAATAGAATAGAATAGAATAGAATAGAATAGAATAGAATAGAATAGAATAGAATAGAATAACAGAGTTGGAAGGGACCTTGGAGGTCTTCTAGTCCAACCCCCTGCTTAGGCAGGTAACCCTATACCAGTGATGGCGAACCTTTTTTTCCTCGGGTGCCGAAAGCGTGCGCCCCCCCCCTGAGGCCCTCCAGAGGCCGGAAACAGCCAATTTCCTGACTTCCGGTGGGCCCGGTAGGCCCATTTTTCGCCCTCCCCAGGCTCCAGAAGCTTCCCTGGAGCCTGGGGTGGACAATAACGGCCTCCCCCACCCCCCGGAGGCCCTCCGGAGGCGAGAAACGGCCTATTTCCCAACTTCCGGTGGACCCGGTAGGCCCATTTTTTGCCCTCCCCAGGCTCCAGAGGCTTTCTTGGAGCCTGGGTAGGGTGAAAATGCCCTCCCCCGCCCCCCGGAGGCCCTCTGGAGACCGAAAACGCCCTCCCAGAGCCTCCGTGTGAGCCAAAAATCAGCTGGCCGCCGCGCACATGTGCACCGGAGCTGAGCTAGGGGAACGGCTCACGTGCCGGCAGATATGGCTCCGCGTGCCACCTGTGGCACGCGTGCCATAGGTTCGTCATCATGGCCCTATACCATTTCAGACAAATAGTTATCCAATCTCTTCTTAAAAACTTCCAGTGTTGGAGCACTTACAACTTCTGGAGGCAAGTTGTTCCACTGATTAATTGTTCTAACTGTCAGGAAATTTCTCCTTAGTTCTAGGTTGCTTCTCTCCTTGCTTAGTTTCCAACCATTGCTTCCTGTCCATTGCTTCTTGTCCTGCCCTCAGGAGCTTTGGAGAATAGCTTGACTCCCTCTTCTTTGTGGCAGCCCCTGAGATATCGGAACACTGCTGTCACGTCACCCCTAGTCCTTCTTTTCATTAAACTAGACAAACCGAATTCCAGCAACCGTTCTTTATATGTTTTATCCTCCAGTTCCCTAATCATCTTTGTTGCTCTTCTCTGCACTCTTTCTAGAGTCTCAACATATTTTTTACATCGTGGCAACCAAAACTGGACGCAGTATTCCAAGTGTGGCCTTACCAAGGCATTATAAAGTGGTATTAACACTTCACGTGATCTTGATTCTCTCCCTCTGTTTATGCAGCCTAGAACCGTGTTGGCTTTTTTGGCAGCTGCAGCACACTGCTGGCTCACTTCTATATGATATCTTGTCTACCATATTATTTTTGAATTACATAATATAATATTTTGGCATCATTTTCATCCAGGAATGAATGACTTCTCAGAAGGATGAAATTGTCACAGTCTCATAAGATTAACCATTTTTGTAATTTTTAATTTAAAAATATTTGGGAGCGCACCTAGGTTGTTCTGTACTACAGGGCAGCGACGGCTGGAATTCGCAAACCCATCTTCAGCGTAACCGTGACAGAGAGGCTATAATAAACTCTGTGTTTGTGTGAGTTTTGCAGAGGCTTGGACGGCTATCCCTTTTTATTTGGTAGACCAGGCCCTTCTTATATAAAGTTGAATAGGGATGGCGATCATGGTAATAATAACAACAGTATAAAAGGATTCCTCCCCTTTTAATATAGTGTATAAAGTGGGCAACCTTTGTTTTATCAACTTTGTGCTCCAGTAGGCAAGACAATAATGACAAATTATCAAAGCAGGCCTCAGATGTGACCCACGATTGGAAGAGCAGCAATTTAATGAAGACAAAAGATAGGTGTGAGCTGCTAATATCATTTACTGATAAACAGCTGTTCTCTGGGGGCTGCTAGTTCAATCCTCTATGGACTCATAAACCTGCATAATTCCATTTAAAATATTGTGCAATTCACTAAATTAGTCTTTGAACACGCTTACTATCCAATTACGCAGCCTCGGCACGGGCAGAATCGCCAAATTTTTCAGGACCGTGGAATGCATGCGGTTTAACCAACTTATGACAAACACTTGAAATTACCTTTCAATTCTCGGGCTGCTGTAGCCTCTGCCTATTGCAAGGCACAGTTATAATGATAAAACCATCTTGCAGTGGCACTGCAGAATGTCAAAGGAAAATAAATCTTTTTTTCTTGGGGGTGGGGTTTTAAACCCAGTGTACCTTCAAGGGAAGGGGGAAAAAAAAAAACCTAGAGTCTTGAAGGATGCCTTTCCATTTGCAAGCTATTTGGCCCACTTAAAATCTGTAAAAGGGTTACTGTATAAGGAAATGAAACCCCTCCTGGACAGTTTTATCTTCCAGGCAGTCAGGGAGAAAAAAAAAGAAAAAGAATAGAAAAGCACCAGAGTTTTGGGAGTGAAATTTATTTCTGTTGAAGCTTTGCAAGCTGCATTATTAAAGTCATTTGTCATGGTTTGAATATTTCTGCCTGATTCACCATTAAATTGGGCTTCTAATTACCAGCTTTGTCATGAAAAGCAGTTGGACTGCTTCATTCACCAGAAAACTTCCATTCTTTAATAACAGCGTGGTTCGGATTTGGGGCTGTGGGGGGGGGGGGAAGGTACTGTAGAGAAAGAGTGCAATGCTTAAAATTTAAAATGAATAGGCTAGACAACGCCATTTTAAAAAAGACATTAGCGCTGTGTTTATAAAGCAGTCTCGAGAATATTTAGTATTCATTTTTAATGAAAGATTTATTAAGTTGGCAATTTTATCCTGCTCATGAGGAAAAATCTTTGTGGGTAAATAGATACCCAAATGTTCTCGTCACCTGAGACCCAAGAACGCATTGCTGAAGTTTTAGATAAAGGGGCAATCGCCCCCTCCACAAATATTTGTGGCATATGTACTTACCAGATGTGTGAAGGAAAAGATAGGAAATCTTCAGACAATTTTTATTTTAAATCTGGCATTAAAAGTGCCCTCTGGAGGTTAATAATGCCTACCATTATCCTGCTTGTCTCCTCATCATATGGAGATGCAGTCTATGAATTCCCCCATTCCTGAACTATTTTCCTTTTTGCTTGTATAGGTAGTCCTCTATTTACGACCACAATTGAGCCCAACATTTCTGTTGCTAAGTGAGACAGCCCCCTTTTGATGACCTTTCTTGCCACAGCTGTTAAGCGAATCACTGCAGTTGATAAGTTAATAGCCCGGTTGTTAAGTGAATCTGGCTTTCCCATTGACTTTGTCAGAAGGTTTCCAAAGGTGATCACATGACCTTGGGACACAGCAACAGTCATAAATATGAAACTATTACCAAGCGTCCGAATTTTGATCATGTCTGTTGCAATGGTCGTAAGTGTGAAAAACAGTCATGAGTCACTTTTGTCAGTGCCGTTGTAACTTTAAATGGTCACTAAACATATGGTTGTATGTAAGGACTACCTGTAAAGGTGAGAATTACAAAAAAATCTAACAAATGTAAAAGCATCAGTCTCAAATATACTTCCAAATCAGATAGAAACTATTTACAGGAATCAAGCAGAAAGGCTTAAGAATGGCCTTCCCAGCCTTGGATATTACTGAATGCTGGCAAAAGATCTCAGGCATAGAATAACAGAGTAGGAAGGGATCTCGGAGGTCTTCTAGTCCAACCTCCTCCTCGAGCAGGAGACCTTCTACCATTCCAGACAAGTGGCTGTCCAGTCTCTTCTTGAAAACCTCCAGTGATGGAGCACCCACAGCTTCTGAAGGCAAGTTATTCCATTGGTTGATTGCTCTCACCGTTAGGAAATTTCTCCTTAGTCCTAGATTGCTTCTCTCCTTAGTTAGTTTCCATCCATTGTTTCTGGTCTTGCTTTCTGGTGCTTTGGAGAATAGCTTGACTCCCTCTTCTTTATGGCAACCCCTTAGATATTGGAACACTGCTATCATGTCACCCCTTCTTTTCATTAAACTAGAGATACCCAATTCCAGCAACCGTTCTTCATATGTTTTAGCCTCCAGTCCCCTAACCATCTTTGTTGCTCTTCTCTGCACTCTTTCCAGATTCTCAACATCTTTTTTATAATCTGTTGACCAAAACTGGCTACAGTAATCCAAATGTGGTTTTACTGAGACCTTATAAAGCAGTATTGATACTTCACATGATCTTGATTTTATCCCTCTGTTCATGCCTAGGATCGCATAGGCATTTTTGGAGGCTGCAGCTAAAACATTTAGGATACTGACCGAGAGAGATTCAAACAAAAGGCAAGTGAGTAAACCCATAATGATCAAAGACTTTGGCCACCTAATGAGAAGAGAGGACTCCTTGTAGAAGACCCTGATGTTGGGGGAGATGGCAGGCAAAAGAAGGAGGGGATGGCAGACAACATCTTTTAACTTGTGCACAAGTCCACCACATATGATAATATGATCCTGGTAGTTGGTGACACTTCCAGCATTTCGCCAATCTATCTTTAAACATCCTTGCCAGTCTCGTTGTAGATAAATGCCACCTGTAAAACATCTTATACAAATTTTCTTTATACGCAGTTGAAATTGTTAATTTGTAATTTATCTCCCACAATTTCTGCTATTTATCTAATTCTATCGTATGGCCAAAATTCTTGGCCCATACTATCATTGTTTCTTTAACTTGCTCTTCGGGCCTCTTATCATTTTTGTTGCTCTTCTCTGCACTCTTTCCAGAGTCTCAACATCTTTTTTGTGTTATGGTGACCAGCACTGGATGCAATATTCAAAGTGTAATCTTACTGAGGCTTTGTGAAGTGGTACCAGAACTTCATGTGGTCTTGATTCTATCCCTCTCTTCCATCCATGGCATGCAAGAAAGCTTAATAAGATTTCTGAGGAAGCAAAATTCGGCAAAGAAGAATGGGATAAAAAAATTCAAAACGAAGCATAGAAAGACTCTTAGCTGGTTACAGGAAATATTTGGAAGCTGTTATTTTCCCCAAAGGAGATATTCCGAAGTCCTGATTGAAAGAATGTCCACACATTTGCATCATTCTTACTTGCTGTTTTAAAACTTTAAAGATGTATCTTGCAATCGTTCATTCACATTTACTGAAATATACTGCATCTGATTTGGTTCCACTTAAAGATGTCTGCTTTTGTTCACTTACAAATTCATGAAACATGCCATATTAGGGAAGCCTAACTACACACACACACACACACACACACACACACACACACACACACACACGCCACACATGTATACACTACATATTATGATGCCTTTGTCATACCTAAAACACTATGCATTCACCTTTCATGAATACATTAAAGGGGATTGAGTTTTCCCACTGGGAAATAAATTACTGTATATTTGCAGATGCCTTACATAATGAAGCAAACTATGATTCTGAAAGGGGCTCTGATTAAAAAAGGGAAACAATGCAATAAAGCAGAGATTATTCTTCTTTTTTTCTCCTCCTCTTATTAAAAGATGCAATCCAATATAGGCAAGTTCAGCCTGCTGCACATTCATCTTTAAAGTCGAATGATGGTTGGAAGCTTACGTATGATATTTTGCAGTTCCAAGGCGGGGGATTGGAGGACTTGTGAGCAAGATTACAGATTTGTTGAGAAACTGATTCCATTTGACCTGAAATAAAACACAGCGTATGTTCTAGTTATAGGTCCTGAGGCATCCTTTAAGGCCTTCTATTCTGGAAAGAAAGGTAGCCTCCCAGACAGCTGGCAGGAATTTTTATAGATATTCTTGACGTGGCATGGAAGGGAAACTGAAAATCGTAATGATCTAATAAACGGGAGACCCTTTATTTAGCTTGTTAGCGTGCGGTCTTGCCTGACAATATTATCTTAACAACAGATTTGGTATTCATGAAGGGTTACATAAGGGGCGGGTTGACACACGTAAAAAAGAACTATTTAGAGTGCTTTTGTTTCTGTCGGGAAGGGTGTGCTTTTCCCCCCATTAACCACCAGTTCCTCGAAGCTCATTACTGTAGAGACACTGTTTAATTTTGTGCTTTGTTTTCACAAATGACACTTGTTCCTCCTGGGGGCCCCCCGACACAAATGCAGCTTCACCCTTCCCTCATGTCACATCTTTTGTGAACCTTTGTAATTAGCCACTTAACAAATTGAGGAAGATGAACCTGCTGTTGTAAAGGGCTTACTAGTGTTCAATTGACCATATGACAGCTGAATGAGAAAGCAGCCACCTCTCTCTGGCCATTTATATCTGGGCCAGCTAAATGAGATTGTATATGCTGAATTCGCACAATATATTTTGATAGGCATCGTTCCTATTTGTCAGGGTCATTACAGGAACTTGGCAGAAGTTCCTAGGCTTTAAACTTATCACAGCTAGGCAAGGCTCTTAGGCTTGATTTTGTCTAAGGACTCTCAGACACCAATAAAGGAGAATATTTGTAGCTCAGGGTTGATGCTCTCTGAGCTTGGTTGCTTTCTTGCGGACGTTTCATTACCCATACTAGGTAACAGCATCAGTGCAAGACACTCTGCACAGCATGGATGGATTTTTATTCAGTGTATGGCATCTAGAGAGGTCATGCAATCACTGATATACAACCCTAATAAAACTCATTATACACAGAAACATAAATATAAATTTAAATAAAACATCAGAAAATTTTGTATGTGTTTATATACATATGTATGTGTGTGGGCAATACAATATATAAGATAAAATATGAATGAGTTATAAAGGAATGAGTTAAATGATCAAGTCACCATAATGGTGCCATAGAATCGCAATAGGATAGATTAAAGAGCTGAAGAAGCTTCTTGGATGAGAAGCGAAAGGTCTTCAAAGAAAAACCAGAAAGTCCAGTTGCCTCTTGAAAAAGCACCTTTGGGACAACCATGACCTGGATGACTGAGAATCTCCATAGACAATAGGATAGATGTTATACTTCAATATCTAAGGAAGCATACATGGATAAAAAATATTGCATAATACCAAAATAAAGTAGCCACTTAAAATAATTGATTGTCCTGAAGGAGCAGCCCCTTTTATACCTAATATAGTTGAATTTTGGTATTTCTTTTACTTGTGTTTACTACAACATTCTGTTGGTCTAACAGTGGTGGGTTGTTGTTTTTGCTTTGTTTTGTTTCGCCTGTGCTTTCCAGTTTGGAAGCTAGACAAATTTGGGTGGTTGACAGAATTGAAATCTCTGCTCCTAGAATCTTTGGTTCTCAACTTAATTGTAGACAGATGCATGGGAAGGACAACTGGTTGGCATTGACCCATACTTAGGGCAACCTTCACCTTGCCCTGTCTTGCTCTCTCCTACTCTCTTCACTCAGATGCTTAGGAGATTCTTCCAAGTGTATTAGAAAGTTTAGAGATGGCAAAGTTAACCACGTTGATTAGACACCATGGTTTGGACAAGTTTTTAAGAGATTGGAAGCCGTTTGTGGAGTTTCTGCAAGTTAAATATAACAATGGATTGTGAGCAGAGGACTTTGAAGATTAATTTATTTGTTTGGGTTAACAGTTTTAACAGCTTCTTAGCAGGTATTGGGTGGACTTGATTGACAGAGATTTATATATTTAGGGTATTTGTGAAGAGAATGTGATTTAGTAAAAGCATAGATGGAAAATGTATATCTATTTGTAGACTCTGTAATGCAAGGGGGAGGGGGAAACTATTAAATTTGTTTGAGATACAGGTATCAGCACTTCACCAGGGTGGAGGTTATATGTTTACTGTTAATTTTATATTTGTTATATACACTTTTTTCCATTCTTTTTTGGTGTTTCTCATCTGTAATTCTTGTATTTTTTTATTCTGTGTTTTGTATTTTTTCTTTGGCAAAAACTAAAAAAAAAAATTAAAATGAGAAAGTTTAAAGTATGTGTTGAAGTATGAAAAAAAAAAGATTGTGCAAGGAAAGGTTTGGAATTGCAATCAAAAGGCTGTAACATCACATTCCTGTTGTCAATTTAAAAAAAATAAACCAAGCCTGAATAAAAAGTGTTGAGCAACCAGTCATTTGAGTGATGGCTTGTTCAGTATGAAACTCTGTTTAAAACAGCAATCAAGCGGGTAACTTGCATTTATGGAGGTTGACAAAAACAAGTCTTGCTTTCATAAAAATGCTATTTATAAACTATTATTACTCTGACGTTTGTGTGCCTTCTCTATGGCTACCAGATTTGAGCTGCAAAAATGTACATCACAGGATGGTAGCAAAGGAAGAAAAGGAAGTTCTAGCCCTTAGGACCTTTCAGTGGTCATGTCTATGGAGATTCTCAATCATCCAAGTCATGGTGCTTTTTCAAAAGGCAAACTGGACTTTGTTTTTCTTCCTTGAAAACGTATCGTTTCTCATCCAAGAAGCTTCTTCAGTTTTGACTGAATGGTGGAAGAGGAAGGATTTATATACCTTGGGGTCATCTGGTCATTAGCACTCTTTCTGGGAGTCATTGAGGCCACTTGGAGGTTTAGCTGTGCCCTCAGGGTCACCTGAATCCAAGTGCAAATGGGTGTGGAACCTTCTTGGAACTGCTGAAAGGACTGTGTTGTAAACAGGAGACAGGTGGTGTTGTATTCTCCCCCCCTCTGTTGAGAGAGGGCTGTTCAATCTTAGTGTAGATGGCCTCTTTGACCCCTCTTTCAAACCAGCAGTCCTCTCTGTCCAGAATGTGGACTTTGCTGTCTCCAAAAGAATGACCTTTGTCTTTCAAATGCAGATGGGACTGCTGAATCTTGTCCTGATGGGTTTCTTCTTCTATGTTGTGCCATGCATTTGTGAAGTGCTTGTTTTTGTTTCCCCAATGTACAGATCTGCATATGTCTCACTGCATTGTACTGCATATATCACATTGCTCAGTTTGTGTCTGGGTGTTTTATCCTTGAGATGGAGAAGCTTCTGTCTTAGTGTATTTTGGGGTTTAAAGTGTGTATGTGTTGGTTGAAAATCCTCCTAAGCTGTTCAGATATTCCTGCAACATATGGAATGACAATGTTGCTTCATTTGTTGTTCTCTTCTTTGTCTGTTCTACGTTATGGGTGTTAAAAACAGGAAATTATGATAGATCCACATTTCCTACTTGCTTTAGACCATTTCTCTAAATAAAAGACATATCTAGACATTCTAAGATAAATAACAAATGCTTATCATAATTTAAATGCAAATCTCTCACTAGAGTGGGGAAAACTGTGTCCAGAGGACAGATGTCGGATGCCCACAAGTTTTCTGTTGTTAAGTAATTAATGCCTTGTGTCTTCTTACTTATCGTTAAGCCAATTTTGGAACAATGAGCTGTTCCAATAGAGCTGTTGTGGCCCGCCAGCGACCCGTGCAGCTGGTTGCATACTCCGACAGCGAAGAGGCTGTTGTGGTGATGCGCCAGCGGCTTGTGCAGCTGGTACCTGAGTCGGACAGTGAGGAGGTTGGTGGGGACTTGGTGCCAGAGTTGGAGAGTCAGCCAGGGCCTTCAATACCTCCAGAAGCTCCCATCAGTGACGAGGAAGAAGAAGAGGAGCCTATTCTTAATGCATGGGCACGCAGAGCTTCCAAGAGGCAGGAGTGGCTACTCAGGAGGAGGTCTCTTCGGGAGTAGGGCTTGGGGCTAATTGGCCACGCCCTTAGCCTATTTAAGTAATGACCACGCTCAATCACGTTGTAGGAAACAACTCCGTTCAATCCACGTATTGTCTTGATCTTTGAAACTCTTGTTCAGCTCTTCATTCCAAACGGCATTACTTCTCCAGCTAATGACTTCTGGGCTTTCTGCCAACCTCCATAAGTTCGAGTGACTGATATCAGATAGCCTAATTCGTTGGACTTCTTGCTTCTTTGTGCTTGGACTCTGGCCAACTGTTAAGACGTTAATTAACAGCTGGTGCACCGACAGGACTTATTTATGATTTCATGGACTTTAACAGACATGACTGCTAAGAGAGTATTAGTAGTTTAACTAGTATTAAACAAGGTTTGTTTGTACGTTGCTTGTGTTGTTTTTCTTGGTTCGGCAGCTGGGACAGACCAAGAGCAAGGGTAGGTAATCCATAGTAATATTTAACTCCCCAGTTTGATTTTGTGGCTCCCAGAGAACTCACAATGGTGACGCTGGGAGCTTTTTTGTTGTTGTTGTTGTTGTTCAAGTGCAGTCCCTAGTCATAAAAAAATGGCCCACTTCTATAATAAAGGATTGTCCTTCAAACATGAGACACATGGCCACATAGACTGAAATTGATATGGTTGTTAAACATCTATAATTGCTGACTACTTTTTATGTTACCCAGAGTGTTGATATCAATTTGAAGTCATTTCCAATCAATGGTGGGATTCAATTTTTTTTACTACCGGTTCTGTGGATGTGGCTTGGTGGGCGTGGCTTGGTGGGCGTGGCAGGGGAAGGATACTGTAAAATCTCCATTCCCTCCCCACTCCAGGGGAAGGTTACTGCAAAATCCCCATTTCCTCTCGATCAGCTGGGACTCGGGAGGCAGAGAATAGATGGGGGCGGGGCCCATCAGAGGTGGTATTTACCGGTTCTTCGAACTACTCAAAATTTCCGCTACCGGTTCTCCAGAACTGGTCAGAACCTGCTGAATACCACCTCTGTTTCCAATGTTTATTTTTTTCCTTTTTTACCTTAAATTGTGGACTGAGGATAATGATTCCCTGAGAAAACAAAGGCTATCCTTGGAGCTTCTCCCAAGCACTATTTGTAATTAGGTGCCTCGTACGAGATCATTTCATCTACAGGTAGTCCTTGACTTACAACCATTTGTTTACTGACCGTTTAAAGCAGGGGTCCCCAACTTGGCAACTTTAAGACTTGTGGACTTCAACTCCCAGAATTCTCCAGCCAGCATATCACAATATTCTACCATATTGCAAGATCTAAAATGGACACCTAACATCAAAAACGTCATCAAAAAAGCACAACAAAGAATGTTCTTTCTGCGCCAACTCAGAAAGCTCAAACTGCCCAAGGAGCTGCTGATACAGTTCTACAGAGAAATTATTGAGTCTGTCATCTGCACCTCTATAACTGTCTGATTTGGTTCTGCAACCCAACAAGACAGAAACAGATTTCAGAGGATAATTAGAACTGCAGAAAAAACAATTGCTACCAACCTGCCTTCCATTGAGGACCTGTATACTGCACGAGTCAAAAAGAGGGCTGTGAAAGTATTTACAGACCCCCTCACATCCTGGACACAAACTGTTTCAACTCCTACCCTCAAAACGACGCTATAGAGCACTGCACACCAGAACAACTAGACACAAGAACAGTTTTTTCCCGAACGCCATCACTCTGCTAAACAAATAATTCCCTCAACACTGTCAAACTATTTACTAAGTCTGCACTACTATTAATCTTCTCATCGTTCCCATCACCCATCTCCTCCCACAAATGACTGTATGACTGTAACTTTGTTGCTTGTAGCCTTACAATTTATATTGACTGGTTCCTACTATGATTTGATTGCTTATTTGTACCTGGACTATCATTAAGTGTTGTACCTTATGATTCTTGACGAACTTATCTTTTCTTTTATGTACACTGAGAGCATATGCACAAAGACAAATTCCTTGTGTGTCCAATCACACTTGGCCAATAAAAAATTCTATTCTATTCTATTCTATGGTCAGGTGGTCAAAATTCAGACACTTGGCAACTAGCCCGTATTTATGACGGTTGCCGTTGTCCTGGGGTCACGTGATCACGTTTCGTGACCTTCTGACAAACAAAGTCAATGGGGAAGCCAGGTTCACTTAACAACCACATTACTAATTTAACAACTGCAGCGGTTCACTGAATAACTGTGGCAAGAAAGGTCAGAAAAGGGGCCAAAACTCACTTAACACATGTCTCATTTAGCAAAAAGAAATTTTGGGCTCAATCGTGATCGTAAGTCGAGAAATACCTGCATTGGGGACAGATCTGGGACATATTTGAGAGATATTCTGTGGTTGCATGATTGATAGGACACTTTTTCTCTACCATGGAACTTTGGCCCAAACATAAGAGCTCAGTCTTGTTTACCAATAGTACTTTTGAGCTCAACTGTAGTCATAAGTTGAGGACTGCCCATACTGAAGTACCAACTCCCCTGTAATACATTCTCCTATTATCACTAAGTAGAACAAAAAAAAAAATCAAGTCAGGTAGGACTGTTTGGGAAGGAAAGTAGCATCATAGAAAGGAGCTCCTTGTAACAGTTCTGTTTTCCATTTCATTTAAATGACAACATCTACTTATGCTGACAAGGCTGTGTGGACAAAAACAGGAACAGACAGTTGCGATCGAGCGATTGGTGTGTGATGTGAGTAGAGTTAGAAGCATGGGGGTGGGGGGAGAGATTTACTTGCAGCTTGCAGGTGGCTGGAGTGACAAGCTGAAATGTCTTGTCAAAAGAAGTAGCAAAGGCATGAAGCTAGGAGCTGAGCATCTAAAGCTAGAAAAATAAAAACCAGCAGCCAGCTAAAGCGATAGTACCTGGAACCGGTACGACTAAAGGCAGGAAAAGACTCGAGAATAATGAATCAGCAGACCAGGGCTGAGTGAGCAGCAAAATGTCTTTGAAGAAGTTCATTGAGAGATTTGGCTCAGTGGGAAAGTGGCTGACATCACTAAAAAGGTCCTGTAGCAAACTACATGAGGAAGATTTGTAAAAGATAAAAGTTTCCCCCGTCCAGTCATGTCTGACTCTAGGGGAATGATGCTCATCTCCCTTTCTTAACCAAGGGAACAAGCATTGTCTGAAGACACTTCTCTTGTCACGTGGCCAGCAAGACTATACGTCAAGGTGCAGAGAGTGCTGTTACCTTCCCACCAAAGTGCTACCTATTTATCTATTTGCTGTGATGACCCAGGGCATGGCACAGAGATAACACAAACAGATGGCAGTTCAAACCGCCCCTTTATTGCTCCAAATTTCCCCAAATGCTCCCCCGTTTCTGGCAAGTCCCAGAGCAGAGTGATAACAAACCCCCACACAAACCTCAAGCAGCCTCTGGCTGCAATTAGTCCAGCCCAGCGCTGTCTGCACCAAGGCTGCACAGCAATAAATCCAAATTTGTTTGGCAAATCAAGGGCAAATCAAGGAGTTCAGGAAGCAAAAGATCCAGGTAATTAGTCCAGAACGCCAGAAGGAATGCAAGGACTCTTGGAAAGTTCAAACGTCGGCATGCAACACTTCAGGAACTCAGCGTTTGTTCCCGACAAATGCCCCTCCCCACAGCATCTCCTTAAGTCTCATTCCCCAGGTGTGCCTGGTGAAGATGGGCGGGGCACTCTTCTCCCGAGTAGCCTGCTCAGTCTGCACTGTTCACACCTTCTCTCCACTCCGAGCCCTTGGATCAGGAGCGGGTGGTCCTTGCTCCTCACCTGAGCTCTGTCTCTCATGTTCATCCTGCCCCTGTTCCTCCCTGCCTACAATCTGTCCCAATCCTGAAAGTCCCTGGCCTTCCCCATTTTCTTCCAAAGACAACGAAGCCACCCCTCAATCTCTGTTGGCTCAGGTTCCAGCTCGTCTTCCCCCACAGATTCAGGCTCCGATGGGGGCATGACACTCACATTTGCATGCTTTCGAACTGCTAGGTTGGCAGGAGCTGAGGCAAGTAATGGGAGCTCACCCTGTCATGCGGCGATCCGGTCTCGAACCTGGGCTGCCAACTTTCCAGCTGACCTTGCTCACTGTCTTTAACCACTAGGCCATCACTCTCACCTAAAAAGACCGTGTAGCAAACTACATGAAGAACATTTGACTTATCGAGAAATATATGGTAAAGCTGAGGATTTTATGAAATTTGAAAGAATAAGGAGGAATGGTACTATTAATATGGATGATAAATTGGATTGTAGCACCTTATGGTTGGACAGTTTCAGCAGCAGAAGAAGGTCTGTTAGATTTTTAAAAAACCTCCCTTTTTGTGACCCCGTGTGTAAATTTTCTTAGTCTGATACAGAAAAGAGAAAAACACAATCTACAAGGGATCATAATAAGTAGCATTCTAAAAGAATGGGATAAATGCAGTAAAAGAATTAATTTGGATTTATCACCTCCTGCTTCAGTATCAAATATTTATTTTCAAGAAGGAGCACGTGCAAAGAAATGTGATCAATGGGGAGGAATAATAAATCAGACAGATCACAAGACTTAATTATTAATAAGACAAAGATTAAATCGGTTCAGATTCTCTGAAAGTTTTTAGACTAGCCTTCTCCAAGTAGTTTCCTCAGATTAGAGTCAGAGTGCAAATCCAAAATTCCTACGTAACATAATCCACAGTCCTCTAAATCTGGAGGCTACCAGGTGGGAAAGGCTGAGAGAAAGAGAGAAACTACTTGGAGCAAGACTTTCCCCCCTGATGAGTAGCTTAACTTCTTTCAGGGATTTACAGAGACCGGCAATCTCTATAGGGTCTCTGAGTGAACCCTCTTCTTCAAAGTCATGTTTTGTTCTCCTGTCCTCCATGCAACCTAACACCTTCATAATGACATTTTTCTATAATCATTGTGGACATTGTCATTGTTCTTTAATATATATAATGCCCATACAAAATATTATCAGTGTAGTAGATATATTAAAAAATGAATCTCCATCAACTAGCAATTTAAATCAAAATACAAGGAAGGAAGGAAGGAAGGGAGGGAGGGAGGAAGGGAGGGAGGGAGGGACGGAGAACCATGGTAATTTACCAAATGCTTGATCACAAAATTATAACCCTAAACTAAGCTTTACCTTGTCTGATATTTTAACCAGACCTCATAGTGCACTAGGAATTCCACTCTCCATCACTCATAATAATCATTCAAGATGAATACTTTTAATGCGTACCTTTTGCTTTTTTTACAGTTTTATTGTTCCACTATTTTCTTCCGGTAGGCTGGTTGTTAGCTGCTCAGAATTATTTATTTAAGGTAGGCAGCCATATACATTTCTAAATAAATAAATATTGACCACTGGTCAAAGAGTGGAGATTCACCCTATGAAGATGTGTCCCATCATATGCTGGTATGTTTGAAACTATTTCATTCACTTATTACTGGGCAATTCACGTTTTTGCATCCCTCTCAAAGTGTACTTATCGATTAAAAAGAGATTTGAACATAAAGGCAACTGGCTACTAGGCTGTCGTAAATTTGTCTTACAAATAAACCTCTATTTGATTATCTATCTGGCAAACTGTAACTAAATGCATTCTCTGAACATAAACATAATGTTGAGCAATTAACAGCCAAGTGTGATTCATAAGTAACTTTTCAATGGAACTAGAAGGAATCCATTCCCAAGGAAGTGAACCTGGGACTGTCACTTTACTTCCCTACGTTCCTTTGAAAATATGTCAAAGGAAAAATGAAGATTGTTGTGCATGGTTAATTCCCAGTGGCAGGTCGAAATGTTAAATATGCTTGTCTAAGGTACATGATCATGATAGATTGAAACAAATTAGACATACTATTCCATGTAGCAGGCGGTATTGACCTATTCTGAAATGCATTATTGGGCCAATTTTAAAGCAGAAGAATTAAAGTCATTGATTAGTTTCTATGGGATTGTTACTTGCATCAATAGATGAGTGTATTTCCAAAGCAATCAACACACTGTGGCAATAACTAATTTGCAATGGAATTAATGTGTTAATATCACATCTGTCGCAACAAACGACATTCTAAAAGGGAAAGTATAGTCTTGATATTTGCTTCTTAAATCAAATCGGTGTAAAATTAAAACTCTGGTGAGATTTAGTGCAGAATCAGCCAATTGTAGTGGCACTGTGAGAGACAACAATAGAATAGAATTCTTTATTGGCCAAATGTGATTGGACACACAAGGAGTTTGTCTTCGGTGCATAAGCTCTCAGCGTACATACAAGCAACAAGTGATAAATCATGATCATAATCATAAAATACAATCATCATAAATCATAAGATACAAACTCAGTGATGGTCATAGGATACTAAATAAAAGCAATCAGCATAAATCATATAACAACAAAGTTATAGTCCTAAGAAGCTAAGGAAATAAGTAATAGGAAAGATGAAAAGAGGAGAAGGATAATAGGTAATACAGCCCTACGGTGATTTGACATACTAGGTCAGGGGTGTCAAACTCGCGTTGTCCCGCTGTCGTCACGTGATGTATCGCGACTTCCCCCCCTTTGCTAAAACAGGGGTGGGCATGGCCAGCGCGTGACACATCCGGCCCACGGGCTGCGAGTTTGACACCCCTCTCCTAGGTCTTAGACAGTGTTGTGGGAATAAGTTGTTTAGCAGAGTGATAGCATGGGGGGGGGGGAACTTTATGTCTGGTTGTTTTGGCGTGCAATGCCCTATAGCGTCGTCTTGAGGGAAGAAGTTGAAACAGTTGATGTCCAGGATGTGAAGGGTCTGTAGATATTTTCACAGCCTTCTTTCTGGCTCATGCAGTATACAGGTCCTCAATGGAAGGCAGCTAGCAATTTGAATCAAGCAGAAAAGAAGGAACAGTGAAAGAATTCCAAACTCCATTTGGCAAGGAAAGTTCTCACACAAGGAAACGATGGTGTAAAAGTTTTTGTGAGAGCTGCAAGAGTAATTCGTAATGACAGGTGAAGGAGGCACTGTTTCCTACCTTTATTGAGTAAATGAGCACCAAGAATCCAAAGAAAAGGACAGGATGGAAATGAAAATATTTCTCCTAATATTACTGTGGGTGAGGGGAGATTTAAACCTTGCAGCCTGCAAGATTAGATAAGGGTCTAATTAAATGTGGAATAGGTTTTCTCTGATATATATATGTTTTTTGAGGTTTTCGCGGGTATTTGTATGTAGGTCTGTGGTTATTCGGGTTTTCTCCCGCGTGAAGTTGGAGATGTCATTGCAACGTTTCGACGAAGTCTCATTCGTCATCTTCAGGCTGATTATCAGGCTTGTGTCTTCAGCCTCATGCTCCTAGAAGCACAAGGCTGAAGACACAAGCCTGATAATCAGCCTGAAGATGACGAATGAGACTTCGTCGAAACGTTGCAATGACATCTCCAACTTCACGCGGGAGAAAACCCGAATAACCACAGACGTTTGGGGTTGACAAAATTCCAATCCAGGCATATCCCAATTCTAAAGGGAAAAAGGAAGAACAAAATAACAGATTTGGAAGGGACATTGGAGGTCTTCTAGTCCCACCCCGTGCTCAAGCAGGAAGCCCTATATTAGGGGTGTCAAACTGGCATCACGCTCAGGCCACAGCCACCACAGCTCCGCGAATGAAAAAAACATCACAAAAGTCACGTGATGGCAACGTGATGCAGCGAGTTTGACGTGTTCTATATCATTTCAGACAAATGGTTGTCCAATCTCTTCTTAAAAGTTACAAATGATGGAGCAACCACAAATTATGAAGGCCAACTATTCCATTGGTTAATTGTTCTNGTCAGGAAATTTCTCCTTAGTTCTAGGTTGTTTCTCTCCCTGATTATTTTCCATCCATTGCTTCTTGTCCTTCCTTCAGGTGCTTTGGAGAATAACTTGACTCCCTCTTCTTTGTGGCAGCTCTTTAGATATTGGAACACTGCTATCATGTCACCCACAGTCCTTCTTTTCATTAAAGTAGACATACCCCAAATGGCTACCCAACAGGGCTACATAACCCACAAGGCTACTTCCTGTTTAAAAGAGTTCTCACTTATTCCTAAGAGTTGGAAGTTAGAATTACATTGTTACCAGAGAAGACATCTACATGACAACAATGAGTAAGGGATTTGTGTGTACTGTATATGGCTCTGTGGATGTGGGTGTCTGCAATGAGGTGACAACTGGTTGTGTGGCCAGCAGCTAAGGTGATGGTATAACAAGAAGCACAGTTTGGATAATGGTGTAATCTTATTCCCACCTCCTACCATCTCCTACTTTTATTACACACACACACACATATAGAATTCCAACCAGTTAGAGATAAATAAATATTCTATAGTCTTTCTTCCATTTGATGGAAAGGCTCCTTCCAGCCTCAGATCCCAGAGGCATTTGTTCGTTAACCATTTCCATTCCCCTAATTTGGGGAAGGAAGCAGAAAGCCATTCTGCAGATATATTAGTTTGTTTGCCTCTTTAAAACTCAATAATAGGAAGAGTCCAATTTCTCCTTCCTTCCCCAGCTAACAAGCAGAGTAATAAATGAATATTTAAACTAGCCGAAAATATATTAAGTGGAAACAAATAGGTTTCATTTGTAGCAAGTGCACACAGGTTAATTAACAAGAAGGAGCTTTTGCACTGAAACAAGGCTCCCTGATGTTGTACATGCAGGTGCTGTTAAGGGCCAATTGAGCTCTATAGGATAATTATGAAGTATCATTCTGTGCTTCCCTTTGTTAACAAAGGGCTGCCTGCAATTTGCCTAAACCTATAAACCATCATCTGTGATCCACGGCAGCAATTAAATGACAAATATCTTCTCGCTGGAGACTTGGAGGGAAACAAAGGAGACACGACGGTATTTAAGGAGCCAGATGGATTTTGTTGTTGTTGTTGTTTAAAGACTGTCAATGATGGCAACACCACTGCCAATAACAGAACGGGGCAGTTGGACATGCCTTATATAAGAGAACTGCAAGAAGATTGCCCAGGTCCTGACAGATGGGAAGGAAAGGACGAAAAGTGAATGCTTGCAAGAGTTAACCTTGCTCTCTGCTACCTTCTCATTCTAATAATGTTAGTTTGGTGTTTCTCAAAGATGGTTCTTTGGGACAGGGGTAGACTTTCAGAAAGATCACAAAAGACAACTTTTTAGGAACATAGCATAAGAAGAACCTTGTCAACCTCTTCTCTTTGGAGAACTTTAGATGTCTTAGACCAGTGTTTCTCAACCTTGGCAACTTGAAGAGGTGTGAACTTCAAGTTGTCAAGGTTGGAAACACTGCCTTAGATGGAAGCCCACTTTTCAGCTTTCCTCAGCGCAGCACCATGCAGATTTCTGATTGATCACATTTGTATACTGCCACATTCTTGATGGGCTTTCAGTGGTTTACCATAGAGGAACATCACCAAACAACTTGAAATGTAGACAGTCAATGTCTATATGACATAAATAAAAGTTAATTAATATTATATTAGTATACTGTATTTACTGATAATAACAGCAGATAATTTACCCTTGTAATCTAGTTTGTCTAGATTCTAATTGTAATCCAGTTTGTCTAGATTATAATGTATCCTTGTAAGCTGGTTTTTCTAGTCTAGTGAAAAGGAGGACTAGGGGTGACATGATAGAAGTATTCCAATATTTGAGGGGCTTCCACAAAGAAGAGGGGGTCAAGCTATTCTCCAGAACACTAGAAGGCACGACAAGAAGCAATGATTGGAAACTAATGAAGGAGAGAAGCAACCTAGAACTAAGGAGAAATTTCCTAATAGTGAGAACAATAAACCAGTGGAACAGCTTGCCTCCAGAAGTTGTGGGTGCTCCATCACTAGAGGCTTTTAAGAAGAGACTGAACAGCCACTTAGTCTGGAATGGTCTCCTGCTTGAGCAGGGAGTTGGACTAGAAGACCTCGAAGGTCCCTTCCAACTCTATTATTCTGTTATCTTCAAGTAACTTCAGAAAGTTCCATCTTAACCTATTGTTAGTAAGTGACTAAGGACAATGCACAGTCTTTCTGACATTTAACCTTGAAAGTTGTCTAACCATTTAGATGTTGAGCTTGCTGTATTAATGCCAGTCTTAAATAGTGCTATTCTCTCTATATAATTCTGTGGGGAAATCTAAAACATAAAAATATATAATACCCTTAAATTAAAAATGACTATACAGCTCCAATATAAGTGCATTTGCAGCTTATGTGTGTTACCTTTGTTCATCCAGGTTGTTACTATTTAGATCTACGGAGAGAGCAATCTATGTGCAATTAAGTCCACAAATGTTACCCATAAGATTCATTGCCATTTTTTTCTACATTTATATCCTGCCGTTTTTTTCCATACAGAACCCAAGGCAGAAAACATACCAATATTCCTTCCACATCCTATTTTCCCCATAACAGCAACCTATAAAGTGAGTTGGGCTGAGAGAGAGGGACTGGCCCAAAGTCACCCAGCCGGCTTTCATGTCTAAGGTGGGAGAAGAACTCAACATCTCCTGGTGATTGGCCCAATGTCACCCAACTGTCTTTCATGTCTAAGGCAGGACCAGAATTCACAGTCTCCTGGTGATTGGCCCAAAGTCAACCAGCCGGCTTTCATGTCTAAGGTGGGGCTAGAACTCACCGTCTCCTGGTGACTGGCCCAAAGTCACCCAGCCAGCTTTCATGTCTAAGGTGGGGCTAGAATTCACTGTCTCCCGGTGATAGGCCCAAAGTCACCCAGATTTCATGCCTAAGGCGGCACTAGAATTCACCGTCTCCTGGTGATTGACCCAAAGTCACCCAGATTTCATGCCTAAGGCGGCACTAGAATTCACTGTCTCCTTGTGATTGGCCCAGTCACCCAGCTGGCTTTCATGCCTAAGGCGTTTAAGGTGGGGCTAGAACTCAACATCTCCTGGTGATTGGCCCAAAGTCACCCAGCCAGCTTTCATGCCTAAAGTGGGACTAGGACTTTTGCTGCCAAACAACAAAAGGTATTCCAAACCACACAATCTTCTCAAGTGTAGCAACACACTGATTAAATAGATATAATTCATGTTCTTTAGCACATGTTTCAAACAGATTCCAGCATGTTTCAAAGAGATCAGATATGACCTTGTACATTTTTAAAAACTTGCCATCCACACAATTAAAAAGTTATTATCAGTGTTGCTAATCTAGAATCATCTCAAAGAGTCCAATTCCTCAAGAATAAATGGTTTGATAGTTCCTATTAAAAAGTGCAAGCTATTTATTCCCCACAACACCCTTATTGCAAAAAGAAGTAATCAATAGATAGTTTTCTCCAGGGCATAATTACTAATTAGTTTCTCTCAGAAAAGAAAGAAAAGCTTATATTAAGGAGGGAAAAATGATAGATCAGCACAAAGAAATGCCTTAAATCAACACATCTACTCTGATAGTAAAATCATTGATTTTGAAGTTTACTGAAGTAATCTTTAAAGAGCTTCTGTAAGATTTATCTAGAAGTGATACTCTTTAGAAAAGTGGTTTGAATTACTTTAACTGGACAAAGAACCTCCAAAACTTTTAATTTATCCAGTTAAAATTTTCCTGCATTTTATTATCCATATGAAAAGACAACACACAACTGGGTGCAGTGATATAAAACAAAATATACAAACTGCTGCTCTATGAGTGTAATAAAGATTTGATTTGATTTGATTTGATAAAAAATGTATAGGCATGAGTTTCATTAGTAAGATTGTAGAGTTTTATTTTTTTCCCCAACTTAAAAAAGTGTATACACATATATTTTAGTAACCAGTAAAGCAACAGCTCTCTTGGAAGATTTAATAATCGTAGACATATGATTAAGCATTGCAGAATACAGGTATAAAAAGTCCAATCTGGTTAGCAAAGCAGTTTTGATTAGAAAAATGTTTTTAAAGTTCTATTTCAATACTTAAAATACTAAATTTGCAGCAAGTCGAAATTAGGATAGTCATTTACTGAACATGGAATTGATATTTGAGTGTTTGTGTATGTGTGAGTGTGAGTGTGGGAAGGAAGGAAGGAAGGAAGGTTTATTTTATGTATATTTCCATGGGTAATATTAAAGGATTGCTAGTGCATTATTTTCATTGGAAATTGAAAAAAATATCCCAGAAGCAGATAATAACTAACCACTTATCTATATAATTGCCAATAGATTTCCATGTCAAACCTGACTTGAAGGAAACTATGCTAACTTCTGGTTCATTAGGACTTCTAAATGATTCATCCCGGTTTTCAATAGGTTTGCCAAATGTTTGTCTTATAGTAAAGCATTCACAGGACCAATTCTGTGTTTTCAAAATCATCCAGGGTAACCTTTACTGATTAGCAGCTATAATAGAGCAATAGTCCTGATGTTGACTTAGACTAACCAGAACTACCTAGTCCTAGTGTTTACTGGGAAATCAGAAGTTAGAATTTTGACCTGATTCAGTAAGGCTGTTCCCATTCTTAATTTTATTTTGTTTTACCTACATCGTTCAAATGAGTTGTGTCCCACAGAAAGGGTAGGGATACAGTTTATATATTTCTGTAGGCATTTTTTGGAGTTATGTTTCTTTGAATTATGAAAAAAGTTGAGCCATATGAGAACCCTTTGCCATTGTGCTCAAGCTTTGGAAAAATCCAAAATGCAGCTGTTTATGCTTTGTCAGATCAAATGAAACCATTTTCCTAATTCAGTTCATAAATAATAATTAGTTCTTTCTAATAACTCAAATTTTATATTTCTAGATTTTTTCTTTGTTTTTTTTTAAAATTCAGAATAATGATAATAATAATAAATACCCAAACATTTTAAAGCCTAAAGTTATATTTTTATCTTCTGCTGTCTGGTCTCTTAAAAATATCTCTATTTATAAATTTATTGAATCTCATTCTCTGTACTAGGTAACCTTAACACTGTGAAATAAAATACTGCTTGCAACCAGAGGCTTTTAACTTAGAGTAGCCAAGCATTAAAAAAATGATTAGTGATGATAGTATAAAAAATGAAAATAATTAGGTGGGATGAAAAATTCAGAGCAATTTCTCTTGGGCAGCAAGAGTTGAGTTGTATTAAGATAAAGAAATATTATGAAAGTTAAGTTGAGAAGTATATCAGAGCAATGCTGCCTTCATTCTTTAAGAGAATGTTATTGAACATTGCCATTATTTATCACAATAGTCATATTGTGATTTCAGTTAATCCTTGTGAAGGACATTTGATCTAAATCCTAGCTACATACAATGAAATATTCCAACACAAAGTACATGAGTTCAGGACAATAAGACAATCTTAGGTGGGAGACTTAAGTTCTGTTTCAAATTAAATTATACTTTGAAAAAAATGGATTTGCCTATTTGGGATTCCAAGGAATCTGTCTCCCATCTCAAAGAATAATCAAGATGAGAAGGAGAGGATTGCCACAAAGAGGAGAGGATCAACTTATTTTCCAAAGCACCAGAGGGCAGGATAAGAAACAAGGGATAGAAACTAATGAAGGAGAGAAGCAACCTGGAATTAAGGAGAAACTTCCTAACAGTGAGAACAATTAACCAGTGGAATGGCTTGCCTTCAGACATTGTGGGCACTTCATCACTGGAGGTTTTTGAGAAGAGACTGGACAGTCACTTGTCTGAAATGGTATAGGGTCTCCTGCTTCAGCAGGGGGCTGGACTAGAAGACCTCCAAGGTCCCTTCCAGCTCTATTCTGATTGAAATTGATTGGATTTATAAACTAGCAGACCATGCTTTGATTTACACAGTCAAAACAGACGTCACTCTGTTGCCAGATTCTAACATTCTCCATTTGCTGATCCACAGCATACAGAAGAATAAAATAACAGGGTTGGAAGGGATCTTAGAGGTCTTCTACTCCAACCCCCTGCTTAAGGAGGAGACCTTATACCATTTCAGACAAATGGCTGTCCAGTCTCTTCTTTACAAGCCTCCAGTGATGGAGCACCCACAACTTCTGAAGGCAAGACTCTTCTGAATAGGCAAGACTCACTATTGCTGCAGGAAATGAGGAATGGTTCCTTTGATTGGGCAAAGGAAGCTACCTTCCTTTCATAGTTCACTGTATTGTATAGTGGGTGGGTTATAATATACAGTGGATAAATTGCCCAAACAATTTGAAATGCCACCAATATCTATAAGGAAGTTGTCTTCCAATGAAAGATCAGCGCTTTCTTAATCATGAGTTTTAGTGACATGAACACTTCTCCAAGCCTCCCAAAGGTGCTTTTTTCAAGAGGCAACTGGACTTCCTGTTTTTTCTTTGAAGATGTTTCGCTTCTCATCCAAGAAGGTTATTCAGCTCATTCTTGGATGAGAAGCGAAACGTCTTCAAAGAAAAACCAGAAAGTCGAGTTGCCTCTTTGAAAAAGCACCTTTGGGACCACCATGAACCGGATGACTGAGAATCTCCATAGACAGTCTCTAAGCCTCCACTCTAATGAAAACCTTCTTCCATGTGGCACCCTTTGAGACAATAGAGTTTGTATCCCTTGAAACAAACTACAACTCCCATCAGTCTCAACCCACAAGGGCATACTATCAGAACCAGAAAGTCTACTATTGCTGAAGTTCGAGATACCTGAGTTATATGAGAGAATTATGTGCAATTTCATTTCTAGAAATGTACGGTATTCAGATCCAAAGTAACCAAAAGTGGTTGAGATCCAGCACAGGTAGCCTTGTTATATCTCAAAAGACAAGGATCTTTACCCCGTGGATTCATGAGCTCAGGGACATCCTGGCTTGAATTCAGAAGATATTATGGAGGAAGTGACAGGATGCAATAATAATCCAACTTTTCTTAGGCTTTTTTTTCCAAAGCAAAGGTTTGCTAGGTAGTACCATCAGCCTTTTAAAAGTTTAGATGATATATGTAGCACTCACTCTGTATATGTGTATTTATTCCTTGAAACAAAGTAAGCTTTACAAAATCCCTTGAAACAAAATGAGCTTTAAAGGAGACATGGAAACATATTCTTAGAATATTTTCTATTAAAAGTTTAGCTAACATAGCAATAGCACTTAGACTTATATACTGCTTCATAATGCTTTACAGCCAGGGGTGGGTTCTGGATCCTTTTGCTGCCAGTTCGCTCAGGGTCGCGCCGTGCGCGCCCGCAGCAATCAAAATTTTTTTTAAAAAAAAATCCAAGATGGCGGCACCCACGGAGACACCGACAGAACCGGCTCCATGACGTCATCGCCGAATTACTACTGGTTCTAAACTGGTAGGAACCCACCTCTGTTTACAGCCCTCTCTAAGCTGTAAAGAATCAATATCTAGTTTACAGAGTCAGCATATTGCTCCCAATATGTCCTCATTTTACTGACCTTGGAAGGATGGAAGGATGAGTCAACCTTGAGCCAGTCAGTACCGAATTGCCGAACTGCTGGCAGCCGGCAGCCGGCAGAATTAGCCTGAAGTACTGCACTCTAACCACTGCGCCACCGTGGCTCAAATGGGCGGTTGTTGTCAACAGAGAGCTTGTGTTGCTGTTCCATTTTAATAGTAGCAGCCCCAGTGTAGCTCATTTAGCGTGGCTGGATTCCTTTTGCACAAGCAGTCACAGAGAAAGCATTTGC
>QLTV01003756.1:1017312-1028087 GCA_003457575.1 Thermophis baileyi | reverse complement strand
CTCTCTCTCTCTCTCTCTCTCTCTCTCTCTCTCTCTCTCTCTCTCTCTGTCTGTCTGTCTGTCTGTCTGTCTGTCTGTCTCCCTTGAAACAAAAATAAGCTTTACAGGAGCCATGAAAACATATTCATGGAATATTACCTATTAAAAGCCCCTTAGGAAAAGAACATTAAATTACTGAGATCTACTTAAATTTTTGCATATATTATATGACTTTTGGAAATTAATATTTAAGTAACCTTTGAGAAAATAATTCAAAATCAACTAGGGTCCAATAAATGCATAGTATTCCTATTTAGACTGAATTGATTAAAAAAACACACACCACAGAGTTCGATTTTTAAACCCATATTTGCATTCATAGGATCCCCAAAATTGAATAAATGAGGATTGAGTCTCATAAAAAATGCTTTCCTTCTTTTTCCATTGCAGCAGGTTTTCCTAAAGTCTTGTTTAAAAAATGCATTCCTGCAGGCTTTTTGGAGAGGGGGGAGTTCCATAATTAATTTATTCACCTCAGTATAATTCTGAAACCACTATCAAGTAAAACATCTTTGTATCAACGATTTAGTAATTACATATACAGGTTTTTTACAATATTTGATTAAAAGAAACCTAAGAAACAGGGATTACCTCTATTTGTCCAGAAGGTGGCATAATTTCTGCACTGATTGAAGCCTGTCAGCCCAACTGAAGAAAACTAACATTTATCTGTTATTTAAATCTTCATTTCCTAGAAGGATCTCATTACATTCCTGACAACTTTAAAGCTACTCTCTTCTATCCTCTTAGTAGCAGTAAATCCAACTTGTAGCCATATATCTAAATATAACTACATCTACCTATCATATATTCTACGTATGTGTATATGTACATATATCTTACATCTAAGTACAGAATTGCATTGTAAAAGTAGCTTTAAGAGTAGCTTTTACTCTTAAAAAAGAAGCAAGAATCATAAAAGAAACATATGAAGACCAGTTGCAGGAATTGGCTACTCTTTGACCCCTCTTTCAAACCAGCCATCCTCTCTGTCCAAAATGTGGACTTTGCTGTCTTCAAAAGAGTGGCCTTTGTCTTTTAAATGCAGATAGACTGCTGAATTTAGTCCTGATGGGTTTGTTCTCCTATGTTCTCCACACACATTTGCACCACTCAGGTGACCCTGATGACAACCTCCAGGTGGCCTTAACAACTTGCTAAAAGAATGCAAATACCCAGCTGTTTGCCAGGAGTATAAATCCTTCCATTCCCCACCACCCAGTCAGAGCTGAAGAAGCTTCTTGGATAAGAAGCGAAATGTCTTCAAAGAAAAACCAGAAAACCAGAAGTTGCCTCTTGAAAAAGCACCTTTGGGATGATTGGTCAATACACAATGTCAATACACAATGACAGCCAGGTGATTTATTGGCAAATATTATATTAAGTTAATTTCAGAAATATTTTCTGAATAATGGATCAGCTACTGACCTTCTGAATAGTAACTTTCCCATCCTTCCAGATACCAGCCACCACCCTGATGACAAAATGGATTGAGACTCTCTGATACTTTTTAATATATACATATCTGATTTGCCATGATTTTAAGACAAATGTTAATTGAGCCAGAATGGAAAAAACTACATGAGTGTGTGATATCTCTGTTAATGGCTTTCATGCCATTCTTCCTGATCTCTTGGAAGCATTCTGAAACTGTAATATTAATTAAATGTGATATATTGCGCAAGGCTGCAGTTCAAAATAGATTATCCATGACTGTGAATCAACTTTCAGGTTCTTTGATCTGTTAATCATAGTCAATCAGATGATTTCTTCACTTCCGGCAATGAATCCTAGCATGGAATAGGGTTCAGATAGGTAGGAGTTTTAATTAGGAGTCAATTAAAGCATTGGCCAAATTGCATTGACATATAGTATATCCATAGCTACATAGCTAGGGGATTGCAGTTACATGCTCAGTGAAAGTCCGTTCATGCTTACTCAGATAGCAATAGCAGTAGCACTTAGACTTATATACCGCTTCATAGTGCTTTACAGCCCTCTCTAAGCGGTTCACAGAGTCAGCCTATTGCCCCCAACGATGCAAATTCTACTGTGATCAAAGGGATTTACTTCTATGTGTAACCTTTCCTTAGTGATTTTGCAGTACCCAAAATAAATAGAATAACGGTACAGGAACTTTCTAGCTGGAATAATAGCGGATGTAAATTAACATGCTGAAACATCAGAATTCTGGAATAAAACCAATATAAAAAAAATGCTGGAACTTGAGCGGTAGATGTTACCATAGCTTAAGGGCAAGGTACAGACCTTCTGTTTGCTTGTTTATTTATTTATACATATTTCGTTTTTACATATGCTTATCTAGTTGGCTATTGTAGCTAGTAGGTTGCTGGACTCAGTGGATCTATGGTCTCATTCTGCAAAGTAATTCTGTGTTGCTGGATTCGTCTCTCAACTAACATACAACCCAGTCGGCGTCTATATTCAGCCATTCACAATTAATGTCCCCTTGCAGGTTGGGGACAGATAATCCTGGAGAAGGCCTACCTATGTGGTCGCTAAAAGTCAACATCGACGTGGTGACACATAATCAATCAATCAATGATAGATTAATTGTGCTGCTTTACCTAATTATTCAATCACTTTAAAGGCTTCTGAAAGTCAGTTTTGTGTAACTCTGAAGCTTGATGAATATCCCACTGGCCTAATTAATTTTGCCCATGGCTATGAATAGATGGTGTATCATGCTTTACTCATACTGCAGCTGTGAAAAAAGAGCCCCCCCCCCCAGGAAGATCGATATCCTCCTCATGTATATCAATTAAAATGTAGCCACAATATTCAGAGGCAATTGGGTAAATTATATGTGCCATCATCTTAACAATATTCTTAATATTCATCCATGTTTGTCACATAATTGACTACCTATACATATCAAAAGTTTCCTCTTTGTCATATCGGGGGATAAAATCTTGGCTAAATAGAGACATTTAGATAGATAGATAGATAGATAGATAGATAGATAGATAGATAGATAGATAGATATGATAGATGATAGATAGATGATAGATAGATAGATAGATAGATAGATACAGTAGATGATAGATAGATGATAGATAGATGATAGATAGATGGTAGATAGATAATAGACAGACAGACAGACAGACAGACAGACAAAGAAATACTGCAGATAGAGACAGATAGATGATTGATGGATGATAGATAATAGATAGATAGATAGATAGATAGATAGATAGATAGATAGATAGATAGATAGTGAGAGATAAAGAGATATTGTAGATAAAGATAGATGATAGAAAGATACATGATAGATGGTTGATAGATGATTGATAGATGATAGACAGACAAAGAGACAGAGAGACGGATAGATAGATAGAGATAGAGAGATACTGTAGATATAGAGCAGGGGTGGGTTCCGATTTACCTCGCTGCCGGTTTGCTCCCTCCTGCGCTGCATGGGTGCGCCTTGCGGGCGCACGCACGCAAAGCATGCATGCGCATGCGCAGTAACAAAAAATCCCCCCCCAAAAAAAATCCAAAGAAAAAAAAACAAACAAAGCCAAAAAAAAGATGGCGACCGCATGCACAGTGCTGGAAGTCGGCTTCTGCGCATGCTCAGAAGGAAAAAAATTTTTTAAAAATTCAAAAAAAATTCAAAAAAAAGATGGCGGCCCCCACGGACCGGTACCGACCGATCCGGTTTGGTGACATCATCGTGACGTCACCAGCAGGCTGCTACCGGTTTGGGAGAACCGGTCTGAACTGGGAGGAACCCACCCCTAATATAGAGAGATGATAGAAAGATAGATGATAGATAGATAGATAGACAATTAGACAGAGAGTCATGATAGATGTTAAATTATATTGGACTGTTTTTTCTTTTTGTGTAAAAACTGATGCAAAGAATGAATTAAGCCGTTCCGCTTTCTCCCTGCTGCCCATCAATTCCTTCCCATCTTCTCCCATTAGTGGACCGATTGTTTCCTGGACTTTTTTCTTGTTTTTTAGATGCGGAAAGAAACTTTTAAAAATTATTGTTGACATTTGTTGCAAGTCTTAGTTCATTTTGAGCCTTAGCTTTCCTGACTTCATCCTTTCAGATTTGGGCTATGTGCTGGTATTCTACCTTACTTATGTGTTCCTCTTTCCATTTTTATATTTGTCCTTTTTGTCTTTCAGTTGATCAGAGAGTTCTTTATGCAACCATGCTGGTTTCTTCTGGGATCGCTTATTTTCCTTTTTCAGTGGTATTGTGCTAGATTTTATAATGTCATTTTTCGGAGTTTTCCAAACTTCTTGAGTTTTTTTCCCCTTTTAAGATTTTCATCCATGGAATCCTTCCCAAGCTCTCTGTAAGTTTATGGAAAAAAGCTCTCTTAAAGGCCAAGACACTAATTTGACTTTGTTCTATTGCTTGTGCCTGCATTACGCTGAATTCAAATTTGACATGATCAATCTCCCTCAAATGTTCTCCTAAAGAAATGAGGACCTTCTTTTCACTTTCTTGAGCCTTTATTTTGAGGAAGTTATGGAAAAGAAGAGAAAAACAATGACATAAATTCCTTATTTTATTGAAACCAATACACATAAAATTAAAAATAAATGAAAAGAGGAAAATAAAGAACCCAATAATTATGCTGCTTCTAAATCACTGAGGGACTATAATGCTTTTCTTCTCTAGTGGAAACATTCACTAAGTACTTCTTATGTTAGCTGAACGAAACACTCCTCCAGTTCAAGTGGTAGAACCATTGCTTTTGGACAGGAAGGAAGAGATATGTTCCCAAAAGGATGGAAAGTATTGCAATTCAAGTTTCAAGTGACAAGTCCCATATATTTGCATCCAATTAGCTATCTCACTCCTGGTGTTAAGTGAAAGGCAATTTAATACATACTTCCTGGAATGGGACCATATCTCAAGTATAAATAAACTCTTTGGCTACCATAAACGTTTTCTTGACCATATCTCAAGTATAAATAAACTCTTTGGCTACCATAAACGTTTTCTTTAGAGAAAAGACACACGAAGTTCCTAACAGTCAGAACAATTAACCAGTGGAACAGCTTGCCTTCAGAAGTTGTGTGTGCTCCATCGCTGGAGATTTTTAAGAAGAGACTGGACAGCCACTTGTCTGAAATGATATAGGGTCTCCTGCTTGAGCAGGGGGTTGAAGACCTCCAAGGTATCTTCCAGCTCTATTCTGGCAGTAACAACTGCCAGGTTCCTTCCAAGCCATTTGAGCAAAAGCAAACTGCTCAGAATTACTAACTAGAAGGGAAAGTAGCAGGTTCGAAGAATATGCCATATCTTTTCAAACTGAAATATATTTAATAGTTCTAGCATTCAAGAAGACTAATATACCAAACGAGAATGAGGAAAAAAAAAGTAACCCAGTAGATCATTTGCAGATAGATGTCTCAGACACAAAGGAGCAAATATCGAGAAGGAGCCTTAGGAGAAAGTAAAACAGAAAGGACGAAGCAATCCTCAGCCTGTTACATCACCCCTTCCTGTTATGATTTATTCATACAACTCATGCATTTTAATTTTAGAAAATCTTTTTCAAGGACAGAGTAATAGAACTTTCAGAAATATAAGGTGAGGGTTGAGCTAATCAGTTGTTGGAAATAAAATCCATCTGGGAGAAAGGCACTGGAAACAAAATGGAGGCTGGAGGCTGATTGGAAAGAAAGGTTCCCTTTATTGATAAAGCAGAACCACCAGCCACGTGTGATTCTGGGGCAGCTAACAAAACGGAGTTGAGAGTGGGTGGGTTTTTGTACCTTCTTTGGCCTTTGTATTTGAGCTTCTTTTTCCTGTGCAAGAACATGTCCTTTAATATTCTATTGGCTGTTGTCAGATTCCTATGGGGTCATGGCTGGCTCTATAGGCAAAGGGGAAATGCAAATCCTAGGTGTTTGTCTGAGCTAATTTTGTCAATCTTTTGTTTGTTGCTTATCTGGAGTTTCCGTCTGACCCAGTCTTTCTGAATGGATTACCAAATCTGCATTTCTAAAATCTGGCCTCCTCAGTTTCTACTTGGGGCAGGGAAACGGGGGTTGGTTTCTGCCTCCCTTAAGATTTTATTCATTTCTCCTTTAGGGGAAATATTTTATCCTGCCTTTTTTTAATATTTCCCAAAATATTTCATTCTTTGGGGGGGGGGCGCTTCCCACACAGTGAACAGTATCAGATCATGTAAGGTGGATATAATGTAAGATAAATATGTAGAAATGTATTTTCTTCAATATTTTCAGAGTAGTTTTGTCAGGAAAGGAAAAGGGAACTGCAATAGAGTAGAGTTAGGATAGATCTGGAGAGTTCCAGACTTAATGATAGGTTTTATTCTAGAACTTAAAAGGCTGGTGCAGAAGGTCCATTTCTATTTCAAGAGGAACCTATGACTTCTCAGTTACTTTCCAGAGAAGATTCACGCTCAGAAAAAACTATAAGAATACCAACATCCAGCGCAAATGGCCTCTTTTACTTAATTATTTCCTCAGGTAATTGTTATCCCACTTTTATTTTGGGTCAGTTCAAGCTAGTCTACATATCTAATGATCCCAGGTTCTATTTGCCCAATAAGAACAACCCTGTGAGGTGGAATGTACTGATAGAGAAAGACTGGCCCAAAGTCACCCAGCTCGCTTTCACGCCCATGGGAGGACTAAAATCCATGGTCTCCCAGCACCTTAATCATAACCAGCCCTATAAGTTGAGGTGAAGTGGCACCTCGGACAGCTGATTCTGAGTATTATGAAAGAGCAGTAGATGCAAATATCCAAAGTATTTGGGGGCTGAGGTAGAAAAAAATTCATATGGGTTTTACTTTTCTTTGGCATTAAGTGGAAACAATAACCCATACATAACTATTTTTCCTTTTCTGGAGAAAGGACTGGCCTAGCCGTAAGTAGACTTTGTCCTTCTCCACCGCTTCCAAGGTCAACTAAAAATAATGTTTTGTCTGATTCAGATAAAGGACCAAGTTACTGGCCCATGATAGTGAATTTTTTTTCTTTCATTCATTCATTCATTCATTCATTCATTCATTCATTCATTCATTCATTCATTCATTCATTCATTCAAATTTGTTTGCCATCCATCTGACCGTGACTACTGCCACCACATTTTTCCTATGCTTGGTGCAATAACATAATAAGCTTGCTAACAATGTGATGCAACATCATGCTTGAGATGGTTGCCTCACATTACCATGTAGTAGGGCCCACCTTGCCTACTTCAGTTGACCAAATGTCTTGGTTCAATGTACTGTGTGTTTAAGGTGTTAAACTACACAGGGAGGTTGAAGTCTACCTTCTGATGTGAGAGTTTATTGGGTGAATATAGGCAAATTTTTATTTCACGGCAGGGGTGAAATCCAGCAGGTTCTGACAGGTACTGGAGAACCGGTAGCGGAAATTTTGAGTAGTTTGGAGAACCGGTAGTGGAAATTTTGAGTAGTTCAGAGAACCGGCAAATACCACCTCTGGCTGGCCCCAGAGTGGGGTAGGAATGGAGATTTTGCAATATCCTTCCCCCAGGAGTGGGGACGGAATGGGGATTTTGCAGTATCCTTCCCCTGCCACGCCCACCAAGCCACACCACGCCCACCAAGCCACGGCCACAGAACCAGTAGTAAAAAAATTTGGATTTCACCACTGTTTCACGGTCCAACCTCCTACACAAAATGGATTTTATGGAGAAAAACAAGACAAAGATACTGTTAGATACATGTTTTAAGCTCCTAAAGAAAGATGGATACGAACCAACCAACCAATCAAATAAATATTTTTTTCCAATGTGCCCCAATGTAACTATTACTGTTTCCAATGTATAAATTGTGTTTTCTTAGTTTTTTTTAAAAAAAAATCTGGGCTGTAGTTTTACTTCTGCTTTTGATTATGGTGATTGCTGCTTGAGTTTTTATAGTTAAAAAAACAGGGTATAGTATTTTAATTAAATAAAATTAAAAATCTGCATCTACTGAAGCAATATAAGCTTTTCAGCAGCCTGGGGACATCCTGAATCTTATATGAATACCAGTGCTCAATTGGGAAATATTCCATATGGAAAACAGAAAGCAAGAAATCAATGTTTTGGCTTATATTTTTTGGATACAAAACACACTTTCAAGCTAATATATTACTCTATGCTCTGTCTTGGCACATATTCCATTTCAGTTCTTGTGCGACGGATTTCAAATGGAAGTCAGTCTTTATTTGTGCCGAGTTTATCACGGCTTGGGTAATGAAATAGCAAATCATACATCAGCCACTGGTTCCCTGGCTTTTGCATTCTGACATGTACAATCTCTTCTTTTATGCGTTGATCCATCCCACAACGAGACAGGTTGGATCGAGTAGCTAAATAAACTACTGACGCTTAACTTGCAATGGGAGGCACTAATTATGTTTAATTTCTGGACCTCTTTTGATGAACTGCCCAGCCCTGAGTCAGCAGTGATGGACTTTCACGAGGGCCCCAGAATCCTGCAGCTGCTGTAACTCCATGTTTGCCTGCAAGCAACTCAGCCAGCTGTCTCTGCCTATATTATACCACCGTAATGCGAACAACTGGAAGCGATAATGTTTCTCCCCATTTGCCTAACAATACCAACATGAACAATAATTCAGGAGGCTGAAGATTTGTGCGGTAATTTAATAAACCCCATGCACATTTCTGCAATTGAGCACCACATCTGTGCAATGGATCCTAGAAGTGTAATATTCTTTTATAAGGGACCATTAACCAATCTTAAGTTTATAGGTTTCCTTAAATCTTTTTCATCAGCTGTTAAACTATGGTAAAGAGAAAATTGTCTCTTATGAGACACGGGATAGTAAAATACAAAGACTGTGATTAAACGTCAATCAATTAAGGATATTCATACAATAAAAATGCTGACTGATGATTAAAATGAGCTCTTTCTGGGAGAATTTTACAGCAATATTAAGAAATGTTTTCAAAAGTTGACACTCAACTTACACCTAATTGTATATCAGGGAGGTTGTGCTTAATTTATATATATATCTCAGGGGTGGGTTCCAACTTACCTCGCTGCCGGTTCGCTCCCTCCCACGCCGCATGGGCGCGCCTCCATGCGCAGTAACAAAAAATCCAGAAAAACAACAACCCCAAAGCCGAAAAAAGATGGCGACCGCATGCACAGTGCTGGAAGTCGGCTTCTGCGCATGGTCAGAAGGGGGAAAAAATTAAAAAATAAATAAAAATAAAATAAAAAAAAATAAAAAAAAGATGGCCCCCACAGACTGGCACCGACCGATCCGGTTCGGTGACATCATCGTGACATCACCAGCGGGCCGCTACTGGTTCGGGAGAACCGGTCCGAACCGGGAGGAACCCACCCCTGATATATATATATATCTATGCAAAGAAGCAAAGATTTCCATCTGCTGGATTTTATTAAATCCTTGACCTCTAGACATAATTGGCAATTTTGAATGACATGCCTAATGATGTTTTGAATTAGCTAGCATTCATTGTATTGAAAAAAACAACAACACCTAGAAATGGATAATGCAGGTCACACCAGAGATGAATACATTAAACAAACCACAAATTATTTATAGGATGGTGGCGTTGTGCAACTTTTGCAGCTAACTCCAGTAATAGGTTTTTTTTTTAAAGGAACAATAAAAGGTGAGATATGTTCTGGACGCTATTTAAAATTCTGTGAATGAAGTTGGACAATGGCACCACAAAAATGTTGCCAAATAGATCTTTTTACTTTTTTTAAAAAAGTGTAAAGTATAAAATCTGCCTCCAGAAATAATTTTTGGAGGAATGTCACTGTGCAAGTAAGATTACCACCTAAATCAGAGCATACTTGAACTATTATCACAAAACCACTCAAGGTGAGTCAGGAACACTGATTAAAAAGCCAGTTCTTGGCCATCATTCGTTATGCGAGATAATTTTTGCATTTCCTCACGACATTATTTTTGACAATACTGAATGATTGAATTTCCATTTAAAACTGAATGAAGGAGACATTGGATTATAAAAATCGGATATATTTGGAGCCTGGTCAGAAATTAAATGTCAGATAAAGCCTTGTTCATCCCATGCAACAGAGCAATAATGTCCTAACAACCATATTCTTTGGGTGAGAGTATAAAAGTCAAGATATGGATGTGGCATTGTGATGATCGCCTTGTACCTGTTGTATGTTAATGTGATTGTCACTACGTTCATTTTAATTTGTCAGCAGGACTCCTATTCTGAAATGACACTGTATACTGATATGAAGTTCTCATGTGATACCTGTACTGCGCATGTGTTAATCTTTCCTTTGTTCTCTTTGTTTCTTCACCATGTAGACACAGACTTAGGTGTTCTTATTTTTTGTTATGAAATATATTACTTTTATTCTTTCCTGGACTCCGGTCTTATTATTGAGGGTTGACAGCAGGGAAACAAGATTCATTTCACCTCGAATTATTTATCTCCGCAACAGGCGAGGGTGCCCCAGCAGCAGGCCAGACCATGTAGACACAGACTTAGGTGTTCTTATTTTTTGTTATGAAATATATTACTTTTATTCTTTCCTGGACTCCGGTCTTATTATTGAGAATTGAGAGCAGGGAAACAAGATTCATTTCACCTCTAATTATTTATCTCCGCAACATGGTAGCAGAGAATGTTTTATTTGCTCAGATGTTTCCCCGCTCGTCATTCTTAGATGTACCGGCCAGGTTTGTTCGCTAGATTTCTAAGCGACTGAGGAACGCTT
>QLTV01003756.1:997624-1008486 GCA_003457575.1 Thermophis baileyi | reverse complement strand
TCACCCAGGTATTGTACGCATGAAAGCGTTGGGGCGCAGTTATGCTTGGTGGCCCAAAATGGATGATGACATAACCAGCTGGGTGTCAAGGTGTCACACATGCCAGGAGTCTAGGCCTCTCCCATCAAAAGCCCCAGTGCAGAGTTGGGAGCGTCCCAAGTCCCCTTGGGCGCGGATCCACATTGATCTAGCAGGACCACTTATGGGACAAATGTTTTTAATTGTTGTCGATGCATTTTCTAGATGGGTTGAGGTGGTCCAAATGCGCACGACTACAGCTGACGCTGTGATAACGGCGCTTAGGAGACTAATTGCATCCCATGGGTTGCCAGACCTAATAGTTTCTGATAATGGGCCACAATTTACAACCACACCCTTAGCCCAGTTCCTGCAATGCCTGGGCATTCGTCACGCTTTTGTGGCCCCGTTTCACCCCCAGTGGAATGGGTTGGTAGAGAGAGCCATAAGATCCGCCAAGGAAGCCCTTAGTAGGTTGGGCAAGGGGGACTGGTCTGCCAAGATAGACAAATACTTATTAATCCAGCATGCGACACCCTGCCCTACGACCAATATGAGCCCGGCCGAACTACTAATGGGGCGGCGGCTAAGAACTCCCTTAGACAGGCTGCATCCAGAATACACCCCGAAAAAACCTTTAGATTCTACAGGAGAGTTGAAGGGGTTTAGCATGGGTGAAAAGGTCTACGCCAGAAATTATGCAGGAAGTCCCTTATGGTTACCCGGGGCAGTGACTAAAACCACAGGGCCGTGCTCATATGTAATTACATTAGACGATGATCGGGTTTGGAGACGACACCTGAACCAACTCCGGGCACGATGGACTGGCCCTGCCGACCTCCCGATCACAGGCCCTGACAGCCCCGCGCCTAACACCGCCCTATCTCCGGACCCGCCGGCTGACGAAGACAAGGAAGAGCAAACGGCAAGCTTACCTGCAGTTCCGGTGACCAGTCCAGAAACGGAGGAGGTGCAGTCTACAACCAAAGGGGACCAAAGCCCCCGTACCCAGCCTTGCTGCTCACCCGCAGAAGGCGCTCTGAGGTGCTCAGAACGCATGCGACGGCGCCCTGCCTATTTGGCAGATTACGCATGCGCCAACTAGGTAGAAAGGAGTGCTATGTATGAAAGTTTCCACTCAGGTCCGCAGTCAACAGGGGGCGCACGCTGTCTCCTGATTGGCTGCCTGTTTGACAGCTCACTATATAAGGAGCTGTCAAACAGGTTTCGCGCGTTGCCAACAGCTGAGCGAGCGCGCGTGTTAGCAGCCGCGTTCTGGCAACCTGTTAGCTGTCACTTCAATAAAGAGCTGTTAGTTCTAAATAAGCCGGGCTTGCCTCAGTCATTCACCCACCGTTCCGAGTACGGAGCACTACACAACTTGTATTGTGGCTCATCCTTCTCCAATAAGAAATTGTGTATTTGACTAGGCAATTAAAGAGCAGAAAGATGGTGCAGAATTGAAGACTGGTTGACAGAAACATAGTCAGAAAAGGTCTATGGGATATGAATGAATTTAAATCTTCAGGTCCAGATAAATCGTATATTAGGTACTGAAATTTTTTTTTTTTTTTGGTCTTTTAATGACCCCGTAATCCATTGCAGTCAGGGCAACTAAATGGAGCTGAGTGTTTACTGGCCGGATGCCCTTCCTGTCGCCAATGCAGAGTTCACAGTTGATATTTACTCATTGTGTATATTAGGCACTGATGATCTGAGTAAATCTTTATCTCTGAAGAATTCTGGAGAATGGATGATGTGTGCCAGACAACTGGAGAAGTGTAGGTGTTCTTTCTACTTTCAAAAAAGAAGAAAAAAAAAGAGAGATCATCCTAATAATCCTAGATTATTCAGTCTGATATCAAAATTGGAGAAGATTCTATTGCAGATAATAAACTATGGTAAACTGTCCTACATCACATGATTAGGCTGGTATGCATTGTGCATTGAATATGTCAATATTACATTTTGTAATTACATTACGTTTCTAAGCATCTTGAAAATTGTACGGTGCTTACCAGAACTCTGCATGGATTTGCCCTGAATAAATTTTGTGGCCTAATCTTACCTGTTTATCACTTTCCTTGCTTTTTTTTTTAGAAGTTTTCTTCCTTCAGTTTCCTTCCATTTAAAATGCAACTAAGTCAAACAATGATTAAGATCTTAACGTAAATACGTTATTAAGGTATAGGTCAGTGATGGCGAACCTTTTTTGGTTCGTGTGCCAAAAGGGGGGGGCGCGGGGGGTGGTCACGCATGCGTGTGCCCACACCCATAATTCCATGCGCCCCCCCCCATGCATGCGCACGTGACCCCCCCTCCTGGCACGCGATGGCACACCCGTTTTTCGCTCTCACCAGGCTTCAGAGACTTTCTAGGAGCCTGGGGAGGGCAAAAACAGCCTTCCCCACCCCCCCGGAGGCCCTGGGAAACGGGCCATTTCTGGCCTCCGGAGGACCTCCGGGGGGGTGGGGAAGGCAGTTTTCGCCCTCCCCAGGCTCCTAGAAAGGCCCTGAAGCCTGGGGAGAGCAAAAAAACATGACTTCCGGTCCAACCGGCAGTTGGCAAACGGGCCCTTTTCTGCCTCCGGGTGGTGGTGGTGGAGAAGGCCGTTTTCACCCTCCCCAGGCTCCTAGAAAGGCTCTGAAGCCTGGAGAGAGCGAAAAACAGGCGGGCCGGGAGCGGGGGGAGTCATGTGCGGGGGGCCCCCGCATGGAATTATGGGTGTGGGTATGCGCGTGACCCCCCCACGCTCCCCCCCTTTTGGCACTTGAACCAAAAAAGGTTCGCCATCACTGCTATATACTGTGGCTGATTTCATCCTATAGGAGTACAGAGTATATGCCTTCCATGCTGTAAGAGCTTCAATGGCTGACAATTTATTCTTGGACTAAATGTCAGCTATTGACATTTATCATATCATGATATATCATTTGATATATCACCCGCTCTTCTCTTCTCTTCTCTTCTCTTCTCTTCTCTTCTCTTCTCTTCTCTTTATGTTGGTGATATTTTTTAGAGAAGACATTTCGCTAACAGTTCAACTTTAGAGCTATTTATTTATTTACTTAGTTGAAATTGGTAGGGTCACAAAGTAGATTACAGACTGGATTGGATCATTTGCTGTCACTTCCTTTCGTGCCAATGTAAGCTCTGCTCTAGGCAGTGATTGAAATTGTTTTCCTTTAAAGACCAATAATGAATGAACATGCTTCCATTAGTTATCTATCATGAAGTGTAAGGCTGATCCTTTCTCATTCAGGACTCATAAAAGACGCTGACTTAATGGTACTTCCAAAGAACAAAGACAATAAAATGATTTCCTTTTTTGATTTATACTTTTTGTATAAATCTACTGGATATAAGCAGAAACAAATAAAGAGCAGTATATATATTCTTCTTGATGCACACCTCAAAATTTATCAATATTGTCTTTCCTTCATCACTTTTTTTACCTGCTCAGTATTGTAGGATATGATGTGTTTCATGAATGTATTGAGAAAGAAGAAAAATAAAAGACAAACCTCAAATAAAGAGGACCATGAAACAAGAAAAAAAACATCATTGGAAGAACTTACAGTATGATGGTGACGGTATTCAGAAGAATATACATGAATGTGTTCTATATATCAGACCAAAATCCTATCCAACATCCAGCTACTTCATGAACTAATTTGTTATATGAGAGAACCAACAAGCCAAACATGAGCTGATGTTACTCCCACAACTAGTATCTGAGTTACATCACTTAGACTTCAGGACTCCTTAATGCCAATAGTCAATATCCCAAATAGCAATAGCACTTAGACTTATATACCACTTCATAGTACTTTTACAGCCCTCTCTAAGTGGTTTACAGAGTCAGCATATTGCTCCCAACAATCTGGGTCCTCATTTTACTCACCTCGGAAGGATGAAGGCTAAGTGAATCTTGAGCCAGAATCAGGATCAAACTGTTAGCAGTCAGCAGAGTTAGCCTGCAATACTGCATTCTAACCACTGCACCAACACGGCTCATGGATTCTTTCATGATTTGTTTTAAATTGTGTTTGACGTCTTCTGTAATTCAGCTTTATTATAAGAGCCCATGATCTAGTACTATGAAAGTTCTATTTCTCTGAGGTCTTTATTGTAGTTTATATGATTCCTACATTATTATTGTAGCAACTTTCTCAATATTTTGGTAGATTGTGATCACACCACAATGATTTAGCAATAGCAGTTAGACTTATATACCGCTTCATAGCACTTTACAGCCCTCTCTAAGCAGTTTACAGAGTTAGCATATTGCCCCCAACAATCTGGGTCCTCATTTTACCCACCTCGGAAGGATGGAAGGCTGAGTCAACCTTGAGCCGGTGAGATTTGAACCGCCGAACTGCAGCTAGCAGTCAGCTGAAGTAGCCTGCAGTGCTGCACTCTAACCACTGCGCCACCTCGGCTCTTAAATTTGATAAACAAGCATCTGGATCTACTTGATCTACTACAGTGGTTCCTTTCTGCAAATATTTTTCAATCTACAGTTAGACATTAAGACTTTAATTAGATCTTTAGTTTTAACTTGAGTTCTATGAAAACCCTGACACATAATATGAGCAGTTCTAATGTCCTCGGATCACTTACAATGCTAATAATAATTCATTACTTTAGGGAAAGCCATCTTTAATATCAAGAAAGTCCTGAGTTGCCAATAATACACACCATAGCCTGGGGAAAAAAAAGCTGGTTTATTTTATTTCAGTACATGCAACCTTAATCCTACTTTATTCTTCCAATAAAGATATCACTTAAGCCTTACAACATTATTACTGTTAGTATGAGTATTGAGAAGTGGGAAACAGTGTTATTGTATTCCCCCTAGCATGTGTTCTGATAATGGAAACTCTTATTAAATATACATGTAGTCCCTGGTCGCCTATAAATGTGCCTAATCAAAGAGTACCCTACAACTTTGCTTGAAATCAATAGAGAGAAGGCTGGAACAAGAGCTTATGTGCAGAAGTTTTATCCCCATTGAAGGGAAGTGCCAGTTTACTTTTCCAAGGGTAGCTATCACCTTGCATTTTTCTGGTTTAGTGTATCCCTCTTCTTCATTTAATTATGGAGTCAACAGCTTCATTTTGGAATGGTATTTTGCTTTAAAATAGGTGCGTCAGTCTTCATCGCTCTGCCCATGCATGCTGATTAACAAATAAGCCCAATGAAAATAAAAATAATAAAGCATGCAATAGCATTAAAGGATCAACAAGCCCAAAACGGATTCCTCTTTGTGGTGCCTTTATTCATGTCGTGTTTTATTTGCTTATTTCTTTTCTGTCTTTTGTGTAAACTACTGAGCAATGAAAATAAGAATTTAAAAACAGAGCTTGCTGATCATTTACATTTTCAGCTATCAGAATAGTGTCATTAGCATAGCACAGGTTATTGATATTTCTTTCTCGAGTTTAAAAGCCATGCTCATTTTCTTCCAATCCAGCTTATCTCAGTGTATAGTATGTGCCACATATAGGTTGAGTAGGTAAGGGGAGAGTATATAATCTAGTATACCCAGAGAGTGAAATTCTAAATTAATGAGCAGATTTCAGAATCGGCAAAGGGACATGAGATCAACTAAATAACATGAGATGGATAATGTATAGAACTTGCTCTTTCTAAAAATCTGAACCAGTGTACTGGATAATAAAGATTCTGAGCCAATGTGCATTTTGGATAGCTTAAAGTTTAAATCAAAAGAACTAAAAATCAGTTACAGCCATCTTAGTCTTAAACCTGATTACTTGGAAGGAAGTAATGGAACCATGTGGAGTTCAATGGAACTACATCCACATGGAAGGAAGGAAGCAGTGGGGTACCCCAAAGTTCTGTTTGGGGCCCAGTATTCTTCAATATCTTCATAAACAATTTAGATGAGGGAATAGAAGGGGAACTCATCAAATGTGCAGATGACACTAAGCTGGCAGGACTGGCCAATACCCCATGTAATAGGCTCAAGATCCAGATAGACCTTGACAGAATTGAATACTGGGCCCTATCCAACAAGATGAAATTCAGTGCATTGAAAAGTAAGATTTCAATAGATTTAGGCATAGAAAAAGCAAATGTACAGGTACAGATTAGGTGAAACCTGGCTCAATAGCAGTAACTGTGAGAGGGATCTTGGAGTCCTAGTGGACAATCACTTAAATATGAGCCAGCAGTGTGTGGAAACAGTCAAAAAAGCCAATGAAGAGGGATAGAATCAAGATCACGAGAAGTACTAATACTGCTTTATAAAGCCTTAGTTAGTAAAGCCACACTTGGAATACTACATCCAGTTTTGGTCACCATATTATAAAAAATACGTTGAGACTTTGGAAAGAATAGAGAAGAGCAACAAAGGTGATTAGGGGCATGGAGGCTAAAACATACAAAGAATGGTTGCAGGACTTGGGTATGTCTAGTCCAGTGAAGAGAAGGACTCTAGATGACATGATAGCAGTGTTCCAATATTGAGCAGCTGCCACAAAAAAGAGGGGGGTCAACCTATTTTCCAAAGCACCAGAAGGAAAGACAAGAAACAATGGATGGAAACTAATAAAGGAGAGAAGCAACCTAGAACTAAGAAGAAATTTCCTAACAATGATAACAGTTAACCAATGGAACGGCTCGCCTTCAGAAGTTGTGGGTGCTCCATCACTGGAGGCTTTTAAGAAGAGAGTGGACAGCCACTTGTCTGAAATGGTACAGGGTCTCCTGCTTGAGCAGGGGGTTGGACTAGAAGAGCTCCAAGGTCCCTTCCAGCTCTGTTATTCTCCCAATAACAGTTTGGTTCATCTTTAAAAAGAGTCAGTGATTCTGATTGGTGGGTTGGTTGGTTTTGTTTGCCATTTATAGGAACTTGGCTATGGCACAACAGTGGAATGGTCTCCGCATACAGGCTGAAAGTATTACACCTTATCTCTTACTTTTCTATTTTGCCAGTGTTTTAAAATTTTATTGATGCTCCAAGTTATCAGGAATGCATATTATTGAGCTTCAAGAATTAAATAAGAAATTTATGGCTGACTTTTCCTGCTTTCTGTCTCCAATAATATACTAAATGTTTCTGGGAAGCTCACAAACATGATATGGTTATTAGGCTTTCTGTTCTTGCATGCAGTAATTAGAAAGTTGGTTCAAACCAGAGTTTGAATTGCATTGTGATGGTTGATAGCTACCTATCCAATATTGTGATGATGATGTTATCCATTCAGTCGTGACTGACTCTTGGTGATTGTATGGGCCAAGGTCTCTCCACATCTTCCAATCTTGCACTACTTCTTAGAATTTTTCAATGCTCTGGCTGGTGTCAGCTTTGATGGAGTCCATCCACTGTGTTCTTTGATGGTTTGGTTTCCTTTTAGCATTAACTCTTCCAAACAGAATTGCTTTCTCCAGTGAATTCCCCTGCATGACATGGCCAAAGTCAGTGAGACGCAGTTTCGTGATTTTGCCTTCCAATGACATGTCTGATGTTATGCACTCCAGTACTTGCTTATTAGTCACATTGGCTGTCCAAGGAATTTACAGGAGCCTTCTCCAGCAGCACAGCTCAAAAGAGTCAATTTTCTTCGTGTTTTGCTTTTTTAAAGATTCAATATTATTTATTGTCATTTATTTTATGAGCCGTGGTGGTGCAGTGGTTAGAATGCAATACTGCAGGCTACTTCTACTGACTGCCGACTGCCAGCAGTTCAGCAGTTCGATTCTTACTGGCTCAAGGTTGACACAGCCTTCCATCCTTCCGAGGTCAGTAAAATAAGGACCCATATTGCGGGGGACAATATGCTGACTCTATAAACCGCTTAGAGAAGGCTGTAAAGCACTGTGAAGCGGTATATAAGTCTAAGTGCTATTGCTATTTTAAATTCTTTTTAAAAGACAGTACAGAATGCTACTCTGCAAAATAGATAATTAAGAGAGTAGGACCATATAAGAAACAGTTGTATCTTTTCTTTACGGACTACAGCAGTCCATTGACTGTACTTCATATCATAATATGGAATATATTAAAGTCAGAATGCCTCAATCTTCTTTTGAGAAACTTTTACAATGAATTTGAAGAAATTTATATGGTTAATCTGCAGTAAGAATGATAGGACCAGGAGAGATGACCCTGGAATCAATATTACAATTTGAGATATGCAGATGATACCACTTTGTTAGCCTAAAGTAGAAAAGACTTAGAAGTGCTTTTACGAAAATGGAAAATCCAAATTATGAATATTCTTAAAAAAAAAAAAAAGAAAAAGAACAGACTTGTAGGGAGTCAGACTGATTTCTAAGTTGACATGACCATTTTGAACTGAAAGAAATGAGTTGCTAGAGTGACAACTTTTGGATTGATTTTTATTCTGGCTTTCAGTCAGTTTTGACTCCTGGGGACTACATGGACAAGCCTGTAAAGATTTCTTCACAATGTTTTTGGAGATGATGTTGCCCTCATCTTCTTCCTTGGGCTGAGAGGGAGAATGATTACCCCAAGGTCACCCAGTTGGCTTTGTGCTTAAGAGAAAATTAAACTTACAACCTCTTGGTTTCTAGCCTGGATCCTTCAACCACCATATCACAATAACTATAATTATGTCATTGGTTGACATAAACTTGACTTTTAAAAAAATCCACAATTTTTATCTATTTATCTATGTATGTTGGACTAGATGACCTCCATATAAATAAATAAATAAAAAAGATGACCTCCAAGGTCCCTTCCCTTCTGTTATTCTATGTTCTACCTTCCTTTGATTAGTAGCTTGTTTATTTTAAATAATGTAAGGAGTACCCTAGAATATTTTACGATTCAAAAGAACCCTTTGAGCTAGCAAACCCAGGTTATTAAATAAAATATTGTAGCACTTTAAATACAAAGGTTTAACAAGAGAAAAATTAAGCCTCTTCTAGCTACGAAATAGGGCTTCTAGTATAAAATAACTTACTGAAATCCATCCCTAACCTAGAAATGTTGTTTTGGGATGATAGATTGCATTGCTACAAAATGCACGTGGTTGGATGCCTTTGACTGTAGTCTGCATCTGTTGGGAAGAATGTGTCTATTGCCTTACAAGTGAGTTGCAAGTGTCAAAATGCAATCCCATATTTTCGTAATAATAGCAAGCAGTCATTGCTGTAAATTATTTATGGAGACTATTCAGCACAAAAAGCTTAGAATTCACATCTGCTTCAGCTTGGCTGCCCTGGGTTTAGATCACTCAGACAGTCAAGTCCTGGGAGATCTGCTCTCATCACTCTGAACGAGAGAGAGAGAGAGAGAGAGAGAGAGAGAGAGAGAGAGAGAGAGAGAGAAAGAAAGAGGGAGGGAGAGGGGGGGGACTTTTAAAACTTCCAAAAAGAAGGAAGGGAGGGAGGGAGGGAGGAAAGGAAGGAAGGAAAGGAAGAAGGAAGGAAGGAAGGAAGAGAAGGAAGGAAAGAAGGAAAAAAGAAGGAAGGAAGGAAGGAAGAAGGGAAGGAAGGAAGGAAAGAAGGAAAAAAGAAGGAAGGAAGGAAGAAGGGAAGGAAGGAAGTAGAAAGAAAGAAAGAAAGAAAGAAAGAAAGAAGGAGGGAGGGAGGGAGGGAGGAAGAAGATATGAAATACTACAAAGAAAAGAAAGAAAGAGAGAGAGAGATAGGGAGGGAGGATCTCAAAAGAAAGATATGAAATACTACAATGAAAAGAAAGAAAGAAAGAAAGAGAGAGAGGGAGATTAAAAAAAAAAAAAAAAAAAAAAGAAAAAAAAGAAAAGAAAAGACAGAAAAAAGAAAGGAAAGAGAAAGAAAGAGAGAGAAAAAAAGAAAGAAAAAAAGAAAGAAAGAAAGAAACAAAGAAAGAAACAAAGAAAGAAAGAAGGAGGGAGGGAGGGAGTTAGGGAGGAAGGAAGGAAGGAAGAAGGGAAGAAAGGAAGAAGAAAGAAAGAAAGAAAGAAAGAAAGAAAGAAAGAAAGAAAGAAAGAAAGAAAGAAAGAAAGAAAGAAAGAAATTCATTTGAAAATACTGCTTTCTACCCCAACTCTTCTCATCTCAGGAAATTGTGTATTACCAACAGATGCTTTACCTGTGATTTGGTTACAAGTTTTGTATTCATCTTGTATCTCATGTTCTTGGATTTATCCATCATTTTCACTGATTAGGATTTTGACCTTTATTTTATTTTAATATATTAGTTTTAGTTGTGCTTTGTAGTTAAAAAAAAAAAGAACACAATAAGTATGCCTGATCTATAATGGAAAAGTCAGTTTTGTAAAGAAGCTGTGATGAAGTTTCCATTGTTAAAGCATGGGTTTTCTTAAGAAGCTTTCATAACAGCAGGGGAGCCCAGCCATAAATGAAAGTTAGACAACCACCTATGGAGACTAAACAGGGAAGGGAGCTGTTTCAATTCTGCCAATACCTGTAAGGGAAAAAAAACCAAGGCTGCTTTGTTGAGAAAGTATATACTGTGTAGATAAAAACGTAGCTTGGCAGTTCCTTGTTAAAATTATTATCTCCTAAATTCCAGGGAACAGTATCAACAGCTCTGTGACCTCTACAGACTAAGAAGGGAAGAAAGGAAGAAGAAAGAAAGAAAGAAAGAAAGAAAGAAAAATAAATAAAGAAAGAAAGAAAGAAAGAAAGAGGGAAGGAGGGAGGGAGGGAGGAAGGAAGGAAGAGAAGGAAGGAAGGAAGGAAGGAAGGGATGGATCTGTTTTCTTGTTTTCTTTTTTCTTTTATGTAGCTGTTTACTCTAGTTATTTACTCTAGTGTTTAAATACTTTTAACTTTTAAAGTTAAACATATTAACTTTTTAAAAAAGGCTTGAAGTGGAACTGAGCTCTAATTCAAAGGAGGACAGA
>QLTV01003756.1:972421-984921 GCA_003457575.1 Thermophis baileyi | reverse complement strand
ATCTAGTCCAACCCCCAGCTCAAGCAGGAGGCCCTATACCATTCCAGACAAGTGGCCTTGAGTCTCTTCTTAAAAACCTCCAGTGATGGAACACCCACCACTTCTGCAGTCAAATCGTTCCACTGGTTAATTGTTCTCATTGTTAGGAAATTTCTCCTTAGTTCTAGGTTGCTTCTCTCCTTGATTAGTTTCCATCCATTGCTTCTTGTCCTGCATTCAAGTGTTTTGGAAAATAAGTTGACTCCCTCTTCTTTGTGGTAGTCCCTCAAATATTGGAACACTGCTATCATATCAGTCCTAGTCCTTCTTTTCACTAGACTAGACAAATCCAATTTCTGCAACCATTCTTCATATGTTTTAGCCTCTGGGTTTTATGTGTTTTAGCCTCAAGTGCTTCCAGGATCTAAAATTCACTTTTTGGTGATGTTTCATAGTAGATTGATTTAAATTGCCACTTACTTTTCACACAGAGAAATATACATTACTCTCTGTTAGAAGAAAGTCCATCCTATTTTCTGATGGAACTTTCATAGTTTTTATATGAAGAAACACTTTTATATCAAGAAATATTTGGCTATTTAGGTTCCATAACAGAATATCATCTGCATTTGACATTATTAATTTTTTGGGGTCAGCATCAGACCCTCAAACTTTGTAATGCATTACTTTTCATTCGTTGCTATACAGTATCCCATTGGCCCAAGGGATACAAATAGAATTAAAACATTATTTCCTTTGTTGTGCTTTTAATAATCTTCTACCCTAGCAAACCTTTGAAAGGACAAAATAGCTAGGCACTTTTTAATATCATCTCTTCTTCAATATTTGGTATTTGAATGATAATTCAATAGCAGGATGCAAATGGATTTGCCTGGTTTTGCTAAATAAATAACACAAAATTTAGGGGGAAGAATCTGATACAAGTTGCAGTCAGGTGTTATGGCAAGCCAACTGTCAGATAAATGCTCCAAGTCCATTACCACATTAACAAAATTAACAACACATTAACAAAAACAAGCAAACAAAAAGAATTTATTATAGTAAATAGCACATCATTGCAGAACATTGGAAAAAATATCTTTGTTTAACTAGAGAATTGCTGGAGGGTATTTACCATGAAACTTCACAAAACAACATGGAGATTTCAGAAAGTTTAGTGGTGGGAAGACCATTTTGTTATTGTTCATCTCTCAAAACTATAAATGGTATGCTTTACGTTACTTACAGAAACTTCTTCTAAAGTTTTGTTGTATTCAAAGTTGCATATTTTGTGCCTCATATTTTATACTTCCTAGTGCACGAATATTGCAGAGTTTTGACAAAAGGCATTACAGTCCTGGTTCTTGTGTGAAAATTAAAGGTCTCCTTCCACAAACAATACTGAATATAAATTAAACTAAACTAGAACAGATGGCAGTGCTTGAATTTTTGCTGGTCTGGTAGATCAAATGTGGGAGGGAAAAACATTGCCCCTGGATCTGTTAGCATCTTCTAATACTCCAGGAAAGGAAATCCAGCCAATACCACCTTTTAAATCATGTCCCATGAGATGACAGCTGCCTTAAGATTTTGTTTTGATTTTTTTTAGAACTCTTCCTTGCCTGTCAATTGCATGACACAACTTCGCAACTTTTCGGCGCATCTGAGAAATTCTGGTCACTTTTATAAGTTTGCATATCTGAATTGAATTTTATTTGGTATTTCATGATTTCTGGGATATAAAATGTGCTGTTAGCTGATTCATAGGCCACCTTGGGCTGGGCAGGGACAATCAGGGAGGTGTCTTATGACCATTCTGCAGGGTCATGTGATCGAAATTCAGACACTTGGCAACTGAGTCATATTTATGACGGTTGCAGCATCCGGGGGTCATGTGATCTATGACCTTCTGACAAGGAAAGTCAAGGAGGGAAGCCAGATTCACTTAACAACCATGATACCAACAACCACAGTGGTTCACTTAACGACCATGGCAAGAAAGATTGTGACATGGGGCAAAACTCACTTAACAATTGTCCCAAAGGTGCTTTTTTTTGTTTTTTTAAAAAGAGGCAACTTCTGGTTTTCTGATTTTTCTTTGAAGATGCTTCGCTTCTCATCCAAGAAGCTTCTTCAGCTCTGACAGGATAGTGGGGAATGGAAAGATTTATATTCCTTGAAGACAGCTGGTCATTTGCATCCTTTTAGAGGGTCGTTGAGGTTTATCTGTGTCCTCGGGTCACCTGAGTGGTGCTCCTGTTTCCTGTAGTCTGCAATTTTTCCTCTGGAAATCCATTCCTACCCCCACACTATTCAAAGGGTGTTCATCCCAAATTGTATGGAGGACACAGATAAATCCCCAAGTGCTTCAAAGACCCTCTAAAACAGGGGTGTCAAACTCACGGCATCACAGTGGCATCACGTGATGAATCGGGACTTTCCCCCCCTTTGCTAAACCAGGTGGGGGCATGGCCAGCGTGTGATGCATCCATCCCACGGGCCGTGAGTTTGATAGCCCTGCTCTAAAAGAATGCAAATGACCAGCTGTGTACAAGGAGTATAAATCCTTCCATTCCCCACTATCCTGTCAGAGCTGAAGAAGCTTCTTGGATGAGAAGCGAAACGTCTTCAAAGAAAAAACAAAAAAGTCCAGTTGCCTCCAGAAAAAGCACCTTTGGGACAACCATGACCTGGATGACTGAGAATCTCTACAGACTTTCACTTAACAATTGTCTCACTTAGCAACAGATATATTCTAGCGACCTGCATATTCCTTTTCATCCAGCCCATTTAAATCAGATCCATTGATGTCCGCATGGCAGGCCAGCGACCACTTACAGAGTCTAGCAAAGGAGCGTTCCCTCACATTGACATCTGTCAGGAACAAAGTATAGAATGACACCCACCATTTCAGTTAATCTCTAGTGGCAAGCATCTAATTGCATGGAAAAATTAACCTTTTCCATGGCAGTTGTGTGGAGCAATTGGCCCCTCACCTACATATTACTATGTCTCCTCTGGGGAGATCTGGCTTCAAAAGCCTTGGATTTAGTGCTTAGTGGACACTTCAAGTTATTGAATGAAAGATCCATCACTACAAAAACAATCTACCAATCCCTAAAACTGCTGGTCTCCAAGTCCTTCGTTTGTCTAGCTATTATACCAATTACAAGGCAATCTGCTATGTACTGGGAAAAAAATCTGTCTGTTTCTTTAAAACCAAGATTTGTTATTCTATCCTCAAAGTTCCTCATTTTTTTAAAAAAGAAAAAACCTTTACTAGAGCTTTTATCAAATATATTGTGCAAGCATGGAGTATACAGCAATGGAGAAATGGGATATGGATTTTTTTTTCAAAGAAGCAATTGATTATGGTTTTATATTGCTCTTTTGGGGGAAAGAAGTTTATTATGAATATAGTTTTCCATTTATTTTATTCCAGTAATGTAAATGGCATGTTGTTCTGACCTGGCTCCCCAAACACAACAAACCCTCTGACATGAACTCAAAAGATTCCTTTATTAGGAATGCCAGCAGCCCCGACAAACAGTTTCTCTTGCAGGCTAACAAGTCCATCCAGCCGGAAGATGAATAGTTGTCTGCCACACCTATTCATCTCCGCCCCCTGCCTTTTATCCCTAGAGCTAGGTTGGGGCTTCTCTAGCAGCGGTGGCTCTTCTGTCCCAAGGATCGGCCCATAGATTTCCACTGGTCTCCTCTCCTCTGCCTTCTGCGCATCTGTGCATCAGGCACTGGACCTAGCTGTTCCTCCTCTTCCTCATCAGCCACCTCTAGACCTGGGGGCTGTTGACTCTCCATCTGAGGTCTGACGGATGGCCCAGGCTTCACCTCTGCCTCTATCTCTGACAGCTCCATTCCCTCTTCCCCCTCGGAGCTCTCAGATTGCCTTGATGCTGGCCCTGACTCCCATGCCTCCTCCTCCTCCTCATCTGATTCAGCTGCTGGAGGGGTACAACACATGTATTATCCCTTCCCATCTCCGCTACATTCTCACAATAGCTGTTGTGATTAGTTCAAAGTCACTCAGTAGGTGTGGGAGATGTATTAGAATCTAACTGAATGTTCAATCATAAACCAAAAAAAAAAAAGTGATTTCATGAATTTGTTTGGATCCCATGAATGAAGAAGGTTCTTTACTAAGAGAAGAAGTAAGGTGCCTTATTTATTTAGGTATTGCAAAAGTAGTTAAATCACAGACAGTAGCTTTATCATCAAAGATATACAGATTTGTGCTGTCCTTCCCACAAAATCCCCTTGGCATCTTTGGAAGAGAAAAAAAAATCTCCTTTTTTCCATGACTTAGGAAGATGGGCACTGCCACCCTGATTGGAGGAGCTTTTAGATGCTTTCAAGAGAGAAACTGAAATGCGAAGAAACCAAATCTTCAATCTGCTGTACTGTAAACTGGATCATTCAAATTTCAATGTAATCACTTCAGCTATTGTAGCCAAGCCTGTAAGTCTCTAAGATCTGCTTTCCTATTTACTGCATGCAGACGCACTGGGAGACGCAATTGAGACAATGTGATTGAAACACTGTACAGAGGTTGTTGTTGTTGTTGTTGTTATTGTTGTTGTTGTTGTTCTTCTTCCTCCTCCTCCTCCTCCTCCTCCTCCTCCTCCTCCTCCTCCTCCTCCTCCTCCCCCCTTCCCCTCTCTTCATACTCCACCATCACCACTAAAACTAGCAGGTTTCCATACTACCCGTGTTTCCCCAAAAATAAGACCGGGTCTTATATTAATTTTTGTTCCAAAACCCCCCCCCCTCATTAGGGCTTATTTCCCAGTTAGGTCTTATTTTTGGGGAAATATGTTACTAAATGCATCCCTCTGGCTGATGATCTTAACTGGGGCTTATTTTGGGGGTAGGGCTTATATTACGAACATCCTGAAAAATCATGCTAGGGCTTATTTTCCGGTTGGGTCTTATTTCCGGGGAAACAAGGTACCTGCCAGTGATGGAAAATTTCAGAAGGGATCTGCACCCTGCATGGCATTTGTCAAACTCTCTGTTTAAATGGGGCAGAGTATCCTCCTCGGAATGTGACTGTGATGCTCCCCAGAAGATATTAGATCGTATAGCAACTAGCTGTCATCTGAGCTTATACAGGAAGAAAAGCAGACTTCCTCCAATTAGCAAATACCACGCTTAATTGGATAAAAGGCCTAGCTATTCAAATATAGAACACAGTTTATTTTATGAACTAACGTATTTTGAAATGCAACTTGCAACTCAATATTTAACTCCTTGATTTTTTTTTACATCTTACAAACCTGATCACTGTTGTGGCCCGCCAGCATCCCGTGCCGGTGCTCAGGGATCCCAAGGACGATGAGGCGGTTGTGGCACGGTACCATCGGCCCGTGCACCCGACGCCCGAGTCAGAGAGCGAGGGGGACTCAGTGCCAGAGGATGACAGCCAACCAGGGCCTTCTGCACCTCCTCAGTGGGAGCTGAGTGACTCAGGAGAAGAGGAGGAGCCTCTGCTTGATGCTAGGGCACGCAGGGCAGCTAGCAGGCAGGAGTGGCTCTGTAGAAGGAGGTCTCCTCGCGAGTAAATCTGCAGGCTGATTGGCCACGCCCTAAGGCGATTTAAGGCTTCAGCACACTGAAGCCGACTGCTGGAAACAACGTTTTACATTCTTGCTGCTATTAGGATTTCTTCGGCTTCGATTTCTGGATTCTCCTTTTGTTGCATTTAATTCATCCCGAGCTTTTTGCCAACGTCAGTGAGTCACTGATAACAGAGGAACTAATTGGCTGTTTACTTTGGGGGTTTGAATTCTGGCCAGCTTGCTACCGGACTTTTTGGCACGACGGACTTTCTTATGATTTAATGACTTTAACCTCTAGTTACTAAGGAGTTTATTAGTACTAAAGAATCTTATTGACAAACAGTGTGTGTGCATCATTTTCCATAGGGCGTGCCGTGCTAGGACACAACAATCACACAACTCCATCTTATACAGTATGTATCAGATCACTATGTGTTCTTTTCATACATCTTTACTACTGCTTTCATGCCATACGCTAAATCAATCAATAAATTTTGAACTAAGACTGCAATGGGTGGCAGATTTAACAGAAAACTTTGCAGCCTAAGTCACTTCCATTCTTTATGAAGTTAAATTCATTCCTGAACAAATGAAATATGTACCATATTATTTTTATTTGAGGGATGGGTTGTTGTTCTTTTGCCAACAGTATTTAGAACAAGTAGGTCACACATTCTCTGCATTGCACCCTTATTTAAAAATGTAAATGGTTATAGTTTTTCTTTAGTGTCACTTGCAATAAGAGTAATATACACCAATTCCCAAGTAGGAGTACATTATTTGTTTCATAAATCTAAGAAAGGCTTTTAAAGAATACTTATGGTTAAATAATTGTAAATACAAGTTTCAAAAGAAGGCTTTAACCAAAGAGGTTCTTCTGGAATTATGTAACAGAGAATGTTGTCAAGTTAATTTTAAGAAAGAACATCAGTAAATATTTCTGCCTTTTCCACTAGCAAATCGCCATTCTATTGCTTAATAAATTAGCATGAATTATCTAATCCAGGGGTGTCAAACTCAAGGCCCGGGGGCCGAATCCGGCCCGCATGATACTTAGATCTGGCCCACAGGGCCACCCTGGAAATAACAAAGGACAGTGCTGGTGGAGGCACTGCCGTTTTTGCTGGCAGTGCCTCCGCCAGCAAAAACGGAGCTAGGAGCCCTCCCAAACTCTGTTTTTGCTGTCAGAGGGTTGCAGGAGGCCGCCACAGCCGAAAACGGAGCTCGGGAGCCTGTTTTCTCTGGCAGAGCGCTCGGGCCACCACAGGTGCCCCCGACACAAGTGACGTAGAGCTGGCAACGCCCGCCACGCCTCCCCGGCCCCCTGAGGTCAAACATAACGCTGATGCAGCCCTCAATGAAATCGAGTTTGACACCCCTGATCTAATCCAACCAGGTAACCTGTTTGTACTGTGGAGAAAGATGTTCTGGGTTTCCATCTTTTTGTTTGAATGAAAAAGAATCTTCTCAGAATTTGGTGGAATATTTTGCTAGGAAATATACCTGGATTTTTACGGCATAATTCAAATACATATAGATTACACACACACACACACACACACACGATTAAATAATTACCAAAAGTCTGATTTGATGGACAGATGGATAGAACTTGTGGACATATGGAAACAGAAAAATGGTAATTTAAGGGATACATAGACATAGATTCTTTTCAAGACTAGATAGGATACAAGCTGTCTTCAGCCTACGGCCATTCATTTAATGACTGTTTGTAGTTATGAGAAACTCCAAGAAAATTACTTACAACCCATCCTTTAAGTTAGGACTGCTGCACCACATCGCAATAACAGGGTTGCATTTTGGGTGCTTGGCAACCTGTTCATACTTACGACTGGTTGCCAAGCATCCTGCAATCATGTGATTTCCATTTGCATTCTTCTCTGCTGGCTTCCCCAGAAAGTCAATGGGGAAGCCGGCGGGGAAGGCTGCAAGCTGCTGCCACCTGCAGAAGGATTTCCCCATCCCTTCATGTCTTATGGGGAAGCTAGAGAAATGAAGATCTTCAGGATGCAAGCTTCTTTTCTCCACCCCTGCACTGGAGTTCTCCCACCACCACCCCCTGCAGAGAAGCCAGCTCCAGTGCTGGGCTGGAGAAAAGAAGTTTATATTCTGAAGACCCAAGTTATTTTTAAGTGGGTCTGCCATTCAGAAACATTGCAAGAGCTGGCACTCTTCTTGTGATCGTTTTGTAGGCTAGAAAGGACCTCTTTATACCATTCAGAAAGATCACATGCACTAGCTTTCTGGCTGGAAAGCCAACAAATGCAATGGTTCTCAGGGGTTAGAAAGGGTGGAAAAAGAATTACAGAGGAATGACAGAATACTGTACTGTAATGATACTGGATTACCGAGGAACAGAGAAAGGTTATGAATAGACCTATAACAATAAGAAAAGTTTTTGAAGCTATAAAAAATATTAAACTAGGAAAGGTTCTTGGACCAGGTGGATTATCCGTTTCTTACAGTATTACAAATGTTTTGAGGATGAACTTTTGCAATCTTTACAAAAAGAGTCTCTTGATGCAGGTGAAGAAGGAGAGTGCAAAAGTTGGCTTGAAACTCAACATTAAGAAAACTAAGTTCATTGCATCCGGCCCTCTCAATTCCTGGCAAATAGATGGGGAAGAAATGGAGGTAGTGACAGATTTTATTTTCCTGGGCTCCAAGATCACCTCAGATGGGGACTGCAGCCAAGAAATTAAAAGACGCTTGCTCCTGGGGAGGAAAGCTATGACAAATCTAGACATCAGACTAAAAAGCAGAGACATCACCCTGCCAACAAAAGAGGTGATCAAACCGGTAAGTTCTAGAGGAGATCAACCCTGACTGCTCTTTAGAAGGCCAGATCCTGAAGATGAAACTCAAATACTTTGGCCACCTAATGAGAAGGAAGGACTCACTGGAGAAGAGCCTAATGCTGGGAAAGATTGGGGGCAAAAGAAGAAGGGAGCAACAGAGAATGAGGTGGCTGGATAGAGTCACTGAAGCAGTAGGCGTGAGCTTAAATGGACTCCAGAGGATGGAAGAGAACAGAGGAAAGCCTGGAGGAACATTGTCCATGGGGTCACGATGGGTCGGACACGACTTCGCAACTAACAACAACAAAAAAATATGACGAACTGTATCTTACAGAGAGGAAAGATGTCAAAAGTTGGAAAGAACCAGTAATACCTGAAGAGTAATACCTAAAGAGGGACAAGATTTGACTTTAACAAAAACTATAAGCCAATATGATACAGTGGACCAAAATGCATGGTTATAATGTACAGATGGAACAATGGGAAAATATGTGGTTGAAAGAAGTGAAATTTAATCTTAAACAGAATTTTTTATAAAATGAAATAGGTCAAATTACTAGTAAAGGAAAATGAGGGGCTTTTCAAATATAGGATTTTTTAAAATCATGAATCTAGGATTCATGCTCATGTCATGCAGTACCAATGCTGGCAGAGGCTTTTGAGAAATGAAGTCCAGCACCCAGCTTTCCTAAAAGAAATTCAAGAAAATAAGCATCCTTGCCAATAGAAAATGCTACGTGAGAGGTTAATGGGAAGGGAATCAGACAAAGGGAAAGGAATCAGACAAAAAACAATCGTCATTCCATGGATGTAGTTAGAATTTTGCACCAAGATGTAACCAAATTCCACATCAACCAAATCTGAATTTTGCAAGGGGCAGAATTGGATGAGGAAAACACTTATTTCAGAGAACATTCTTTGACTAACCCAAAAGTGCTTGTTCAAGGGACAACTGGACTTTCTGAGTTTTCTTTGAAGACATTTCGCTTCTCATCCAAGAAGCTTCTTCAGCTTCTTGGATAAGAAGCAAAATGTCTTCAAAGAAAAAAACAGAAAGTCCAGTTGCTTCTTGAAAAAGCACCTTTGGGACAACCATGATCTCGATGACTGAGAATCTCCATAGGCATTCTTTGACTAATACTATCATTTCTCATTTATTACTGAACCAGGAACAAGGTATAACAAAGTCCCAAGATATGTTTGCTATTTGGAATCTTACCATTCTTATGCTATGCAACACTCTCCAGCCTTGTGTTTTCAAGGGTATCTTCGCATACTGAAAGAGTAAAAACTTTTGTTCTTTTTCAAATGGGACCCTTGAGCTTTTCAAGTTCCATTTCTGGTCTTCAGCCCTAAAGATTTTACTTTTTTCTTTCTTTCTTTCATGCTCTTCTAGCCTACGGCCCTGTAAACCGACCACTGCTATACTCACTGGAGTAGCTGCACAGTAATTCTATAAAACAAGATCATGCTAGCCAAGCAAATCGCTGGGAAGAAGAGGACTGTAGTTCTTGTTAAAGGTTTTGTCATGACGGCTGTGCCCTTTATTTATCTCTAACACAACATGCTTATTCTGCCCCTATCTCCGATATTCACCCTGCAAATTTATGAGGCACTATTAATCTTCTGCCATGCTGACTATCTCCGTTGCAAAGTGTCAGCAGACTTTTGTACCTTGCTAATGTACAAAGGGCTCCTTATGAGTAATATCAGCATTTTGCCTTTTAATTGCACATATAATTTTTAGGTCTTACAGCTAATAAGGGAATTGGGGCCGTAGTTCATCATTGTCTTGAATGGTACTCCAGGGGGGGGGCTGGAACAGGAGAAGCCCAGCGAAGAATATCACTCGACTGATTCCAGCAATAGTTTGGCTCATTACAGACACAACATTCATGCTACTATAGTGGAAGATCTATTGGTGTTTTCCAATATATACACCCTATCTTTCTTTAAAGCTTGGGTTTTATAACCGAGGTGTAAAATTTACTAAATGTGTAAACATTCTAAAGGTGTGAAGATTTGGAAATATGAAAATTTTACTAGGCTTGAATTTGGCATTTCTTTCTCCTTTTTTTAAATATTGGAATACTCAAAATCATTGTTCTCTTCTGAAATTCTGTCGCTGTTAACTCTTTTGGTGGCTTTAATACAGCCTGGTGTCAGAAGAATAATTTGGGGTCCCAACTCGAGCTGGGGTTGCGCAAGAATAAATAAAAATGAAATCGAGACAGCTGTGAGGAAAAGAGGATTAGTTATTCCCAGTAGTGAGTTGTAAATCCCGTTGTTACTGGTTCGCTCGTGTGCGCGCGCCACTTCTGCGCATGCGCAGAAGTGTCCCGGGCGGGTGGGCGGAGCCTCCCGCCGCTGCAGCTACTGGTTCGCTGAACCGGGCAGAACGGGGAGCGACCCACCGCTGGTTATTCCCCAAAGTTTCCCTAAGGGGGCAGCCGCAAAGAAAATGGGGTACAGAAGGCTTGTTTTTTAGGGGAGCTTGTCCTGGGAATGTGTGTGTGCTGACTCTAGGGTGATACTTGAGGGAAATGGGCACATGTAGGTACATGTCATCTATGATATGTCATCTATAAGAGCTGAGGTGGCGCAGTGGTTAGAGTGCAGTACTGCAGGCTACTTCAGCTGACTGCTAGCTGCAATTCGGCAGTTCAAATCTCACCGGCTCAAGGTTGACTCAGCCTTCCATCCTTCCGAGGTGGGTAAAATGAGGACCCAAATTGTTGGAGGCAATATGCTGACTCTGTGAACCGCTTAGAGAGGGCTGTAAAGCACTGTAAAGCGGTATATAAGTCTAAGTGCTATTGCTATGATATTTATTCATGTGAACATGCAGTTCCACTAGGAAACGGTTCTAATTAATTCTACAGGTAGTACTCGACTTACAACAGTTCATTTAATGACCATTCAAAGTTACAACGGCCCTGAAAAAAGTGGCTTATGAGCATTTTTCACACTTACGACCCTTCCAGCATGCCCATGTCACATGACCAAAGTTCAGATGCTCGGCTACTGACTCATTTTTATGACAGTTGCAGTGTCCCGGGGTCATGTGATCACCTTTTGCCACCTTCTGACAAGCAAAGTCAATGGGGAAGCCAGATTAACTTAACAAACATGTTACTAACTTAACAACTGCAGTGATTCACGTAACAACTTTGGCAAGAAAGGTCGTAAAAGGAACCAAAATTCACTTAACAACTGTCTTACTTAGCAACAGAAATTTGGGGCTCAATTGTCATAAGTCAAGGACTACCTGTATTTGTGTTTACAGACCTTCTCCTTTGATATGTGGATTAGGTCTGAGTAACCTATTTGGGGGGGGGGGTTAAGGAAGTTTGAGGAAGATATTTCCCCCCCATTTGCTGTTTTTACTTGATTAACTTAGTTTCAGCTTGACTGTCAATGGACAGTGTGGAGACACTCTCAGTCCATTGTGGATTCTATTAATATGTAAGGGAAAATGGAGACAGTATAAAGAATAAAATATATTTTTATATAAAACTTCCCATACTTGGTATTCAAGAAATATTCCATTTTATTACACATTTTATCTTAATATGTTACATTTCTTACTCATTTACTTTTTTCAGTTCCACATTCCTTTCTTTTGTTCTATCCACTTATAAAACTTCTCCCAAACCACATAATATTCTATCTGTTCCTTATCTCTAATTGCTAGTGATAATCTATTCATCTCTGCACAATCTAATATTTTCCTTATCACTTTTTCTTCTTCGGGTAACTCTCCTTTTTCCCAATATTGAGCATATACAATTCTAGCTGCAGTTAGCACATGTATCATCAAATACCTATCCGCTTTTCTATAATTTTTCTGGCAATATCCCTAGCAAAAAGATCTCTGGTTTCAGTTCAATGCGCTGCTGCGTCATCTCTTCTAACCACGTCTTAATTTTAGTCCAATATATTTTAACTTGTGCACAAGTCCACCACATATGATAATATGATCCCGGTAGTTGGTGACACTTCCAGCATTTTGCCGATCTATCTTTAAACATCCTTGCCAGTCTCGCTGGAGATAAATGCCACCTGTAAAACATCTTATACAAATTTTCTTTATACGCAGTTGAAATTGCTAATTTGTAATTCATCG
>QLTV01003756.1:946871-963315 GCA_003457575.1 Thermophis baileyi | reverse complement strand
CGAAACAGACCGTAAAGTTGGGTGTGTGGGGTCTCTAACAATGCTTTGAGCTCTGAGCACATAGCGCTTATAAGCAGCATCCTGAATACCAGGAAGTGAGCTTTCTATAATCTTCTCGGCTGTCCTTACCACTCTCTGTAGGGACTTTCTATCTGAGGCAATGCTGCCACCAAACCACGCATTGATGCAGTTAGTTAAAATGCTCTCAATTGTGCCTGTAAAAAGTGGCCAGGATAGAAGGAGAAAGATGTGCTCTCCTCATCCCACGCAGGAAATGCAGACGCTGGTTTGCACGCTTCACTAAGGATGACGTGTGGAGAGACCAGTTCAGATTGTTAGTTATCTGCACCCCCAGATACTTAATACTGTTGACCACCTCTACAGCTGCATCCTTGATACTGAGTGGAGTATGACCATGCCAGCTCTTAACATCTGTGAGAAAGAAAGTTTCCAAGTCTGAGTGTAGCACATAGGCTTTAATATGCCCATACCTTTCAAATAGTCAGACAACTCAAGAAGGATTTTTCTCTCTGTAGATATTTTAAACGTATTCTAATCACTCTAATAGTAATGTATTCTGATAACTCCAAACCTTCCACCAGTAGAAACCCCTTTTTTCATTCATGTAACTGAAAAGAGGGAGGGGAATGCACTGAGGACAAGTCTCTGAGACTTTAAAACTGAGTGGGGGGAACATGTCATCATTCTAATTAAAAACAAAATGGCCTTCAAGACATTGAGTACCTTATATTTCTTTAATCTCAAAATAGCTTATTAAAAACAATTATTATTATTTTTTTCTTCCTCTGCTGACAGCAATGAACTGTGCCTTCATTATTTCAGGCTTTCTGGGTCTTTTTGAAAAAGTAGTTGTAAGTACTGCACACAGTAGGATTATCAAACGCACTTGTACCAAAGCAAGATTATATTAATTAGGGTTGTCTGTGCACTTCTACCCCGTAATATAGACTCCATCCGCTGGCACTCAGCTCATTAATTTCAAAAATGCACACTACTAAAACTCTTATCTTGTTGTTGTTCTTTTTTACTTAATTAAATTATGAAGATGAAACTTAATAAAAATCAGAGATTTTAAAATGTCATTCAGGGTACTGCTACAATTAAGAGATCAAATATTCATAGTCTGTGGGTACTCAAGTGAGCAAGTACATTTATGACTGGTTTTATTTTTGACTGCTTTTTTCCTTGACTGGACACTTTTTCAGATTCAATAACATTATAGTTTGTAAGGAGGGCAATTTTCCAGGCGATGATCTGAGTAGCAGCAACTAATTCAGGCAGATTCTTTTTAGACACAATGAAGATACAGGCTCTACTCTAGCACGGCGCATGTGTGAAGCAACCAGAAAGTAAGTAGTTGGATGTGTTATTGGGTGGTAAATAAAGAGCAGCAAAAGTCAGCTCTCTACTTGAGTTGTCGATAAATGGGATTTCAGGTCTATTTAAAGTACCAAGAGTGTGTAGCCCTACCTAGAACTTCAGATAACATCAACTAGTGGAACGTTAGAAGAAAGACCTTCTACAAGATGTCCCAAAGGCAAAAGGCAACTTTCTTGGTCTGTTTGGTTGAGTTGGGACTCGTAACATCTTGTAGAAGGCTAACTGTCTCTAGAGATTCTCAATTATCCAGGTTATGGTTGTCTCAAAGGCGCTTTTTTCAAAAGGCAATTGGGTTTGTTTTTCCTTGAAAACGTTTCACTTCTCATCCAAGAAGCTTCTTCAGTTCACAGCTGAAGAAGCTTCTTGGATGAGAAGCTAAATATTTTTCAAGGAAAAAAGAAAGAAAGAAACAAAGTGCAGTTGCCTTTTGAATAGCACTTTTGAGACAACCATGACCGGGATAATTGAGAATCTCTAGAGATATTTAGCCTTCTACAAGATGTTACAGCCCTCAACTGAATCAGATGCCAGATACTCCAAATTACTTCTGGAGGGATTAATAGAAACTACCCTCCTAAATATATGGAAAGCACTATAAGCATACCCTTATCCTATAGATTTAAATAGGAATATACCAGACAAACTTAATTCCCCTCCCATTGAAAGCAATTGATGTAAAATTGATGTCCAATTAATGTCAAACCTGACTCTGGTCTCAGTGTCTTTTTTAATCTGGAAAACCCTCAATGACCAATTCTAGAACCTGTTGTGGCTTGCCCCCGTCCCGTGCAACTGCTCATGGATCCGGACGACCAGGAACAGTCCATAGGGTGGCAAGAGCGGTCTGTAGCGCCGGCACCGGAGTCCGAGAGCGAAGAGGAAGCAGGGCCAGAGGACGATGCGCAATCAGGGCCTTCTGCACCTCCTCAGCAGGAGTTCAGTGACTCCAGTGAAGAGGAGGGGCCTCTGATTGATGCCAGAGCACACAGGGCAGCTAGCCAGCAAGAGTGGCTGAGTAGAAGGAGGTCTCCTCGATAGTAAGCTTGCCGGCAGAGGGGCCACACCCTAAGACTATATAAGGGTGGATCACACCACACCCTTTTGCTGAAGACAATTTTGTTTGTATTCATCTTGGCTGCCTTCTGAACCTCGTCCCTATCAGTTGGATTGACTCCAGTCCGGGCTCTTGGCCAACTTCAGCAAGTACTGATTATTTGACGGACTAATTGACCTGCTTGTCTCTTTCACATTTGGAATCCCGGCCAAAGTGTTCTGTGCTTGAAAACAAACACTTTGACAAAGAATTAGTCTTTAATACTAAGCAATTATTAGTATTAAAGCCTTTTTGTTTAACGAACAGTGTGTGTGTGTGTGTGTCGCTTTCTGGGGGTTTGCCGCGCTGGGACAGAACAGAACCCTGACTGACATCTATGCCTCTATGCTGTATGTCTTGAACATTGACCAAATGGGCTTCATCTGATATTCCTCCATCTCGATCAAGTTTTATGCAGCGGTGAAATCTACTTACCTTCCCTACCGGTTCGGAAGCGCTCACTCCCCCCACGCGCGCGCTCCACTCACGCACTGGCTTTTTCACCCTCTGCGCATGCGCAGAACACTTTGTGCATGCGCAGAGGGTTTAAAAAAACCAAAATGGCGGCATCCGGGCGTAGCCTTGCGCTGCCATCGCTACCAGTTCTCCGAACCACTGGCAGACGGCGCTACCAGTACGCCTGGACCGGGCTGAACCGAGAGCATTTCACCCCTGATTTTATGCACCACTCTGTGTGGCTCCAGGAGGAAGGCTGGTATAAGAATAAAATAAATCAGGGTTTGTTCCGTTAAACAAAAAAACTATTTTATCTTGCTTTTCTATTCAGGTCATCTTCATTCTTTAATATGATGGTTTTAAGCCCTGTGCTCATATGTGAACCATTCCATCATTCCAGTTTGCACTATGTCCTATAGAATTTCAATAAGATGTGGTTTCCCTATCCATCTTGCTCAAGTGATTGATTGTGTAGATCACCCAGTGAGTCTCTTTTTGTCTAAAGAAGGCATCCCTAGGAATGTAACTGTAAAAGTAGTAGTAGCAACAGGATTCACCTGACCGACATTTTGTCAATCTTACTAGTTACTATTTAATGGAGAATATATCGAAGGTACCTTACACTATAAATGGATTGATTCATCCTTCTGATAAACAATGAATAGGTGTTACTGCTAATCAACCCCCAAAATTATTTTGTTTAAAAGATGCAAAGACTTGGATTCCACCTAACCTGATTTATATAAATTGTTTCTTGCACTACTGTAATTTATCTCTATTTTATAGAAAATAATAATGAGTAATATAAATTGTCAACATACAGTCATAAGGTAATAGATATTGTATCCTAATAAGAATAATACTTTTTAATATATATGATTATTTGGCTGGATCTAAAGAGTGTTCTGAGAAAATATCCACCCATTAAAAAAAGATGATGGAAAGGAAGAATATTTTTTTGCTTATCCTCACTTCCATCTCTTATAGTTTAGAAAATGTTTCCTGTAGAACCAGAAAACTACTAAGAACTACAGGCAGTTCTCAACTTACTACCACAAATGAGCCCAACATTTCTGTTGCTAAGCAAGACAGTTGTTAAGTGAGTTTTGACCCATTTTACAATCTTTCATGCCACAGGTGTGGAGTGAATCACTGCAGCTGTTAAGTTAATAACATGGTTGTTGGGTGGATCAGGTTTCGCCATTCGCTTTGCTTGTCAGAAGGTCACAAAAGGTGGTCACATATCTCCAGGACACTGCAACCATCATAAATGTGAGTCAGTTGTCAAGCGTCCAAATTTTGATCACATGACCATGGGGATGCTGCAACGGTCGTAAGTGTGAAAAACAGTCATAAGTCACTTTTTCAGTGTTGTAACTTCAAATGGTCATTTAACAAATGGTTGTAAGTCAAAGAACATCTATAAATAGGTGGTGCAGAGAATCACACAAAATAATTTCTTCTATTATTTCCATTTGTGAGAGTTACTGTTAGGATCACAAGTAGAAAAACATCGGGGGCGACATCATGAAATGCTAGTATTTGGAGAGTGGGGTATAATAATCAACAGTCAATAGTCTTGGAATGGTCCCAAAAATGGCTCCCAAAGCATTTATTTAATGCATTTTTTTTAAAAAAAATATTATTATTATTTTAAAAAAATAAAAGAATTTCCTTTTTACAACATTTGCATATTGGTATACATTCACAGCAGAGGTGGGATTCAGCAGGTTCTGACCAGTTCTGGAGAACCGGTAGCAGAAATTTTGAGTAGTTCGGAGAACCGGTAAATACCACCTCTGACTGGCCCCGCCCCCATCTATTCTCTGCCTCCCGAGTCCCAGCTGATCGGGAGGAAATGGGGATTTTGCAGTAACCTTCCCCTGCCACGCCCACCAAGCCACGCCCACCAAGCCACACCACACCGACCAAGCCACACCCACAGAACCGGTAGTAAAAGTTTTGAATCCCACCACTGATTCACAGTTTTTCTTCTTCCCCCGTCCTATTAACATATCTATACATATGGTTCCCTTGTCCTATACATGTTATACAGGCTAATATATTCATATACTAGAGCCGAGGTGGCGCAGTGGTTAGAGTGCAGTACTGCAGGCTACTTCAGCTGACTGCTAGCTGCAGTTCGGCAGTTCAAATCTCACCGGCTCAAGGTTGACTCAGCCTTCCATCCTTCCGAAGTGGGTAAAATGAGGACCCAGATTGTTGGGGGCAATATGCTGACTCTGTGAACCGCTTAGAGAGGGCTGTAAAGCACTGTAAAGTGGTATATAAGTGTAAGTGCTATTGCTATTGCTATTGCTACTATTTTACAAGCATCCTATATGTTTATACCATCTTACTGTTAATTCCTAGTTTCCTAGATTTGTTAATGCATTTTTAGGTGGCAAAAGAATGCAAATAAAATTAGCAGAAGTAAGGATGGGACCAAAGAAAATCACTGATGGTTAATCTCAAGCCACTGGAGAACTCTCTACATGCGAAGTACTTTTCAAAAAATGCAACAGGACACATTATTTTTGAAAATTAAGAAATGACCCGCAAATAAAGGAAATACCGACACTGTCTTGAGATGTCAGTTTAATAAGTTTATAAATTAAAACAGTCTAGATCAGGGATGTCAAACTCAATTTCATTGAGGGCAGCATCAGGGTTGTGTTTAACTTCAGGGGGCCAGGGTGGGTGTGGCCAGCTCAACATCCCTCGTGTCGGGGGCGCCTGTGGTGGCCCAAGCGCTCTGCCAGCGAAAACGGGCTCCCGAGCTCCGTTTTTGGCTGAGACGGCCTCCTGCAACCCCCTGCCAGTGAAAAAGGAGCTTGGGAGGGCCACCCACGGTCCTCCCAATCTCTGTTTTTGCTGGCAGAGGCACCATGGGCCGGTCCTTTGCTGTTTCCAGGTTGGCCCTGTGGGCCAGATCTAAGCACCCCACGGGCCGGATCCGGCCCCTGGGCCTTGAGTTTGACACCCCTGGTCTAGATAGATTGATAAAAGCAGCCCAGGATGGTCTCAAAATGTTTTTGCTATCTTCTAAAGCAGGGGTGGGGAACGATGGTCCCTTTATGACTGGTGGACTTCAACTGGTGGACTTCAACTCCCAGAACTCCTGAGCCAGCATGGCTGGCTCTGGACTTCTGGGAATTGAAATCCACCAGTCATAAAAGGGCCATCGTTCCCCACCCCTGCTCTAAAGTATATTTTCTATTTCAAACCTATGCAAACTGCTGTTCACAGTTAGCACTTAATTTAAAACAGAGATACAGGCATCCCTGCCACCAATTGGACCTGTTATCAATTTATAACTATGTATGTGGGTCATTGCTCTCACATGGATTGGACCATGACAATAAGCACATGTAACTGATTTATTATCTATTCATTTCAAGCTGGTCTTCAGAGGATTCAGAGAAACAATACCAAGGTGCCACTAAGATGGCCGATGAGTGCTCTTTAAAGACAATTTAAGGAACCAGCCTATAGATGTTCGCCCTTCCCTTATAGTTTCCCTCTAACGCCATTCTAATCCCATTGTGACTTGATTATTTTGTAGCAAAGTGCTCCACAGAGGCCTGTAATTGGCACACCAGTTCAAATTAGATTGTTGTGTGTTTAGGAAAGCAGAGGTCATTTTACATATGCAGTACCACTCATTAAGAAGAGAAGGTCAGCATTGGGGGCCTATTTTTCCTCTTCATTATTACAAGGGGGATATGGATGCTGCGTGATGGAAAGGTTGCGTTCAGAGGAAAGCTTACGGCGGCTTGTTTGAGGAAGTCGATTCTAATTGGACACACACGAGCAATAAGAAAGGTTTTCTCCTGACTTCCTTGTACCGACTGATAACATTCAAAACACTGAGACCTTCACCATTTGCATTGCAGGATGAGAAACCGGCAACCCTCCATGCCCATGTGAACCCCAGACAAATTTGAAATCTCTGTTCGGCACTCTACAATGCACTCAGGCCTATAGAAAGAGACTTCTGAAATGTCTTTGAATATTAGTAGCTCGGGTTGGTAGTTATGTTGCTGGTTTGAGCTCTGAGCCTGGCGATTTGGTGGCAAATGTTTCGTCCCCATTCAAGGAGACATCTTCAATCCAAAGCGCACTGAAGATGTCTCCTCGAATGGGGACGAAAAGTTTGCCACCAAATCGCCAAGCTCAGAGCTCAAACCAACAACATAAAGCGACTTCGGTTTTGTGAGAATAAAGAAAAGGCGAAATAGAGGAAGAAGGTGGAAATGGGGTTTTTGAAGGACTCGGGTTGGAATTAGGAAAGTTTGTTAAAGGAATTACCGAGGCAGAAAGTTGCAAGCTGTGATGAGTGTAATAAGACCAGTAACAAATGGTGGGACACTACTGTCTAGCAACAAGAAAGCTGCAAGTTAGAAGGACATGCTAGAAGGATGCTAGCTAAGGCACGTAGCTATATAAACTTTGGTTACTTCTACCTTATTATAATAGTAAAACACACATCCTTTTTGATAAGAAGGCTTATTAGCATAAACATGCGATGTATGAAGAAGGAGGGTAAAGTAGGAGAATCCAATCAAAAGAAACATATGTCAAGGAACCAATGAGTGATTCTTAGTGTTAACTTCCTTAATCATAACTGTATAAAATTTGTGTTTGTGTATTGTTCGGGATCTCGGCTCCTTTCGCTGCTGAGACCCTTTTGCTGGAGTACTTCAATAATAGAAGCTGAAAATACCATTCCTCATGTCTGGTGGTCTTTATTGGCTTCGATGCCAGGGTAGGACCCGTTTTGAAAACAACAATATCAGAAGAGAAGCTCCCCATGTTTGCCTAGTAGTGGTTACTTCCAGACCTCAAGAAAATCAGAGATCTATAAAGTTCCTGGCATACAAGGCCAGGAGGCTTTCAGATTGATGGATTACAACTTGAGCATGCTTGGTGCTATATGTTTTTCAAAGGAAAAAAAGAAAGTCCAGTTGCCTTTTGAGAGAGAGAGAGAGAGAGAGAGAGGGAGGGAGGGAGGGAGAAGAGGGAGAGGGAGAGGGAGAGGGAGAGGGAGAGAGGGAGGGAGAGAAAGCACCTTTGGGACAATCATGACTTGTCTTGGGTGATTGAGAATCTCCATAGAGATTTGCTGCTATATATATTTGAAATATATTGTGAAAAGTAGCTTGAGATCAAACTCGTGGTTTCAACCATAAATGTGATCCTGACAAAGTTATTGTTGGCCTTGCAGGGGAAACCAGAAGGGAACCACAACCAAATGAGCTAATTCTACTTTATTGTAAAGGTTCATTGATGTAATCTTGCAAGGGGGAAACTACAATTCTCCCTCCTGTCTACTTTACTGCCCAAGAAACTAGGGAGGATCTCTTTTGAGCCTCTTGCCCCACCCACTATTTAGCTGTGGGCTGTGCTATCTCTTATCTGACCATTCCCTTGACAGAGTCAGTTCACCCAGTCCCTTCCAGAACCTTTCAGCAGGTTCTGACCAGTTCTGGAGAACCGGTAGCGGAAATTTTGAGTAGTTCGGAGAACCGGTAAATACCACCTCTGACTGGCCCCGCCCCCATCTATTCTCTGCCTCCCGAGTCCCAGCTGATCGGGAGGGAATGGGGATTTTGCTGTAACCTTCCCATGGAGTGGGGTTTGAATCAGGGGTGGGTTCTTCTTTTCTTCACTGCCGATTCGCTCAGTGCCGCGCCGCACAGGCTATCTTGGTTTTTGCGCTTCGCGCATGCACAGTGCTAAAAAAAAAGCTTCTGTGCATGCACAGAAGCAAAAAACAAGATGGCGGCGCCTATGGCACCACTGAAAGAACCGGTTCGGGGGCGTGGCAGGGCTGGGTCACTGCCGGTTCTAGCGACCCAGGCCGCCAAGTTACTACCGGTTCTATAGAACCGGTCTGAAACAGGAGGAACCCACCTCTGGTGGGAATGGAGATTTTATAGTACCCTTCCCCTGCCATGCCCACCAAGCCATGCCCACCAAGCCACGCTACGCTCACCAAGCCATGCCCACAGAACCGGTAGTAAAAAAAATTGAATCCCACCACTGGTCCCTTCCCACATACTATTAGAGTCATGCACTTTGAACTTCCTTTGACTTCAATTGACGTGATGGAATGTAGTAAGGGGGAGGATTCTCAGGAGGGAGGGTGGCATTTCAGAGGAGTAAGAGGCAATTCCTTCCAGATATTATGTGTGAGAAAAAGAGGGTGAAGACAGGCCCTCCCTAATAGTTCACAGAGAACATTGTACAGTACAGTAGAGTAGATGAAGATAGTACAATCTTCAGTCTGGCAAGATTTTGTCTATAGGGGGGAAACAATAAAGAATTCAGCTTGGAAAAATCACTGTTGGTTTTGGGGCCTGGCATTTGAAAATAGTCAAGCATGCCTTTAATCTTTCCACTAAGAGAGACATAAAAGCATTTTACTTTTGTTGTATTTCATACTTTTGTAGTCCCACAGCAATGGCAAATAGTCTGTAGTGGAAATAATGCGTGCAAGTACTATCTGTTTTGGGGAAAATTAGCTGGAATCTTCCCCCCCCTCTCTACTCAGAAAAAAAGAGATAATTAATCTAATCCAGTTCAGCAAAGAATAGAGTTAATCTATTCCAGTTCGCCAAAGAGCTGCAGTGAATTAGGGAGTCAAAAACTGAATCCCCCAGACTCATGCAAAGTTCTTCTGACGACTCCAAGACATGGATTTATCCCGCGGAGCTGTTCTCTTATTATTTACACCATGGGAATTAGAAACTCAATATATTGTGAAGAATAAAACAGGGCGGAAGAATATAATCTAGTCATGTAAACTGGGACATACATCTAGTTATCGTACATATTACATGGCTCCAATTTTTGAATTTGGGGGAAGAGAGAAAGACAGAATTAGAGTGGTCCTTACTTGAAAGAAGTGTTCTCCACCGCAGTTATTCTAATTTAAAATAACTGCAAAGTTTTGGCTTTCTGCTCCAAACAATTCAAAATATTAGCCTGAATGCCATGGGGGAAAATAATAATATTAAGGTTTTACTGGAAACTAGATACAAGTAATACAAATGCTGGAAAAGCAAAAGTCAACGTGATTAATATTGCAGAGCCTGTTCTAATGGAAACTATTATTTATCTTTGCCCATGAAATATTTTGCCATTCCTCCTAGAATGCACCATCAAAAAGGAAGGGGGAGAAGACCAGAGGTCAATTTCCATTGATGCCTAAAATTCTACTTCCTCGCTCACCCCTGTCTGAAGAGTGGTTCGGACTGCATTTCCCATCATCCTTGATTACTGAACATCTTAATTGGATCATATGGAATTGGTGATACAAAACATCTGGAGGGCCTACCATTCCCTTGCACCACTTGAACTTGACTTGACCTGAACACTGGGCCCTTTCTAATAAAATGAAATTCAATGTAGATAAAAGTAAGTTTTAACTTAGGCAAGAAAAACCAACCGTATAGCACTATAGAAATAGCACTTAGACTTATATGCTGCTTCACAGTGCTTTATAACTCTCTCTAAGTGGTTTACAGAGTCAGCATTTTGCTCCCAACAATCTGGGTCCTCATTTTACCGACCTTGGAAGGATGGAAGGCTGAGTCAACCTTGACCCAGTAAGAACTGAACTGCTGGCAGCCGGCAATCAGCAGAAGTAGCCTGCAGTATTGAACTAGGTGAAACTTGGTTTAGTGTCAATAACTGTGAGAGGGATCTTGGAGTCCTAGTGGACGATCACTTAAATATGAGCCAACAGTGTGTGGCAGCAGTCAAAAAACCCAATGCAATCCTAGGCTACATTAATAGTAGAGCCGCGATGGCACAATGGTTAGAATGCAATACTGCAGGCTACTTCTGCTGACTGCCGGCTGCCTGCAATTTGGCAGTTCGAATCTCACCAGGCTCAAGGTTGACTCAGCCATCCATCCTTCCGAGGTGGGTAAAATGAGGACCTAGATTTATTGGGGGCAATATGCTGACTCTGTAAACTGCTTAGGGAGAGCTGTAAAGCACTGTGAAGTGGTATAAAAGTCTAAGTGCTATTGCTAATAGAGAGATAGAATCAAGATCACGTGAAGTTCTAGTATCGCTTTACAAAGCCTTAGTAAGACCACTCTGGAAAGTGTACAAAGAAGAGCAACAAGGATGATTAGAAGGCTGGAGGCTAAAACATACGAAGAACGGTTGCAGGAATTGGGTATGTCTAGTCTAGTGAAAAGAAGGATTAAAGGAGACATGATAGCAGTGTTCCAATATTTAAGGGACTCTTACAAAGATAAGGGGGTCAACCTATTCTCCAAAGCACCAGAAGACAAGACAAGAAACAATGAATGGAAACTAACCAAGAAGAGAAGCAACGTAGAACTAAGGAGAAATTTCCTAACAGTGACAGCATTCAACCAGTAGAATGGTTTGCCTTTAGAAGTTGTAGGTGCTCCAACACTGGAGGCTTTCAAAAAGAAACTGAACAGTCTGAAATAGTATAGGGTCTCCTGAAGACCTACAAGGTCCCTTCCAATGTTCTATGTTCTACATCTGCACTCACTGCTTCAAGAGGAAGTTCAGAAGTTATTTTTTCCCCTTCTAGATAGACCTGAAGACTGGCATTTCTCAGACAAGCTTAGCTTTAAAAAAGAAGAAAATCAGAGAAAGTGGAGAAGAGAAAACAGATCACATTACACAGAGAACAAGAAATCTCTGGTGCATTCTTGGCCTCCACCTCCCTGCCTTCCAAGCTGGCTCTTAGACAATCTGGCTGGTTCGAAACAATAAAACAAACCATTTTTTGATCAATATTCTTCCCCTAATGTTCTCTCATTGTTATTTTTATGTCTCCACTGGAACAGTGAAATGTAAGCCCATTTCAGAATCCGAGCATAACAGTTTATAGTGCCCCCTTTTGCCATATCAAAAGGGGGGATCTCACTTAACGACTTGGAGCAAGCAGTCGAACTTCAAACAGCAAATGACAGGTCAAAGAGAGTTCATGCCTAATAATGAAGAAAATAAACCCCAATAATTAAAAAACCACCACTACCAAATCAGGGACTGAGGAACAGCACATATGAAATTATATCCGAAACATCAATAACTATGTTTTGCCCTTACAATTATTATTAGCTTGGTAATAGTCATTCCCGACCGATCCCTTTCTGCTGATTTAGTAAAGAGCAACTAATAATGAGGAGAGGTCAAATGTACAAACCAAATGACACTGTATTCCCTGGATGTTTAATATAGTTTCTAATGAGGAAATAAATGCCTAGCAGTATTTTTGTTGGAGGGTATGCTCTCTGACCAAAATTAATCTAGCAAGGGTAACGTATTCTAACAGAAGCACATTTAACTCATTCTTCTGATATGCTGTGCGTGTATCTACATTTCACAAGGAGGTTGTGAAATACTGGGCTTTCCACAAATATGGGGGTGGGGTGGGGTGGGGTGACAGAAACAAAAAGATATGATTGTACCACGGCTAGGATATGTTAAAGTCAAGAAAGAATCAGTAAGAATAGGCTGTAATGGAAGACAGGTCTTTACCATTTCCAAGCAGTTTATGCCAACTGGAAAAGCAATCCCTTAAAAATGTGTTGTTGTGGCCTGTTGGCCGCTGGCCCCACCAGCAGCCGAATCAGATGAGGAGGAGGCATGGGAGTCAGGGTCAGCATGAAGGCAACCTGAGAGCTCTGAGGGGGAAGAGGGAATAGAGCTGGCAGAGAGAGAGAGACAGAGGCGAAGCCTGGGCCATCCGTCAGCCCTCAAATGGAGAGTTAACAGCCCCCAGGTCTGGAGGTGGCTGATGAGGAAGAGGAGGAACAGCTTGGTCCAGTGCCTGACATGCGGATGCGCAGAAGGCAGAGGAGAGGAGAGCAGTGGAAATCTATGGACCGATCCTTGGGATGGAAGAGCCACCGCTGCTAGCGAAGCCCCACCCTAGCTCTGGGGATAAAAGGCAGGGGGCAGAGATGAATAGATGTGGCAGACAGCTATTCATTTCCCAGCTGGATGGACAGACTTGTTAGCCTGCGTTGAGAGAAACTTTTTGCCGGGGCTGCTCACGCTCCTAATAAAGGAATCATTGATTTAACTTTGTCATGTTTGGGGAGCTGGGTCAGAACATGTGTCCATTGATTATAAGAGATTTTTTGTTGTTGTTACAAAAGGAAAGAAAGTCAGTTTCTTTCAGAAAGTCAAAATCAATTAAGTGCACAGAAGTAAATAAAATATACCAGAAATTCCACCCCCCTCCCTCTTTCTGTTTAATGGTGACAATTTGAAGAACTCCCTGGAGTTTTCATGGCAAGGCTTTTTAGAAGTTGTTCACCTTTGTTGCCTTCCTAGGGCTGAGAGAAAGTGACTGTGCCAAGTTCACTCAATTGGCTTCATGCCCAAGATGGGACTAGAACTCCCGGTCTCCCAGTTTCTAGCCTGATGCATATTGCAACTCAATACACTTACTCAGGATACTGATTGAATAGCATGTAATGCATAGCTGACAGATATATTCAGTTAAAACTCAGGACACCAGAATCTGGCAGATCGTAGATAAGAAGAAAGTGTCTTTGACTAGGTGTTATGCTGTTCAGATGGGATGATTGATACCTGTCTCTCTGCTGAACAATAAACAATGGTATACATAGGCAGAAGAACCAGCATGTGTGAGCAATTTAACAAGGCACATGAGAATGAACAAGGAACAGGCTATTTTCTTGTCACATAGCTTTATGGTATTGACAAAGGGTCGCAGGATGGCATGTAAGTAAGAAATGAAGATGTCTTTTTTAATCAGGCTTGGTCCAGATTAAGGTCAATTTCATTAAAGCATTTTATCAAATATTATACTGAGACTGGATCAAGAAAATTCTATGCAGTCTGTGTTACATACAAAAAAACATTTTCTTTAGCTGATTGTGCACTTTAGATTCTATGTTGGGGCAAAACAATGAAAGTGAATATCCATGTTTTGAAAATCTAAGAGTTGAATTTAGCATTAAGCTGTTCATAAAAAGAATGCATCTATAGTTAATTTCCCACCTCACCATGGGTGAACAAGTGGTCCAAACTGATATGGTGGCCTTCAATCCAGAAGGCAATTAACACCCTCACATCTTTGAAAGTGTGAAAAATCAACAACATTGTTACATGAGAGAGATGGGCAGTTCTTAAGTATGATGAATAAATAAAATAAATTTGAAAAAGAGTGGTGGTGATTATAAGAAACTTTGAAATATTTCAATGAAGTACCATCCTTTTGATATATTTTTTTTCCTTAACAGAATAACAGAGTTGGAAGGGATCTTGGAGGTCTTCTAATCCAACCCTCTACTCAAGAGGAGACCATATACCATTCCAGACAAGTGGCTCTCCAGTCTCTTCTTAAAAGCCTCCAGTGATGAAGCACCCATAACTTCTGAAGGCAAGCCGTTCCATTGGTTAATTGTTCTCAGTCAGGAAATTTCTCCTTAGTTCAAGGTTGCTTCTCTCCTTGATTAGTTTCCATCCATTGCTTCTTGTTCTACCTTCCATGCTCTGAAGAATAGGTTGACCCCTTCTTCTTTGTGGCATCCCTTTAGAAGACAGCTATCATGTCACCCCTAGTCCTTCTTTTCATCAGACTAGACATACCCAATTCCTGAAACTGTTCATATGTTTTAGCCTCCAGTTTCCTAATCATCTTTGTCGCTCTGCTCTGCACTCTTTCTAAAGTCTCAACATCTTTTTTTATATATATTTGGGCAAATATAGCATATATTTATATCTTCAATTTATATCTTTTTATAATATTTATATCTTGAACTGCATATCATCAGGGAGATAGATTTTATACCATAATAAGGTGCATATAACCAAGGAGATGAATTTTCTACCATATACCCAGAGGTCGGATTCAGCCGGTTCGGACCGGTTTGGGCGAACTGGTAGTGGCAACCTGCGGTAGTGGCGACCTGCGGGTGGGTCCGCCCAGGCGCAATCCCGTTCTATATTGCTGTGTTTTGTGATGCCGCACGCATGCACGGATGTAGTGCGTGAGCAAATTGCCATGTTTTTTGACACCGCACGCATGCGCTTACGGCATGCCCGAGCGAATTGCCATGTTTTTTGACGCAGCACGCATGTGCACAAGGTGCGCGCACTCACATTTTCGATTCTGGACGAACTGATTGTTAAATTATGTGAAGCTCACCTCTGCATATACCCTGTGGGTGCTTTTATCCATTCTTCTGTTAGAACGGACATTGAAGATTCTATTTCTCTTCTCAGTGATGTCAGAGACTGTTCAAGCCCACCGAATTTTAAACTCCTTTTTTCTTCTCTACAGTTTATAGCCACTTTCAGAGTGTTAGTATTTCTAAAGAGGCCCCAAATGTTTGGCCTTTGAGCTGTAAATACCGTGTCATCATTGATTTTGTTAAAACAATAAGTGTATTTTCCTGAATGTCAAGTGTTCTTAAAGTGCAGAGACTCCCTTGAGCACAAAATGTGAGAAATTAAGGAGGTCTTAAAAGTGGGGATTCAGACCAAGAAGAAAGGAACCGTATGGGGAACAGACAGTGAACGACGATTAAGAAAAGATGAATGCAGACAAATATTGAGTCGGGAAACAGATGAAAACGTGATGTGGGTAGAGAAGAACCCTACTGTCAATAAGGAATACTGAAATGCAGAGTAGCACTCAACACACACACACACACACACACACTGTGCGTTGGCTGTCGAATGTGTCTGTGGTTGGGTTTGCAATTGGGATTTGGGTTTTTTGGGGGAGGGAGGGAGTTGCCACTTAAAAAAAAACTTGCCATCAATCTTTAGGAAAGCAGCGGTGTGTTTTAAAGAGGCAATCAATCCATTATCAAAAACATGGTGAAAATGCTGTAGTGGAGGGTACAATCCCATAAGTTAAAGAGGAGACCTTACAAATACAGTATTTTGTACAGAATGTTATTATTCATCTATGATCTGAAAAAAAAATAACCATTAAAGAAATTATAAAGTAAAACATTCTGTTCTGGGGGAAAAGGAATAGAGAAGATTCTTATCACAAGCTCCACTGTGGGAGTCAGATGGCATTACACTGAGGAAACCATTATGGCTTTTAATGTAAAGAAACAAAGCAGAACAAACATTAATTTCTTTGTAAAATATTGACATTGAATCAAGTATCACCTCTAACAGCATTTAAAGAATAAAGTATATCTGTTTCATTAGCCAGGGAATCTCATCAAAGGTATACAGAGCTATTATGCTAAGCACCTCTGCTTCTTTTGAAAAATGTTTTTTCAAAACCGGGAAGATGAAACTGGAATTAAAACTTGAAAATCAAACTGGAATTCTCTGTGGCACAAAAATGTATCCCCAGGTTCTTTCTGCAAGCCATTAAGAACTAATTTGGCCCTTGTATTCCTAGAAAAAGTATCACAACAAAGAATAGATAGATAGATAGATATATAGATAGATAGATAGATAGATAGATAGATAGATAGATATATAGATATATAG
>QLTV01003756.1:913606-929327 GCA_003457575.1 Thermophis baileyi | reverse complement strand
AATCTTTTGTGTAAAGAATATTAGGAAGTAAATGCAAACTTTATCAAATTACATTCCCTCCCCCCCCCCAGAGGTGGGTTCCTCCCGGTTCAGACCGGTTCGCCCAAACCGGTAGCGACCCGCTGGTGACGTCACGATGACGTCACGGATCTGGTTCGGTTAGTGACAGTCCATGGACGCCACCATCTTTTTTTTAAAATTTTGTTTGAATTTATTTTGTTTGAATTTTTTTTAAAAAAAAAAAATTTCCAGGCTTTTTTTCTGCTGCGCATGTGCAGAAGCCGAGTTTCCGGCACTGCGCATGCGTTGCCATCTTATTTTTGGCTTTTTTGGGGGGGGGTTTTTTTTTGCACTGTGCATGCACGCGCGTGCGAAGCGCACACGTGCCCACAAGGTGCGGCCACGTGGCGCGGGAGGAAGGGAACCGGCAGCGAGGTAAGTTAGAACCCACCCCTGCTCCCCCCTCTCTGGTGTCTTTGGAGGGATTGTGCAGAATTGTGGAGAAAGACACCTGTGTTCTGACCCAGCCTTCACAAGCAATGAGAAACCGCTTACTCACGAGTACCACAAACCCTTTTTTATTTAAGTCGGGGCAGGAACAGCCTTTGTCCACATTGAATAAACGAAACCAAAAGTAATGTGTCATGAATGAAAGTATTTTCCCCTTCTAAAAACAGGGCAATAACAGTTCACATCGGCTGAGACAAATCCAGTCCCTATTATTTCCCAGCTGGGAGATTCCGTTGGCATCTCAAATACAGAGCAATTAGTCCTGACAAACCTGGTTCTGGCAAAAGAATCCAACGTGATTGATGTACACTAGAAAATGAATGCTTGTCTGCAACAACTGGCCACTCCCAAACCCCTCCTATTTATTTCCCAGCCAGGTAAGGGCTAACAAGTGTCTGTGTCTTCTTTTCCCTGAGAGCCGGCTTATTGCTTTCCGTTGCTCTCCTCTCCTTTCCTCCCTACGCATATGAGCATCTGGGATGGGCCCCATCTGTTCCTCCCCCTCACTCAGCTCAGGCCCCAAAGACAGCTGCCTCTCCACCTGGGGGAGGACGGAAGGCCCCGGCCGGGGGTGAAATGATCCTGGTTCGCTCATGCCTGTCAGTCGCCGTAGAACCGGTCGCCAAGGTAGTGTGAGGCTCCGCCCACCCGCCCGGATGCTGGCGTTTGGGTTCTTTTACCCTCTGCGCATGCACAGAATGCTTTGCGCATGTGCAGAGGGTAAAAGAACCCAAATGGCGGCGTCCAGGTGAGTGGGCGGAGCCTCGCACTACCTTGGCGACTGGCTCTACGGCAACCGACAGGCACGAGCGAACTGGGAGCATTTCACCCCTGGCCCCGGCTCTGCCTCTGCCTCTGATGCTGTTTCCTTATCAAAGCCTTCCAAAGACTACGAAGCCGGCCCAGGTTCCCCCTCAACCTCCTCCTTGTCTGACTCTGCTGTTAGCTCTGCTGGCAGCCGGCGGGGCACAACAGCCTGTAGCAGTAGCAATAGCACTTAGACTTATATACTGCTTCATAGTACTTTAAAGCCCTCTCTAAGTGGTTTACAGAGTCAGCATATCGCTCCCCAACAATCTGGGTCCTTATTTTACTGAGCTCAGAAGGATGGAAGACTATGTCAACCGTGAGCTGTTCAGAATCAAACTGCTGGAGTGGGCAGTGAGTTAGCCTGCAATACTGCATTCTAACCACTGTGCCACCACAGCTCTTAGCCCTCCCGTTGTTGCTAATCTCAGCATCCCCCAATTCTGGATAGTCTGAATTGACATCTGGAGGGCTGCAGGTCCCACAACTCTGAGGATAATTTTATGGGTGATCATCAGAAGTATGATAGAGTGACATGTTGCAGATATAAAAATTATTCTAATTTTTCTCAGTATCCCTACAGAAAGTCACTTGTACAAATTACTTCATGTATATCTCCACATTTGCTTTTCGTGAGCTTTATTTAAATGATTTTCACTTACGAATGAAGGCAAATATACATATCCAAGATAATGTTGCAGGATCCAATCTGGGTTAGTCACCAGGACCGAGCTTTTGGACTCATGCTGGAGCCCATCCTCATGCATTTACAGATACAGATTAACAGAGTTGGAAGGGACATAGGTCATCTAGTCCAACCCCCCACCCAAGCAGACCCTATACCATTGCTGACAGATGGCCATCCAGTCTCTTCTTGAAAGCTTCGAGTGATGAAACTCCCATAACTTCTGAAGGCAAGCTGTTCCATTGGTTGATTGCTCTCGCTGGGTGAAATGCTCCCGGTTCGCTCGTACCTGTCGGTCGCCGGAGAGCCGGTCACCAAGGTAGCGCGGGGCTCCGCCCACCCACCATTTGGGTTCTTTTACCCTGTGCGCATGCGCAAAGCGTTCTGCGCATGCGCAGAGGGTAAAAGAACCCAAATGGCGGCATCCGGGTGGGTGGGCGAAGTCTCCCGCTTCCGTCGCTACTGACTGTCTGGTGACCCGCAGGCACGCCCGAACCGGGAGCATTTCACCCCTGGTGGTATTAGTACCTCACTTGATCTTGATTGTATCGCTCTTTACCCCAGCTTATCAGGTATTTAGGAAGTGAGGACTCGGCAGCACAAGGAAACAACAGCCAACAACTTAATAACTGGCCATTAACACCCCAATCAATAACGAAAATGCCACATACAATCAGGCCCCACATAAATATGATGCATAGAACAGCCCAAAGCACACATTCTGGTAAGACAGAAGTTGCCCGAGGATGGGCTCCAAGATAAATACGAAAACTCGGAAGATTAAACCTCTGGTCCCAATGATTGGGATCCATCCAGACTGGATCCTGCGGTTTTCACTTAACACAAGTTCCAGTTCTTCCTGAGCATAACCTACCAAACATACACCTAATTTTATTTGACCTATTTATGAGTATCCATGAAAAAAAAATAGATTTTTTTTTTAAATTCTCCACTTTTTTTAGGGGTCTCCATGTTCACATCAAATGTCAGTGTCATAATTTTAAGGGAGGGTGTGTTTTTCTTTAAAAAGAATTTGCTAAGTTTGAAATAAATGCTGGCTTTTCAATGGTTGCTCCTGTAAAGAGAACTTTCTTGATGTGAATGAATTTAGTAACTAAACGCATGCAAAATTCTTCATATAGTTTGGAAAATTTCTTTTGTTAAAAACAAAAAACAAAATTCACATATCAGCAACAAATATTAGAAAACCTAGCAGCGTCTCACAAGTTTTTTTAAGACACCTGGTGTGTAGGCAGCATACTGAGTGAGGATTCATCTCAAAACTTGCTGCTGTGAATTTTAAACCTCCTTGTAAAGTGCAACTATGCTTCGGTTTTAACTATGTACCACATTATCTTAATTATACATTATGTGGGTGTAAGCCAACGGATGGTGAAATACCATCGTTATTTGCTTTCTCTGCGAAAGCATGACAATTATGTCTTGTTGAAATCATCAGTTTTGATTTACTGTTTTTGATTAAACCACACTCAAAACCATGATGCAATTTTGGCAATCTATATTTATCAGCATCTGGTTATTTACGAAATGTAGATTGCCAAAATTTCATGTGGCTTTCAGCAGAACAAAGACAAGATGGCAACCACATCTATAACTTTAACTTGAATTCTTTCAGAGTAGCATACCATTCATCATATAATAACCAGACACATTCGATAATAGAATCCCCATTACACTTTTAAGCGAACCTGTATTTCAAGTTAACAATCAGAAACAATATTTTATCAAGCCAATCAGTTAATAAATACCAGCTAAGTGAGACCTTTTTTTTCCTGATTGGCCTTCAGGAATGGAGGGATTTCACAGCTTTTTATGTGGAAATTAAAAATTGGAAGCTTTCAAAATGCTTCTCATTCCTGCATTATTATGCATTATTGTAAAACAATGCAGTTTGGTATTATTTAGTATAGACAATTATTGTGTGAATCATTAAGGACTTGGAAATTTTAGTTAGAAATATTATGCTCTGGAACTGGAACTAAGCCTAGTGAGTTATAGTAGAAATAAAGTACTAACAAATTTAAATAAAATGGCAAAATTTAAGTGTATTGAAAATATAAATTTCCCATTTTTAATTGATAATAAATGGGAAAAGCATGGGGAAACTGACTGAAGTTTTACTTCTCTGGTTGATCATCTATCACTGAACAAATACTGTAGTATTAATGTATATTAGCTTACTACTTAAAGGCAATTCATTCAGAACAAAGGACTGTACAACATAAACGCTTTAGCATGTTTTTTAATCAATTTTCATCAGAGCTGCTTTCAAGAAAACTAGGAAACCTCTGTCTTGTAGAGTATATAAAAGTTGCCAGTTCAGTGCTTATCCACATGGATAAGTCAAGGAAGGTCTCCTGTCGTGAGCAGGGGGTAGGACTAGAAGACCTCCAAGGTCTCTTCCAGCCCTATGATTCTAACAAGAAGCATGCCTCAATTCTAAGTCAATACAGCACTGCTTTACATTAGCAATTCCTGAACACCATTATTCCTCTTGAGGTTGTCCCACTATTCTGTGCAGCAAGTGGAAGTCAACAGTAAATAATAATTAGCATATGATGAGAACACAACAGAAGAGAAGTAAACATATTTACAGAGTGTACGTAATTATAAGTAAAACTTATATGGGGGTATCACAGTGGCCTCAGAGCTGGTTGTCCAATTCAGCTATCCAGGCGATCGCCTGCATCCATAGCATTTCTTAAACTGTATGTGCTCCCGGGGCAGTGCTAAATGGGTGACAATCGGGTGGGTTCCTCCTGGTTTGGACTGGTTCTCCCTAACCGGTAGTGGCCCACTGGTGATGTCACAATGATGTCACCGAACCGGATCAGTTGGTGCCGGTCCGGGGGGGCCGCCATCTTTTTTTAAATTTTTTTTTAATTTATTTTACTTTAAAAAAATATATTTATTTTTTACTTCTGAGCATGCGCAGAAGCCAACTTCCGGCACTGTGCATGCGGTCACCATCTTTTTTTTGGCTTTGGTTTTTGTTTTTGGATTTTTTGTTACTGTGCATGCGCACGCGTGCGCCCACAAGGTGTGCCCACGCGGCACGGGAGGGAGCGAACCAGCAGCAAGGTAAGTTGGAACCCAACCCTGGTGACAATACAGCAGGGGTGGGTTCTAACTTACCTCACTGCCGGTTCGCTTCCTCCCACGCTGTGTGGCTACGCCGTGCAGCTGCGCGCATGCAAAGCGCGCACGTGCAATCACAGTGCAAAAAAATAAAAAAATCCCCCCCCCAAAAAAGCCGAAAACAAAGATGGCGACACATGCGCAGTGCTGGAAACTCAGCTTCTGTGCATGTGCAGAAGAAAAAATCGGCTTCTGCACATACACAAAAAAAAAAAAACCTGGAAAAAAACAAAAAAAAAAAAAAAAAAAAAAAAAAAAAAACACCCCCCCCCCAAAAAAAAATTCCCCCAAAAAAATAAATCCAAAAAAATTCCCAAAAAATATGGCGGCGCCCATGGACTGGCACCGACCGAACCGGATCCGTGACGTCATGGTGACATCACCAGCGGGTCGCTACCGGTTCGGGCGAACCGGTCTGAACCGGGAGGAACCCACCTCTGATACAGCCGTACTTCCCTTTGTAGTCTCACAGCCACAACAGACAGAAATGCACAAAATCAAATAATAATATTTGTAAAAGTTAAAACTGTTAAAAATGTAAAAGTTAAAACTGATCAGCACTTTAAATCATTGACTCCTTTCTGTTAAGAACGCCTAAATGAAGTTGTACGTTTTATTTGTTTGTTTGTTTGTTTGTTTGTTTGTTTGTTTGTTTATTTATTTCATCAAGCATGTATTAGATAACAGATATAAGTATAAACATAACTATTAATACATGAAATGGATACAAATAAAAGGGAACATTAGGACAGGGATGGTAGGCACGCTGGTGCACTTATGCAAGCCCCTTAAAGACCGCTTAGGAATGGGGTGAGGTCAACAGTAGACAGTCTAAGGATAAAGTTTTGGGGGTTTGGGCGGGGGAAGAAACCACAGAGTCAGGTAGTGCATTCCAGGCATTGACCACTCTGTTACTGAAGTCGTATTTTCTGCAATCAAATTTGGAGCGGTTTACCATAAAGGACGTTGTAGCAGACGATTTTGTGTACTAAGCTTAGGTCAGACTGTAGGTGGCGTAGTTCTAGGTTGTCCAGGTCCAAAATTTCAAGTCTGGTGGCATAAGGTATTCTGTTACAAGCAGAGGAGTGGAGGACTCTTCTTGTGAAATATCTCTGGACTCGTTCGATTGTATTAATGTCCAATATGCAGTGCAGGTTCCAGACAGATGAGCTGTATTCAAGAATTGGTCTAGCAAAAATTTTGTATGCCCTAGTTTGCAGTTCAATATTACCGGAGAAGAAGCTATGCAAGATTAGGTTAACAACATTTAATGCTTTTTTGGCAATGCTGTTACAGTGAGCTCTGGCACTTAGATCATTAGAGATGAGTACACCAAGGTCCTTGACAGAGTGAGGGTCGTCTACAAGGTTGTATCCATCTACAAATCATATTGTTTTGCCTCCTTCTCTGAAATCAGAAGAAGTAGATGTACTGTATATTGACAATGGATTTCATGGCAGATGTACTGTATATTGACAATGGATTTCATGGCAGTGAAAAAGAAAGCATTTTCTTGTGTATCAGGCAAATCTCCATCAGTGAAGCCACAGACGAAGCCTCCTTCTATCAACCTGAAAGTCCTAATAGGCTTATCTTGAAATAAACTGTCCTTTGGTTCCTAAATTCTTATGGAATTAAGGTCAAAACAAGTCCTTCACCAGCCATCAGCTTGACATGTAAAAACATGTATATGAACTGGGCTCTTAACTGCAGAAGAGCTATTTCAGAAAACTATAATTGCCTATGAAGTGTCTATGGAGATTCTCAATCATCCAGGTCATGGTTGTCCCAAAGGTGCTTTTCAAAAAGCAACTGGACTTTCTAATATATTTTTTTCCTTGAAAACGTTTCACTTCTCACCCAAGAAGCTGCTTCAGAACTGGTTTCAAGAAACATGTTTTCAAGAAAAAAAAAAACCCTTAAGAAAGCCCAGTTGTCTTTTGAAAAGCACCTTTGGGACAATGGCCAATTAAGATTCTAACACAGAACTAATAATTAACATTGCAATAATATCAGTATGTAAATTAAATTCTATTAAGTCTAAATTTCTGGAATTAATCTCTTTTCATGATATACAGATTAGTACACACTGAAACAACTGAAGCCTTTGTTCCAGGGGTGAAATTCAAAAATTTCCCCTACTGGTTCTGTGGGTGTGGCTTGGTGGGCGTGGCAGGGGAAGGATACTGCAAAATCCCCATTCCCTCCCCACTCCTGGGGGAAGGATACTGCAAAATCTCCATTCCCGCCCCACTCTGGGGCCAGCCAGAGGTGGTATTTGCTGGTTTTCCGAACTACTCAAAATTTCCGCTACCGGTTCTCCAGAACCTGTCAGAACCTCCTGAATTTCATCCCTGCTTTGTTCATTAGGGTTTTCTCACCTGCCCTTGTCAACACAACCTAGAGGGGAAAGGATATAGTATTTTCCTTTTATTTTCTTGTTCAGAGGGGACTACCAAAGAATACTATATTCTACTTCCATTGTTCTGTTCTTGCCATGCAGCTTGATTTTGTTTTCTCTCTCTCTCTCTCTTTCTCTCTCTCTCTCATGCAGCTTAAAGTTCACTTAACAGATAATGGAGACAAAACACTCAGACATCAATGCAATAGAAGGCAGGCAGGAAGATAAAAGCAGGATTCCTGCCATTTACCATAATCTACCACCTACAGCAAAGATGGAATTTGTCCAGGAATAATCAGAAGCAGGAGAAGTCTGCAAGCTCCGGTTGAAACAGTCAATATCTAGAAGGCCAGTTGGTCTATTGTAATTTCCTTAAGATAATTAGAATATCTCTCTGACTCCTAGCACTTATTGCTGTCAATTGTTCTTATTATTTTTAAACGATATATTCACGGATAAAAAGCCTCTCTCTGTATATTCGTCATGGTGAGAGGCAAGTTTATGCTCAATCCATTAAAAAAATTGAAAGGCCTGACTGAGACGGGTCAGACTGAAGAATGTTTAGCAAGGCTGTCACAATTACAAATCTACAAAATTGGACACTGGATAATTCAAGCTTAATTTCCCCCAAACATTCAGATGGTGACCCGATCACACCAAAGGGCACACTGAATTTGCTGTCACATTTCTGGCGAGAATCAGAAGAACTGCTTCAAGCTTGAAATAGAATGTTTCATGCTCAAGGTATTTAAAATTTGAATCATTTTTTTTTCACACCTAGGCTGGAATATTTAGCATGTGGGTTTCCCCCCCCCCAACAAGAATACCATTATTAGGTTTCAGGCACCCTGTTTTCTGCATAATGCACAAACACAGTCTCTGGAGCAGTTCACAACATCAGTTTCTTCTATATAATCCTTTCCAGTTTTGAATGATTAAAAAGCAACATATATTATACATAACACTAGTAAGACCACATCTAGAATACTGCAGCCAATTTTGGTCACCATACTACGAAAAAAGATGTTGAGACTTTTGAAAAAGTTCAGAGAAGAGCAACTAAGTTGATCAAAGGCCTGGAGACTAAAACATATGAACAACGGCTGCAGGATTTGGGTTCGGCTAGTCTAGAGAAAAGAAGAATTAGGGGCGACATGATAGCAATAGCACTTAGACTTATATACCACTTTACAGTGCTTTCCAGCCCTCTCTAAGCGGTTCACAGAGTCAGCATATTGCCCCCAACAATCTGGGTCCTCATTTTACCCACCTCGGAAGGATGGAAGGCTGAGTCAACCTTGAGACGGTGAGATCTGAACCGCTGAACTGCAGCTAGCAGTCAGCTGAAGTAGCCTGCAGTACTGCACTCTAACCACTGCGCCACCTCGGCTCTTTTAATGATAGGAGTATTCCAGTACTTGAGGGGCTGCCACAAAGAAGAGGGGGTCAAATTATTTTCCAAAGCACCAGAGGGCAGGACAAGAAACAATGGATGGAAACTAACCAAAGAGAGAAGCAACCTGGAATTAAGGAGAAACTTCCTAACAGTGAGGACAATTAACCAGTGGAACAGCTTGCCTCCAGAAGTTGTGGGTGCTTCGTCACTGGAGGTTTTTAAGAAGAGACTGGACAGCCATGTGTCTGAAATGGTATAGAGTATCCTGCTTGAGCAGGGGGCTGGACTAGAAGACCTCCAAGGTCCCTTCCAGCTCCTATTCTATTCTGTTCTGTTCTATTCTATATACTATACTGTACCATGTCTCCATATATGGGCCACAATCTAAGTGCAGCATATGTATTTCTCAACTTATACAACCATTCCTTTCGTGACCATTTGAAACTACAACGGCACTGAAAAAAAGGGACTTCTGACTGTTTTTTACACTTACAACCCTTGAAGCAGCCCCATGGTCACGTGATCCAAATTCGGATGCTTGGCAACTGGCACACATTTGTGACTCTACTGGGGTCACGTGATCACCATTTGTAACCTCCCGAGCTGGCTTCTGATACAAATTCAATGGGGGAAGCCAGATTTGTCTTCATGACTGCATGATTCACGTAACAACTGATTTGTTTAACCACTGTGGCCAAAAAAAGGTTATAAAAGGGGGCAAAACTCACTTAACCACTGCCTTGGTTAGCAGGGGAAATTTTGGGCTCAGTTGTGGTTGGAACTCGAGGATTACCTGTTGTCGTGCAGCATGCTCCAGTATATAACCTTTATATACTGTTGTTGCTCTATAGCCCCATCTAGTGGCCAGAGGGACAAATATGCCTGTCAACTCGCAAAGCATGACTCATGATTTAATTAGGGCATCCGTGGGAACCCTGACAATGCCCCAACATACAATCTTTATATACTGTTGTTGCACTCTAGCCCCATCTAGTGGCCAGAGAGACAAAATACCAAGTATATTATTTGAAGCTGACCCAACCCATTTTACCCATCAGCCCGCACTCTCAAAACAAGTGCATGCTGGGAAGCCAGACTCCATTTCCTTTAGCATTTGGAGAAGGCAGAAGCACAAAGAAGAATCCATCTTAATCTGTGCCTTAATCTGTTCATCCAAAGGACTAACCCACATCCCACACACACAGCATCGCTGGTGAAATTTAGATTACTTGTATTTATTCATTGTTATGTTCAGCAGCAACTCAATACTGCCTATCTTGTATTTGGTTCTCATTGTATGTATCGCTATTTTCCCCAGTTTCACCATATCCTGTTCTTTCAATAAAGCATTCAGATCTACCCACATGGTCTGTTTTATTGGAGGATAGGTGGGTTTAGCTGCATGTCGAGCTGCACACAGGCTAACGTGTAGTGGGGACAGAACACCTGAACTTACAATATAGTATTCAAAACAGTGTAATCTGATGGCTATTTACATTCTTCTATTCAATCCTCAATTAAGTCTTCTGTCACCTTTATGTGAATGAATCAATTATGTGAATGAACCTAGTGAATGAATCAAGAATAGCAACAAATCAAGAAGACATAAAATAGCATCAGAACGAATATTCAATCATTGTTAGCACAATCAGACAAAATCGGTACCAATTTAGCATAAAATCTGCCCGAAAACAGAAGGTTGGAGAATATTTTTAAAATGACTTAAGCAACATATTAAAAGAAAAAAAACACTGCATAAGTGAAGATCTATTATTCACTTAGGATAGAAAAGCCACAGTTTTGCACCTGGGAAAATTCCATGTAGGTACAACTCCTCATAACCAAGGAACCACTACCCCAAAACTTGTTGTGTCCCACAAAAGGGAGAGGGATCACCCAAGGTTCAGACCTATCAGACAAATCAGTCCTAAGACAATGAAAGTGAAAGAGCTTTTGAGGTCGCTTTATGGGTCCAAAGCCAAAAAACTATACTGAATGCAAAAGGAGAGAAGCTAGAAGAATGAAGGTGATGGTCCAGATGTAGACATATATGTTTTTTTAGTTATAAAAAAGAAAAAAACCCAAATAGATGAATGACAGAATAACAGAGTTGGAAGGGACCTTGGAAGTCTTCTACTCCAACCCCCTGCTCAAGCACCTTCCAGAGGTGGCTGTCCAGTCTCTTCTTAAAAGCCTCCAGTGATGGAGCAGCCACAACTTCTGAAGGCAAGCCATTCCACTGGTTAATTGTTCTCGCTACCTGTATGCACAGATTATGGGACCATGAAACAGTTCACGGTCCCATAATCTGAGCATACAGCTGCAACAAGATAGAATGAATGTTTCTCCAGCAACTGTCTCCAGCTCTTACACTGTAAAAATTCAATAGGTACTCTAGCCAAGGTTCAGTGGACATTTGCCATGGTTCTTACTCCCAACAATGTTAATTTTTCCAAGTATTGTGACTCTGCAATCTTGCACTTTCCAGATTGTCAGTTTTTTCTTCCTCTTTTCAGAGATCACCATGAGATAACAACCATAAAAAGTAACAAAAACATGCTCTTTTCTGTTCCCTTTTGCTTACCTAATATTATTTTTATTTATTTATTTGTCAAGCATGTATAAGATAACAGATATAAGAATACAGGAAATGGATACGAATAAATGGGGACAGTAGGACAGGGACGGTAGGCAGATTGGTGGGCTTATGCAGGCCCCTTAATATTAGCTGCACAACGTAACAGGAGGCTGACACAGTTTCACTATTCCCCCCCCCACACACACACACACATTCTCCTTCATCATACAAAACTGAATTAGCCCTTATAGGTCATGTTTATTTATTTATTTATTTTTGAGAAAAGATAGTTGGTCCCAAACATGGGAGTGTTGGTCAAGACTTTCAATCCACTTGCATCATTTCATGAACGATTCATATCTTTAGCTTTGTAATCTCAATTTAACATGGATGCAAGATTTGCTTATTAATGTGGAAATCGTACATTCCATTTTCCAAGATAATAAAATACATAGCAATAGCACTTAGACTTATATACCATTTCACAGTGTTTTACAGCCATTTCTAACAGCTTTACAGAGTCACCATATTGCCCTCAACAATCTGGGTCCTCATTTTACCAACCTTGGAAGGATGGAAGGCTGAGTCAACCTCGAGCCGGTGAAAAATTGAACTGCTGGCAGTTGGCAGAATTAGCCTGCAATACTAACCACTGTGCCACCACAGCACAGCCTATATAAATTTGAATAAAAATGCATATGTTAAAAATGGGTAACAAAAGCAGAGGTATCTAATGCAGATTTATATTTATGTAGATGATATAGATTATTATCTACATAGACTTAATGTGTGTGTAGATTTAGCCTTGCAATGACATTTTTGCTTCCCTCCCAACCCCGAGGACGGTGTCCTTCACGGATGATAAGCTTAGTCTGTATGATAAAGATCAAACTCATGAAATGGATATTTCTAAATTAATGCAGAAATAAGATGATCAGGCTCCAAGATGTAAAGACAAGGACCACTAACAAAACCTTGGTTTGGCTTCTATGTCTTTGATTTGATTATCAATTAGCTCTATCTCACTTCCACCTTTATGTATTGAATCTTTTTTTTCACCTTAAACAAAGGATGAGTCTTATTCAAAAAGGGTTGGTTTCATTCCCCCCCCCCCCGGTTTTATGTCACACAGGGGAAACATGCTTTTGAGACATTACCTCTGAATTTAGCAGGGACAAGAGTTTACCGCTGTATGGTCATTAGTCAATGCACTAGCTGAAGCCTTAAACAAAAGAAAATAAACTACAAACAGGCAAGCATCCCCCGAAGGCACATCAAGCTACCAGTAACGTGAAGCAGGGATTTCAAACACCACTGCCCTAGCATGTGGTTAAATATTGCTCCTTGTGACTTTAAACAGCCCTCCAAGGAATACAATATCACCATCACCATTGAAATGATGCTGGAGAGGGGCTGGGGGCTGGGCAGAAGAGTGAAGAATGGCATGTTTTTAGCAAATGCACTTCTTTTTTTAGTCTTGAAGTACTTGAGACTTCATGATCATTATACTTTTCAGCTCCCTAAAATTTATCAGCACAAGGAAGCCTGCCAAAATAATAATAATAAGAAGGCCGGGGGGGGGGGGAAGCTTGCTAAACCTCTTTGGTGTTCTTTCAAAACACACTGCAAAAGGCTTAACACTAAAGAACATCATCCATTGATTTGCCATTCCTGGTCTTGTAAAAAACACTGGAAATGAACTGAAGCATAGTTTTCTGAGAACGCAAGCCAAATTGCTTGCCTTTGGTTTCATGTGATTGTAATGGACGTCCTCTCCCCAATGGGACAGCTGGTCTTCCCTGAAGGGTCTTATTAAGGGCAGCGAATGGAGCATTAAAATAGTTCTGGAAGCTGAGAAAATATAGGATATAAGTGTCTCCGTGGCAAAGGGTACCTTAAAAACGAATAAATGTATCGTAGCAGAAGCTGCCATGAAGTGTGACGCGTGATTAAGTAGATTGTAGCCCTTGAAAATAGATTGGTATAAGCTTGTCAGTCTTCAAGGTGTCGTAAGACTCTTTGCTATTTTTGCACAACTTAATCACATCACTATTCTGCTTGTGAAATCGGGCCCTTAAATTTGAATTCTGCCTGTCTCTGTCTATGCCTGGGACTGTGTCCGTGTTTGTGTTTGTGTCTGTGTCTTTGGGTGGGTGAGTGTAATCACAACTTCCTTAATTATAAACATTGATACCTACTCTAAGAGACATGTGAAGAGGAACTTACATAAAACCTATTTGAACATTCAAAGCTTATTTAGGACTATGTCCATGAGCTCTCTATATTCATTTGAAGTATTTCTATACTTCTATAGTTATAAATATTAGCTTATATAGCTTATATCCCCTTTTTAAAAGAATTGCATTTTCAAACATGCAACTTTCTGTTAATGTAGCTTTATAATAAAGTAGAAACAACTTATCTGGTCATGTTTTCTCTTTGGTCCACCAGGTAAGGTTGATACTAATCTTACAGGTCTGGAATTACAGTTTGCCCACTGTCTCTTTTAGAGCCTGAGAAACTACAGGTTCTGCCCACTATCTAGCCATCTCATCTCTGACCATTCCCTAAGCAGCATCTCTTCGCTCTTAGGGACTTTCCCACATACTATTACAAAAGGAGAAATGGAAAAAAAATGATTGAAATGGGGATAAAAAAACAGGAGCAACAGCATCAGGAAGGAAAAAAAAGAGGGACAAAAAAAATTAGATGGGGATAAGAGAAAGGGAAAAAGTGAAGGAAGAAAGAAAAAGAAATAAAAGAGATTACCCAGAGTTATCTTGAGGTAAGATGGCTGGCCTATAAATTTATAAATAAACAAATAAGTTCTATGTACATTTCACAAAATGAGTGAAATTCATCAGATTAAACAGCCCTTTCCAAACATCAGCCAATCTTCAGGCTAATTGTCAACAGGAACCCAAAACCAAAATGAAGATTTATTTATTTTTTTGCTTCTACTGTATTTCTATTCTTCTTATCAAATGCTAGATATTTGGATTGAAATCCTCACATCAACAAGAAACATACTGGATTACCTCTGGCCAAATCCTATTAAATCAGCCCACTTCACAACATTATTAGATGGGAGAGCCAAATGAAAGAAATTATATACATTGTCAAAGCTTATTAAAAATAAGCCGAGAGACATTTTAATGGGAGATTTAAAATAACACTACAAAAACAGAGATAACAAATTCCACAATCCCGAAGTCACCCTAAATTGTTTTGAAAATCAAGGCATGAAACCAATTACAGTTTTAATACTCTCTCCCTCTAGTTTGTTAGTGTTATTCTGTAACCTTGCATGAGCTATATTATCAATAATTTATCCACTTGCACATCGGCCAATTTAATAAGAAATATTAAAATAATGTCCTGAATTAATTACAGCGAGAGAAAGGAAAAAGGAAAGGATGGGCGGGGGAGGGGGAGAATAATCCTGTAAGAAAATACTTTTGAGCAACTATCATTGCGAAGATTAGTATTTCGTTAATAAAATCAAAAGAATAGAAGTTCCTAGTAGTAAAACTAGCTTGATAGAAGAACCAATTATCTCCAGGGATGGTGGATCTTCTTTACGGGAGCTGTTCAAACAGATGCTGGATAGCTATCTGGTGCTTTCATCTGAATTCTTGCACTAAGCAGACCGAGGGGTCCTTGGTGCTGTCTGAGCTTGTTTGTTTTCTTGCAGATATTTCATTACTCAAATTATGAAAAGCTAGAAGAATGGTTGCAGAAGCTGATGGAGTTGGCTGAAATGGCAAAATTGACTACTCTGCTCGGAGAAAAGAACATAAATCCTTTTGCTTCCACATGGAAACCGCTTCTAAACATCGTTCTTGATGTGGAAAAGAATGAAACTTTGATTTTGGGTTCCACAGATTGACTGATAGGCTTTTGTAGAAATGACTGGTTCATACTATTATGGCAAAACAAAAAGTTGTGATTTGTAGTTAATGCCTTATTCTACTGCAACAGATAAGAGTCAGAAGTCAATGTTGCTTTTTCTTTTTCTTTCCCTACCCTTCCTCACTTTTCTTCCCCCCTTTTCCGTTCCCCTACACCAGTGATGGCTAAACTTTTTGTCACCGCGTGCCGAAAGCGCACACACATAATGCAATGTGTGTGCGACACCCCCCGTGCCCCCCGCCCCCGCACATGCGTGCACACACCCCTGTGCTC
>QLTV01003756.1:889769-900882 GCA_003457575.1 Thermophis baileyi | reverse complement strand
AGAGAGAGAGAGAGAGAGAGAGAGAGAGAGAGAGATAGATAGATAGATAGATAGATAGATAGATAGATAGATAGATAGATAGATAGATAGATAGATAGATAGATAGATAGATAGATAGATAGATACTGTAGACAGATAGACAAACAGACAGAGTAGATAGGTACTGGGGTGGGAGAGAGAGATACTGTAGATAGATAGATAGATAGATAGATAGATAGATAGATAGATAGATAGATAGATAGATAGATAGATAGATAGATAGATAGATAGATAGCAAATTTTAATAGATGAAGCAGAGAATTTTGATCTGCTATATTGCTTTTACTACAACAAGGAACAAAAGGCCAACTATTAAAGATAAAGTTTTTAGTAAAAATAGATTAACTTTTCTTTATTCAATCAAAAGGATGTTTTACACATTATAAAAGCATGTTCCATCTTAACATAATTGCTAGAATGATATCTGATAATATGCAAATTTCAAATAAATTTATTAGACTGAATGATTTAAACTGATGGATTATTCGGGTTACATCAGAGATTTTCAAAAAAATTCAGGCATTCACCATCTTTGTTTTTTTTAAAAAAGATTCCCAGATCCTTTCATGAAAATGCAAAATGCAATTTGATGATTAATCAACAATAAATATTGTATATTATAATAAGTAGGAGATAGACAAATTTATTTCTGTTTTACACTACAGTATATTGTGGGCTCCTTCTAGTCATTCAAAAATATAGATATAAAACATCTGTTTTATTAATTTATTGCTAATTTTGAGCTCATGTGCAATATTGTTATTAATTTGACTACGTTGCATTTGTTATTGCCAAACCTCTGAGGAATATAACATTGAAATCCTTAGCTACATTTTGCTGAATCTTCTCATTTGTCATCACAAGGAAACTAGTATTACATGTAAAGCAAGTTAGTAAACTATTTGTTTGACCTGGGCCATCTTTTCAAGTACTTAATATAATTTCTAAATTTTGCAAATTTATTTACAGACAGTCTATAAACATTTCTGTATTTTTTTTCCCCAGAAAGGAAGGAAAATCTCTTGTATTTATTAAAATCCCCACGTTATTTCAAACAGTCCATTTAAAGTTGCTAGATTTAATGCTACAGGCATGATATACTTTCCAGAAACGATCTTGATGACATGCATTTAATTCACGTCCATTTCCGGACTATATTCTGCAGGCTTTGGCAAATTTTAAAGAAAAAGCCAGAAGAATCTTAATTCTTATCTATGGAAAACATTAAACTGCTAAGTACTAACAACTGGAATTAGTCCTTAAATCTCTAATGAGAATAATAAAACAAGAATGCAGTTGGTGCTGCAACTTGATAAGGCCCGAATTCACTTGCTGTTAGCAAAAATTCCTGATCCAGCAATTTGGCGTTTCTACTCCCAAAGGTGCAGGAAACGCTATCTGTCCTTTAGGAGTATCTTCCATGGTAAGCAATTCTTATCTGTGCTATCAAAGGACTGAGATAGCAGCATAATATCTAGTAACAGCAGCTTTATGAGAAGATCCATTACTGATTTAAATCAATCTCAAACACAGGGCTCTTTTTAACCCATTCTGAGCAAAACCCAAGTTTCAGAAGCACTGACTCATAAGCTGGCCTGACTTTCTGTATTTTCCTCCTTCTATTGTCTCAACTTGCCATATATATGTGTGTGTGTATATGTATATGTATATGTATATGTATATGTATATGTATATGTATGTATGTACACACATATATATGTTTTCTTAGTGAAATACCACATACAGAAGTACAGTAACAAAGCAACGAAATTTGGGGAGGGGGGGAAGGGTTTTAAAAAGAGCAGCGTGATAGATACAGTGCAATATCTTTCCCAAACAAAAGAGCACAGAGATTATTTTATTTGCCTATCAAAATTGTAAAAAAACATAAATAGAAATCCTCCCTGGCTTGATAGTGAAACTCATAGCAACGATGTATTTAAAATTGAGTCTCTTGCAGTGTAAGGAGGATAATTATGAACCAATTATGTAAAAAGCACAACATTTGCCCTTTGCAATTAATAAAGGCTGTATTGAGAGTACATCTGGTCAAAGAAGAAAGCATAAGTTTGTACACAATGGCAACTCACTTTCATTCAAATCCAAATGTGTAAACACAACTCCATGCACTTGCGTAGTACAAAGCCATCACTCTTGCTATTTTGCAAAGCCGTCACTCTTAATTTTGGCAGGAGGGAGAGCCTAACATCCAAATACATTTTATTGATTTCATGTTTACATTTGTTTATTAGAATACATATAAACATATTCTTTGTTTTCACGAACAAAACCCAACAGAATTTTAAGACCAGAACCATTAAAAAAAACCCATAGTATTTCTATCATCACCTTAACAATGTGAGTGAAGAATGTATTTTTTTGGCTTTGACCACTTCTACAGACTTTGAAGTAAAACAAACAAATTAAATAAGCCTTTCTTGAATCAAATGAGCATTTCTATTTGTTAACAGGAAATATAAATGTTGCATTAGGTTTTCATTTTTATTACCTTCAACATTTATATTATCTACTCTATCTAGCAATACACATAACACTTGCAGATACCTAGACAGAAACAGAAAGCAATATCTATACTGTTCTGTGGTATGTCTAGATATATAATTGTATGTTTTGGGATCAATCTGTGGAAAATACAAAGAGCCTGCCCTTATTATTTCCTCTATAACTCTCTAAGTTTCTTATTGTGCTTAATCTGTCATGATTAGACACCAGCCTGCCAAATTTCACAAATCTCACAAAAACTGAATAACATGATGTTGCTGATGCTACCTTTAATTTTACCTGCTGGAACGTGAATATAAACCAGGCTAAATGCAAAATCCTCCATTTTCACACACACACACAAAAACTAAAATTGAAATAGTCTGTTATGCATTAACGATAATAACTAAATTCCCAATGCCATTATCCAAAGAAAGCACATGCAAACCTCAATCTAATTTTAAACAAGAAGGAGTAAAAATGATGGAAATAGTTGCTGGGATGAGAACTTTCAACTGTTCGTTCCACTTACAACAGGATAGATAAATGGTATCCAAACACATGTGTTTATGTCAGACCATGAACATTTTTCTGGATTCTGCATGCATCAGCTTGTTTCCACAAGGATATGTCATTAATTGGATGGAGTGAAATCAGTTAATGAAGTTTCAAGAAGTATGCATATATTGGAATATTTGTATCTATGAATCATATCAGATTTGAATTCCAATTTCTCAATATATCTTAAGGGTCGGGGGGAAACCAGAATGTTTTTTCTTTGGTATATGGCTACTATTCTCTGAAGAAGTATTAATTATATAGCATAAAATTACTTGACAAAAAAAAAAAGATATGCTTGCTTACCTACCAACCATTGAAATTCCCATTTACCAAATTCCTTTGGTGAAAGGATCAATGATTTCAAAAATTCCTGTGGTGGTAAAAGAAATCAGATCCCAAGTATATATATATTTTTAGTGAATGGCTTTGGCCAAAACAGGCCAGAGTAAGTTTGCAAGAGAATGCAAAATTTAGAAATGATCGTCTTCTCCATATAATTCTCTTTTTTCATTGGATAAGGAAGATGTTATTCATGGCACAGAATCTCTGATAGTCATGAAAGACTCCCATTGAAGACATTATAGTCCACACAACACTGGTTTATATGTCCTGCTAGGCTTTTGCTCCACCCTACAATCATAATTGATTTTTCTACCAAAAGCATTACACCTAGTGACACCTGTATATGCTGTAATTTCATCTCCCATTATGCTGGATGAGAATTATAATTCCAAGGCATCAAGTTGGGGAAAGTTACATTCATAAACACGATCCTTTGTTTGAAGTATCTTCAAATGAGAGCATTATCAATTATGTTTAAAGGAAGTTGTTGTATTTTACATTTTTCTTAAAAAACAAAACAAAAAAAAAACAAGCAAACACCAGTAACTTCTCTGGCTGTCTCCATCTTGATTTTGAAAACCCCCACAACTCATTTAAGTGCAAAACTTGCTAAAATGAAGGAGAAGGGAAACTAAATAGATCCGAGATTAAACAGGAACTACTGACACAGAAGTATGATCAGTGTAGAGTGAAATTTCTATATAGGAAATCCTTTTTCTGGTCACTGACAATAATATAATTTAACACAGACTCGACTGGCTACATTAAACATATTTTCTTATGTTGCTGCCCATCATTCTGCCAGTTGAACTGCAAGCCTGGTCACCCTAATGCATTTAACTTTTCTTCAAAGAATATCTGCAATTGCTCTTTCTAAAATATTCTGGTGGGTGCAGTGGGTTTTCCTTTGTATTTATTCTGAAAAGAAACACATCTAAAATTGGGATCATCATCCCTGCATTTGAATTCCTTCAAAGGGGCTTCTTAAAACACATACTGCAGACCTATGAAAAAGATGACACAACTCCAAGTAATATTTCTAAGCTTTTCACTGATCAAAATCTAGAAACGCCTGAAGCTTGCAACCCTCAGCTCAATAAAGAAACTGCATTCCTAAAGTTGGTATTTCCCTGTTGCTTTCGTACACGGATATTAGTCATATCAGTCATCCAGTTTTTTTTTTTAGAACGGTTTTTCAGACAATATTTAGCCTGCTTATGAGTTTCTAGGAATAGTGAGGCATTGTGGTTGCCAAGATGAAGGCATTTGCATTATGCCACCCTATTTAGCTTCATATTTTAAAAGGGTGATATGGCGAGGGAGACATTAAGGCTACGTCTTTGGGTTGGGTTAAGAATTATTCTTTCCAGCGAGTGCCATCTGTGCAAATTAGGTGAGGAGTCTAATTTCTCTCTCTCTCTCTAGCACAGTATGTAGTTAAGCTATCCGTCTAACAACTAACATGGAAAATAATTGCACTCAGTCAATGCTTGCTTATGCCGCAAAGCAATTGCTAAGCAATCTGAAGGGTGTGTTTTAATGTCCCTCTTCCAAAATACCAGACACCCTCACATCCCCCATAATGCTTTCTCCTTTGAAAGTCCAGAAGTGTTGCACTCGGCGACGTATTCAAGATTAAATTCTGTTCCACAGCAAAACCGAGCAGACAGAACCCACTTGATGTGATTTAAATCTCACTCCACCACCCTTTACACTGATTTTTATGACAATAACCTTAAATCACTTGGGTAATTGTCCAATTTTACTTGCTAGATGACATCAGACAATCATTTTCAGGCCAAACTCTGCACCAGGCACTAATTCATAAGGGCCTTGTAAAGAGCAAAGAAAAGAAGGTGTTGTATTAAAGTGCTCCTTTCCGTGCTCTTTTAGCAAAAGACGGTGGCAGATGCTCGTGACACATTTAAACAGAAGGGAGAAAATTCATAACCCAATTACCACTTCTGGATCGCAGTTATGCATTTACCAGTTCTGTCGTCCAGTCTACAGCTGCTGCAGTTCCCAGTTTTAAAGTTATAGAAATGTGATTTTTTTTTTAAAGGAAAAAAAAGTGCTCTCTGCACTACTTAAAAAAAAAACCCCAAAACGGAGTAGAATTAGTTTTTCCCCAAAGTGGGAAAGATATGTAAAGTTAAATCATAGTTTAGACAGCACAATAATGATGTCATTAAGTCTCTGAGCTGACTGGGAATCCAACAGGACAGAGAGCTGCTGCAGACAATTTGGAAGAACTTGCTTTTTTTTTCTTTCTTGCTCCATCATCAAACTTACCTTGAAGAGATATTGAGGAGCTCCTTATGAGGTGCAAATCAAAAAAGGCTGCCCTACGAAAGGGAAGACGGGAAGCTCGGAGACCTCTCGTTATTCTATATAGGCCCCAGCAATTGTTCCTTTTCTGGCGCAGGAAGAAGCGTGCCCTTCGGAAGACCATGCATGGAAAGGAATCGTTTCAAGAAGGAATGCAAAGCAAGAAAACAAATAAAACCCTTTTGCTACCACAAATAATAATAATAATAATAAAAACACACACAGAGAGAGAGAGAGAGAGGAGAGAGAGAGGCAGTTTTGTGGGACCGTTCCAAGCCTCTTTGCCGTGCTGAATGAAAGCAATCCCTAAGACTGAATGGGTAATGAGATCCTGGCTCCTGAGATTTTAGCTTTCTTAATCATGTTCATAATTAATTCAAGAACATTGATAATTTCATTACATTCTTTTTGTCTTATCAATAAATGATGTGCCTGCACTTTTGGTCCTGTATACAGGGAGAGAGAGGAGATGCTTAGGGGAATATTGCACCAAAGGAGGACGGGGGTGGGAGGAAGGCTGCATAATATGCCTATGGCTAGAATGTATTTATTAATATAGATAATTTTAAAATGGGGGTGTGCTATTCATGGTCACTGAGCAAGGCCCCTATCCAAAAACGTGGGATGACATGACACTACAAATGATTAATAACAGAGGTGGGTTCCTGTCGGTTCGGACCAGCTCTATAGAACCGGTAGTGGGAATTTCCCCCCACTCGCCGAACTGGCAGCGATGGCCAGCTGGACACGACCCCGAACTGGCTCTCTCGGCGGCGTCATAGGCACTGCCATCTTGTTTTTTGCTTCTGTGCATGCGCAGAAGCTTGGTTTTTAGCACTGCGCATGCGTGTGCGCTCGCGCGGCGCGTGAGGAAGTGAACCGGCAGCGAGGTAAGTCAGAACCCACCCCTGATTAATAAGCATTAGATACAGAGACGGGGGGTGGGGGATAAAAAAAAAAGTCAAGTTGTCTGCTTGGTTGGTTGATGAGGAGCAAAGGACAGACTATGCTATTTCCACCCAGGTTTTCCATAGGACTTGGGAACACTTGAACACTCCTTCTCTAACATAACTCAGGGATTCATTGAACAGAATCAATCTGACGCGTTTCTGTTTCTCAGATGCCTCTCCTCAAAGTATTTGATGGAAAGTTTGACTCACCAAACGTATCTTGCATACGTATTCAAAATACTGTAGCTATTGGTTATCCATTCCTCATCAGGATAATTATCTCCTACTGCATATCTGTCCATGCATTTTAGGAGATGTTACTTTATGTTTGAAAACATTGACCAGGCTTATCTCCCTTTTCAATGCTTTTTTTTTTCTTTGACCCAATGAAATAAATATCAGATAACCCTGCTATACGTATCTGAGCCTGTTCTTCAAAACTCAGCCTCTTCTTCAGCATCTTACTCCACTTCTTCTTAACTAGTATTTCCAACCACTGGACATACTAACTAGAGGTATGGTCCAGTGAAGTATGGAACCGGATTAGAAAAGACTGCCTTAAATATATTCATGAGAAGAAAGTCATGAATATGAAATAGTTATTAACCTATTAAATGAAAATAGGCCGGTTCCAGAACTATTTCTTAGCTCTCTTCTGACACTTGAAATTCATATGGGTTTTGCCCTCGTTCCTTCCAGATATGATCACCTCATCTTTATTCAACAGCCCTGAAAAAGAAATTAAACCATATTTGTCTGAATGCAGCCACAGAGTTTTACAGCATCAGGAACCCCAATAAGACAAACCTTCCAGCAAAGTTTGATAACTAGCAAAAGCAATTAGATTCCTGTGTCAGACCTTTTGAGTAAATATAAAGAAGTAGGGCACTAGAAAGATTGCCTTTACACGTAAGAAGCTGCACAGCCATATACGATATAAGGCGTTCTTTGATAGACCCATCGGAATCAAATAAGTCAGGGTTAACTGAAGCCCCAATGATCTCATTAAGTCTATTTTAATTATGCCCAACTGCATCTGTAGACCTATGTTAAGAATCAGATTGTCAGAATTCTAATACCACTATGTCAATCCAATAAAAATATTTCTATAAGTATCAATATAAGAGAAGAGCAGACAAGGAGCTAGTTTCTGGTCTTCTACCTTGGTTCCTTTTTTTAAAAAAATATTTTTATTGAACATATTTCATCATTTTATATCACATTTACAATCTTTACAGCGCTCCAGCATCGCTAATACTCATACATACATAATAATTACATTCCTTATTCTTCCTTTAACTATATATATTGTCATTAAATTTTAGTATACCTCTTAAGTTACCTTTATATCTTTACTTCTATTCTCTAGCCATTTGTACCATGTGTCCCAGACCAGATAATAAACCAATATCTTGGTTCCTATAGTTGTTTTGGCCTCCAGCTCCTACTTTTCCTGATCATTGGCCATATTGGCTATAGCTAATAGAGGCTGTAAGCTAAGTCCCTATTTTCTGGTACTATAGGTATGGCAAAAGACTGTTTCTGTTTAAGAAGGAAAGAATCCACTGAATTCAGCGGACTATTTCTAAACTCCAATTTTAAATCAAGGACGAATATGATTAAATTCAACATTATTTTTCCTGGAAAGTACACACTAAGAAAAGCAAGATGATCTTTCACTAAATTGAGACATGACCTGCATCCTAACTTTTTGAATAAACATGGTATCAATTGCATGCATAATTAAAACTAAAAAAAAAAAAATCCTTTTCACCCATATGGTGGGTGGTATCTGTCTTCCTCAATCTCGGCTCCTCTACCAGAGGCCAAAGAATTTGAGGGTTCTGTGCAGGATCTTAGCTCTTCCTAGCACTGCACTCTTCTGGATAGAGAGCTCTGATGTTGTTTTTGAGATCTTTTGGTGCCACTCTTCCAGCTTAGGAGTGACAGCCTTGAGTGTTGTGGGTGCTCCATCACTGGAGGTTTTCAAGAGTGGACTGGACAACCATTTGGCCAGGATCAGTGGTGGGTTTCAAATTTTTTTACTGCCGGTTCTGTGGGCGTGGCTTGGTGGGTGTGGCATGGCGTGGCTTGGTGTGTGTGGCAGGGGAAGGATACTGTAAAATCTCCATTCCCTGCCCACTCCAGGGGAAGGATACTGCAAAATCTCCATTCCCTCCCCACTCCAGGGGAAGGATACTGCAAAATCTCCATTCCCTCCCCACTCCAGGGGAAGGTTACTGCAAAATCCCCATTTCCTCCCAATCAGCTGGGACTCGGGAGTCAGAGAATAGATGGGGGCGGGGCCAGTCAGAGGTGGTATTTACTGGTTCTCCGAACTACTCAAAATTTCCGGTACCGGTTCTCCAGAATTGGTCAGAACCTGCTGAAACCCACCTCTGGCCAGGATGATATAAGAACTCCTGCCTTGAGCAGGAGCTTGGACTAGAAACCTTTAGGTCCCTTCCAGCCCTATGATTCTATGTTCCATCCATATACAGTCATTTGTGATTATCTGCCTGAGGGGATTCAAGCTTATGCAGAAAACAGCAGCAGGGACAATGCATCAACTTCACATATGACAAACTTGATGGCCATTTGCATGGGCTACCTTCAGTTGACTTCCAGTGTTGTCTTCCACAGTCCCATTGAGTTCCTAAGGAAGGTCTTTAGTGTACTCTTGACTTTGTATAGCACTAGGCATACAGATTCATGTGTGTGGCATTGAATTGTAGTCAATCCAGGCTGTGCTCATATTGGTCTACTTAGACTTTGAGTCTTGGGCAACTGCTCTGTCTCTGAGAAATGGTGTTTTGAGCCACTGGTCTGGTTCCCAATGCCCTTCTGTATGGGCAACTTGGTTAAGAGCCTGGAAATTATGGTGCATCCTCTCTCTGAATCTGGAAACCTTTCTTGTCCTCCCTGCATACCCCCAGGCTTGCTGAAAAGTTGGACAGCTCCCTTCATGTCCAAAACATAATAGCAAAAAATTCAAGACTGGTGTTTCTTGTGAAAAGATAACAAAACAACTTTCTCCACTAGTGCTATTTAATAGGATTGGTCTCAGATTTGTCTGCAACATACCCTATAAAATACTCTTGAACCATAAACCTAAACTCATCATCATCATAATCTCCATTTAATGACACCATAATCCCTTGTGGGGTGGAGTCTGGGCAACTGAATAGAGCTGAGTGTTAACTGGCCGGATGCCCTTCCTGTCACCAAACCATAAACCTAAACTGATTTAAATAATTATTTTTTTTCTCTCAGTCACTCTGGGAACTACTATCTTTCTGAGATGAAATTCGAACATTCTAGCAGAGGGTAGAATTATTATCATGTGATTAACAAAAGAAGACAGACAAACAATGAGAGAAAGAGAAAGAGAGAGAGAGAAAGGGAGAGAGAGAGAGAGAGAGAGAGAGAGAGAGAGAGAGAGAGAGAGACATAGACATACATAGGTCTAGTCAAGGTGGTGAACATATCTGACATTCCTGTCTCCTATTTTCCCCACAGCAATCCTCTGAGATGAATTGCGCTGAGAGAGAAAATTGGCCCAAAGTCTAGCAACAGCTTTCATCTCTAAGGGAGACCTAGAATTCACAATTGCCTGGTTTCTAGGTGAGCAATTAATTACTATACCAAACTGGTTTTCCTTTGAGGAAACTTTGCTAGATAAACTGGTATATAATTTTAAAATTTAGAGCGGGGAGGCAGGGAATGTTACATGTCCGTCTCCTAAGGAGGTACATCTGGCGAGACCCAAAAGAAGGGCCTTCTTCATGGTGGTTCCTTCTCTTTGGAACATCATCCTCACAGAGATTAGGCTTGCCCCTTCTTTGACATTCTTTCATAAGGCCCTGAAGACCTGGTTTTGCCAACGTGCATGGGAACCCAGAGTGGGGTAGAGCCCATCAACTAGCTCATTTTCTTGCTTGTTGTCACCAGGGAGGTGTGAGGGGGCAGTGGTGAAATTAAAAATTTTCCCTACTGGTTCTGTGGGCATGGCTTGGTGGGCGTGGCTTGGTGGTCATGTGGCCGGGTGGGCGTGGCCAACTCAATGTCACTCACGTCAAGGGGTGCGTCACCTGGCCCCTCCCCTCCCAGCCATTCCTTGTCACACCCAGCCTCAACGTATCTATAGTTCTGTAAAAATGTTGTTCACCTTTTTTTAACTTTATTATCTACATATTATAGATGTACTTTCATGAACCACTGAAAGGAGGAAATGGATCACATGCTTTGCCTAAGAGTGTGATAGGCAACAGGCTTTTAAGGGGCTGCCACAAAGAAGGGGGAGCAATGTATTTTCCAAAGAACCAGAAGTCAAAACAATAAGCAATGGATGGAAATTGAACAAAGATATAAGCAACCTAAAACTAAAGATA
>QLTV01003756.1:870704-882389 GCA_003457575.1 Thermophis baileyi | reverse complement strand
CTGGGTGGGCCAGAAAAAGACACAATGTATAACAATCTGTTAAGCTGTTGCCTTCCAGGTGTGTTTGGGTTTATAATAATGATTATGGAATTTAAGATTTGGGAAAGTTAGAACTTCCACCCTAACCATATTTATTTGAAAAGAAACAAGTTAGTTTGTTTCAAACATCGTTTAACTGCTTAGTAGTATGGTTAGATGGCCAATCCTAAACTCCATGTTCCATCTATCAAATGGGAGAAATCTGTAAGAATGCAGGGAATCAATATTCTGTTGTATTTGTAAAACACTTTCCACAATCAAAGGAATTAAAATTGACACACTATGTTTTTGATGTGGAAGTGGGTCCTATTGAACAAAATAACACTCATGGAGCAAGCTGTACAAAAAAGTATGTATAAAATTAAAGTCTCTCTAATCCAGGCAATAACAGAAACAGTGCTTAGAGTGTTAGCTGCTGCTGCTACTGTTTTCTTTCTATTACAAGGAACTCCTTTTCTTCACTTCAAAACTGATTTTTCACATATCAGATGCTTCATGTAGACTGCAGATCCATGAATGAACTCACAATTGGCTGAGTTCACATGTCATAGAGACCTGAAAACCGTAACTTTCAAATCCCAAAAGGACAGGGTCACGGAACTTATTAAAGCCACCCCAAATCAACCACCCCAAGACTTAATACAATATGCAGATGAAGCTACTACATGATAGAAGCATATATAATAGCATCATCAGTGATCAAACTAATACAGGTAACCCTCGACTTACAACAGTTTATTTAGTGACCGTTCAAAGTTACAATGAAACTGAAAAAAAAAGACTTATGATCACTTTTCAGAGTTACAACCTTTGTAGCATCTCTATGATCATGTGATCAAAATTCAAATGCTTGGCAACTGGTTCATACTTATGACCGTTGCTGTGTCCCAAGGTCATGTGATCACCTTTTGTAACTTTTAGACAAGCAAAATCAATGGGGAAACCAGAGTCACTTAACAGAGTAACTGTGTTACTAATTTATCAACTGCAGTGATTCACTTAACAATTGTGGCAAGAAGGGTCATAAAATGGGACAAAACTCACCTAACAAATGCCTCACTTAGCAACAAAAATTTTGGGCACAACTGTGGTCGTAAGTCGAGGACTATCTGTAGTTTAATCAGATTAAACTGAAGTACTACTTCCAGTACTAGGCACTACATTTTAAGAAGGGCCCTTAGGTCAGAATAGAGCTGGAAGGGACCTTGGAAGTCAGAATCAGAATAGAGCTGAAAGGGAGCTTGGAGGTCTTCTAGTCCAGCCCCTGGCTCAAGCAGGAGAACTTATGCCATTTCAGACAAGTGACTGTCCAGTCTCTTCTTAAAAACCTCCAGTGATGAAGCACCCACAACGTCTGAAGGCAAGCTGTTCCACTGGTTAACTGTCCTCCCTGTTAGGAAGTTTCTCCTTAATTCCAGGTTGCTTCTCTCCTTGATTAGTTTCCATCCATTGTTTCTTGTCATGTCCTCCGGTGCTTTGGGAAATAAATTGACTCCCTCCTCTTTGTGGCAGCCTTTCAAATTCTGGAATACTGCTTTCATGTCTCCCCTAGTCCTTCTTTTCTCTAGACTACCCAAACCCAAATCCTGCAAGCGTTCTTAATATGTTTTAGTATCCAGGCCTTTAATCATCTTAGTTGCTCTTCTTTGCACTTTTTCCAAAGTCTAGTTGAAGTCTAGTTGAGACGTTCTATTCTCAACTAGAACGTCTTCTAATCCAACCCCCTGCTCAAGCAGGAGACCCTACACCATTTGTCAGGAGGCCCTGACAAAGTAGAAATGATTCGGAGAAAAACAATAACCATCATCAGAAGTTAAGATCTAAGTCCCGTGAAGAACGATGAAAGAATTTAGCGGTGTTGAACTCTTTGAAGAAAGACATGGTAGCACTTTCCAACTTTCTAAAAGGGTTTAAGTTTGGGGGGAAATAGATTCCAACAGAACTTTTTGAATAAAAGTCATCAAACTGTAAGAGCAATTTGACAATGAAACCAGTTGCCCAGAGAAGTGGTGGACTCCCCTTTATTGGACAGCCATCTGTCAGAGATGCTTTAATATGGATTCTTGCATGAAGTAGGGCTCGAAAACAATGGCTTGAATGCCTCCTTCCAACTCTAGGAGTCTATAATTCTGTAATTAGCTCCTGGCATCTCTAGTATATTGCATTAAAAGCCAAGTGTGGTAATGATGCCAGCTATGCCTTCTGCTATTGTAGCTAAATGCTGGTCCAAGGTCCAGCAAAAATGGCAGGATGGAGGTGAAGCCTGAACAAGGAAGTGCCAGATAGATCTGTTCCTCCATTATACAAGTGTCAAGCTTAGGAATGTACTACTTCATTTAATGAAAATTGAATTCTTGATTCTATGCATGAATTATGCAACAGGCAGCTATGACTAGAACAGATCTGTGTAATTGTTCAATTAGACATTTCCTATCTAGTGATCATAATAATTAAAAATAAAATAGCACTTCTTCAATCCTTTGATCTGAGTGAGGAGAAGTGACAGTCTTCAACAGAATACGTGTAACTGAAGGCCGAGTTTCATGTAATCTATAGTTAAGAAGAATGCAGCTGAAAGATCAAAGAAAAAATGAGCAGGTTTGCAAAAACTGTTTTATAACTTTCTTCAAAACAATAATTGCTGCCTGAATGAGTTTGAATTGAAAGGCAGTGCCTCCGATCCATATTTTCTGCCGAGTGCATGCAGCAATTTTTTAATGCTTAGTCTTAGATACAGATTAGGTACAGATTAACAGAGTTGGAAGGGACCTTGTAGGTCATCTAGTCCAACCCCCCGCCCAAGCAGACCATTTCTGACAGAAGGCAGTCCAGTCTCTTCTTGAAAGCTTCCAGGGATGAAGCTCCCACAACGTCTGAAGGCAACTTCTGTTCCATCGGTTGATGGTTCTCACTGTCAGAAAATTTCTTCTTATTTCCAGGTTGAATCTCTCATTGTTCAGTTTCCATCCATTATTCCTTGTCTGGCCTTCAGTGGTTGATTGCTCTCATTGTCAGAAAAGTTATCCTTATTTCCAGGTTGAATCTCTCATTGTTCAGTTTCCATCAATTATTCCTTGTCTGGCCTGCAGGTGCTTTGCAAAATAGCTTGTCCCCCTCCTCTCGGTGGCAGCCTCTCAAATATTGGAACACTGCTATCATGTCTCCCCTGGTCCTTCTCTTTGCTAGACTAGCCATGCCCAGTACCTGTAACCGTTCTTCATATGTTTTAGCCTCCAGTCCCCTAATCATCTTGCTTGCTCTTCTTTGCACTCTTTCTAGAGTCTCAACATCTTTTTTTATATTGTGGTGACCCAAACTGGATGCAGAATTCTAGGTGTGGTCTTACTAAGGCTTTATAGAGTGGTCTTCCTTGAAGACAAATCAAAACAAATCCACTGGATCTGTCATCGAAAGTAGCAAGAGGGAAGTAACAGTAACAGAGTTGAAAGGGACCTTGGAGGTCATCTAGTCCAACCCCCTGTTCACGCAGGAGACCTAAACTAACACGTGGCCTCTTTTCTTCCTCTTACTATTAAATTTGTAGCCTACCCAACTCTCTTTAGAAGCAGATCTTGTCAAGGGTCAGAAACTTTAGGAGTCTTTCCCCACTGCTGAATTAAAGGGGCTACCCACCCATTCTGCAGTCATCAGAAATGCACTGCCTTTTGGCCAATGCTTTTCCTACTTCTAGCACGCTGATCTTTCTCATTTATCAGCTGAAAGACTCAAATCCAGGAAGCTCCCACTGGTACTTGCACTACATCTGCCCAACAACGTTAACACTGATTCCCAATGGAAAGCCAAATGGGTTACTGAACACCTAGACATAGGAAGACATATAAATGTCCCACATAAAAGGTGCCAGGCTTTGAACTAACTCGTGAGCAATGGACAATCCTGAATAGAATTCGCACCTCACATGGCGTCTGCTGGAACTCTCTGTATAAATGGGGCATAGTATCCTTCCCTCAGTGTGACTGCGGGGTCCCACGTCAAACTGTAGACCACATTGTGACCAGCTATAAGCTGAGGGCATATACTGATCCAGTATCTGATTTTTTAAAAATATAAACAGAATAACAGAATTGGAAGGGACCTTGGAGGTCTTCTAATCCAATAGCAATAGCAATAGCACTTAGACTTATATACCGCTTCATAGTGCTTTACAGCCCTCTCTAAGTGGTTTACAGAATAAGCATATTGCCCCCAACAATCTGGGTCCTCATTTTACCGACCTCGGAAGGATGGAAGGCTGAGTCAACCTTGAGCCTGGTGAGATTCGATCTGCCAAACTGCTGGCAGCCAGTGATCAGCAGAAGTAGCCTGCAGTACTGCACTCTAACCACTGCGCCACCGCGGCTCCTCTGCTCAAGCAGGAAGCCCTATACCAGTGATGGAGAACCTTTTTTTGCTCGGGTGCCAAAAGGGCACGTGCATGCCCACACCCATAATGCAATGACTTCCGGTAGGCCCATTGGGCCATTTTTCGCTCTCCCCAGGCTTCAGGAGGCTTTCCTAAAGCCTGGGGAGGGCGAAAAATGGCCCAACGGGCCTACCGGAAGTTCGTTTCCGAATTTCCGGTAGGCCCGTTGCAGGGGTGGGTTCCGAAAATTTCCGCTACCACTCTGTGGGCGTGGCTTAGGGTTACGCGCGCGCGCGCTCCCCCGGTGCAATTCTGTGTCCGCGCATGCTCAGTGACTATAATCTGCCCGAAACACAGCTGAGGAGCTGATCAGCTGTGCTTTGGGCAAAGAATAAAGGACAGCCTTCACCCGGGGGCGGGTGGGAGGGCCCTTTCCAAAGCAGCAGCAGAACACAAAAGGCCCAAAACGAAAAAAAAGCCGCCCAAAATTCCCGGAAAAAAATGGCGGCGCCCACGGACCGGCACCGACCAAGGCGGGTCCACGACGCCATCATGACGTCACCAGCGCCTCGCTACCAGTTCGGGCGACCCAGTACGAACCGGGAGGAACCCACCCCTGGCCCATTGGGTCCATTTTTTGCCATCCACAGGCTCTGGGGAGGGCAAAAATGACCTCCCACCGCCTTCTGGAAGGCCGAAAATCAGCTGGCCAGCGCGCAGATGCATGCTGGAGCTGACATAGGGCAATGCCTCGCATGCCCTCAGATATGGCTCCGCGTGCCACCTGTGGCACGCGTGCCATAGGTTCGCCATCACGGCCCTATACCATTTCAGAGAAATGGTTGTCCCAACTCTTCTTAAAAACCTCCAGTGTTGGAGCACCCACAACTTCTGGAGGCAAGTTGTTCCACTGATTAATTGTTCTCACTTGTTTATTGTTCTCACTGTCAAGGAAAGGAAATTTCTCCTTAGTTCTAGGTTGATTTTCTCCTGGATTAGTTTCCATCCATTGCTTCTTGTCCTGCCTTCAGTGATGCTGCGCTTCAATGGTTAGATGGCCTAGACGTTGGTATTTGAACTTAGATCTTTTTAACATGTACATTTTATTGTGTTTCACTCATCTAGGTGAAATGTTAATATACTATATATTGGTAATCCATGTGGATTACCAATATGTATTAACATTTCGCCTAGATTAGTCATATGCTAAATAAATTCTAGCACACCCATTTTGAGTCATCTAAAAATGTTGCTGTACTGACTAGACATATGCAACACACAAGAAGCAAAACAATGGATTCATTCCTCCAGTTTTGCTGTGTTCCATTTTTCAACATATTGCCAAGAAGCGGGGGAGAAATATCCCAATCACAGCACCCCAGAAGGAATAGCTAAGTCCTATTTGTTGGCAGTAATTATCGCTGGGGTCCTTCTTAAGCCCCTCCTCCTACACCCAGTCTATCATACTCTAAACTGAATATTTTTAAAAAGATTAGTGTTGCGAAGAGCATTGAGTCATAAACAGCATATTTATTTAGGTTTTATCTTCCTTTTCTTTTTATAGGCAACCAGTGCTCAGTTTCATGTTCAGTAGAGGCTGTGAAATGGTAATGCTACATGTCATAATGTGCTATATAGATAGATGTGAGTTTGTGGCAGGGAAGCGTCTGCATCAGAGGTGGGTTCCTCCCGGTTCGGACTGGTTCTCCCAAACCGGTAGCAACCCGCTGGTGACATCATGGAGCCGGTTGAGTCAATGCCGGTCTGTGGACGCCGCCATCTTTTTTTTTAAATTATTTTTTTAAAAAAAAATTTGGAATTTATTTATTTATTTTTTCTTCTGCACATGCACAGAAGCTGAGTTTCCAGCACTGCGCATGCGACACCATCTTGTTTTTGGCTCTCTTTTTTGGGGGGAATTTTTTTGAATTTTTCGGCACTGCACATGTGCACGCAAAGTGTGCACCCGCCCACGAGGTGCGGCCATGTGGCGTGAGAGGAAGCGAACCGGCAGTGAGGTAAGTTAGAACCCACCCCTGGTCTGCATGTATATAGTATAATTGCCAAAGGAATGCGAAGAGAGGTATACCTGTGTGTCTGTCTGTCTAGCTATCTCTCTATCCATCATTTTTTTGCAAATCTGAAGGGCCGCTTGTATAGTGCTGCGGTCCCAAAGGTGCTTTTTCAGGAGGCAACTGGATTTTCTTGTTTTTTCTTTGAAGACGTTTTGCTTCTCATCCAAGAAGCTTCTTCAGCTCTGACAGGACAGTGGGGAATGGAAGGATTTATATTCTTTGCAGACAGCTGGTCATTTGCAACTTTTTGGAGGGTCACTGAAACACTTGGAGGTTTTTCTGTGTCCTCAGGGTCACCTGAGTAGTGCTCCTGGTTCCTGTAGTCTGCAATCTTTTCCTCTGGAAATCCATTCCTACTCCCACTTCATTCCAAGGGTGTCCATCCCAAATTGTATAGCTAAAAGTCTGTAGAGATTCTCAGTCATCCAGGTCATGGTTGTCCCAAAGGTACTTTTTTCAGGAGAATATAAATGCAAAGAATATAAATCCTTCCATTCCCCACTCTCCTGTCAGAGCTGAAGAAGTTTCTTGGATGAGAAGTAAAACGTCTTCAAAAGAAAAAACAAGAAATTCCAGCTGCCTCCTGAAAAAGCACCTTTGGGACAACCATGACCTGGATGACTGAGAAGACTCTACAGACTCATAGTGCTGCGGTGTTTACCTATTTGGGAGGACAGTAACAAATGGCGGCAGATAAAGCTGACCAAGGATCAGAGGGGAGATGGCATGCATCAACCTGAAAAGGCCATTCGGCATCTATCTGATGCCCCTCACTAGTGAGAACTTGATTTTGTCTCTGAAGTAATCAGTAACAAAGCATAAAAGATTTTAGACATCTTGCAGCTGTGGCTGGTTGCTGTGGTCTAAAGATGGGGATGTTATTGGGAGGCTTCTGGGGGGAAATGGTGAACTGAAGATGGCTCCACTAAAAGTGGAGCTGACGACTGTGACAGAGTAAAGAGTTCTTTGTAATTCCTCTCCGGACAAGGAAAGGACTTGAGATTGCCCACAAGTGCTCCAGACAGTTGCTCTTCAAAAGGAGACTGCAAGACATTGTTCTCCAGCAGGTTTTGAGTTCTGGAAGATGACGGAGATCTTACTCAAACCACATTTGGAGCCTTTTAAGGACACTGGATCTATCTATCCACATTCTATAAATAAAGACATTCTATCCGCCCAGTCTACAACGCAATTCTTTCAGTAGTTCCAAGAAAATTTCATCCCCATTTGCACTCCGATACAGGTGACCCTGAGGGCACAGATAAACCAAGTGGCTTCAAGAGCTCTCAGGTGGAATGCTAACGAGCAGAGGACTGTAAAGAAATAGGATCCTTCCAACCATCACCACCCCCATCTTGTCAGAACTAATCCTTCCATCTCATATTGTCTTTTTTAATCACTTTTGGAAATTGTTGGTTAACTGCTTTTTAGCTACTATAGGCATTCATGAAGCCACTCTGCCATAAATGGTAACAAAACAAAAAAAAACCAACAATGTTTCTGTCTTTAGCCTTTAATCAGAGAGTGTTCAGTCTTCTCCCACATTTCAAAAATTGAATGTGTTACCATCAGATGATGACTGTAATACTCTAACACATCTGGAAAATGTAAGGTTAATGAAATCTGGAATAGAAAAATAGCAGTTATTTGGATAAATGATTTGATCAATGTTCCAGGGATGGGTTCCAGATTTTCCTACTGCCGGTTTGCTCAGGGACGCGCTGCGTGTGTGTTGCGTGCCGTGCGGGCGGGGGCGGGTGCGCGGGTGCGCACTTTGCATGCACGTGCATGTGCAGTAAAAAAAAGCTTCTGCGCATGCGCAGAAGCAAAAAACAAGATGGCAGTGCCATAGGCGCCACCGAGAAAACCGGCTCGGGGGCATGGAAGGCCTGGGTCGCTGCCGATTCTAGCGACCCAGGCCACCACGTTACTAACGGTTCTATAGAGCCGGTCCAAACCGGTAGGAACCCACCTCTGCAATGTTCCTTTGGGGAATAAACAGCAATTAACATAAAATATATAATTACAATTGAGCTGTTTCCAAAAGGTCTGAGAAATTTACTATTGTTTGATTGGATTCATAAACAGGACTATGATAAAAGCAGCGCTCAACAGATCGGCAACGACAAACCCTTACAGACAATAAGGGAAGTTCTAGAATATGACCTCTGCTAAATTACCTATTTGATAAATATATCAGCATGCAAGCAACGTTATACATGAGGAAGCCATTAAAGGAACACAGTGACAGAAATAAAAGCTATTAAAAATAAATGTACGACAATGGTTCATACGAGATATCTGAATGGAGCTAAAAGATATAAAAATAATTGACTGCAGAATGGAGTGGCAGAATTCCCTTCTGCCACTTATGTTTAATTCAGGAATATGGTCAGGTGTCTAGTTGATTTTTGTACAGGACTAGAAGGCCATTTCGTGGTAACTTTAAATTTAGCTTGCTCTGAGGAAAGAACAGAATACATCTCAGTACAGGTTTCCGTAGCCTTCCTGACAGGTAACAGTGGAGAATTTTCCGGAACATATTAAAATACAGGTAGTCCTTGACTTACGACCGCAACTGAGCCCAACATTTATGTTACTAAGCAAGAGCATTGTTAAGTCAAGTTTGACTCATTTTCGACCTTTCTTGCCATAGTTGTTAAGTGAATAACTGCAGTGGTTAAGTTACTAACTCGGTTGTTAAGTGAATTTGGCTTCGCCATTGACTTTGCTTGTCGGAAGGACACAAAAAGGGATCAGTTGACCCCAGGACACTGCAACCGTCATAAATATGAGTCAGTTGCCAAGCGGTCCGAATTTTGATCACATGGGGATGCTGCAAGTGTGAAAAACGGTCATAAGTCCGTTCATGACAATATATGGTATTATATGTCATTGTTTTCAGTGCCGTTGTAACTTTGAATGGTCACTAAATGAAACTGTTGTAAGTAGAGGACTACCTGTAGAGTGGCTAGTTTTTCAACGAAGTAAAAGTAAAAAGGGAAAAGTTTTATTTGTAGATCAATACAATCTGATCAAGGTCATTCGCAGTGGAAAAGAACATAACCATAACCCAGGAAAGATGAAATAAACAAAAGTGATGGGGAGAGAAGAAGTTAAAAGAAAAACCCCCACAAATATTATTTCTGACATAATACAACATCGCTAATATAATGATCAGGTCAAAGTGTTACTGCAGGAAATAGTTCATGGAGGAGATAACCATGGAACTTTCTCTTCCTTGGTGGAACTGATGTGGTGATCCCCTCTTAGAATCATAGAATTGTGAATTTGGTAGGAATCACAAGACTCATCCAGTACAGGCAGTTCTCAACTTACGACCCCAATTGAGCCCCCCCGATTTTTGTCGCTAAGTGAGACATTTGTTAAGTGAATATTCTCCCATTTTACAACTTTTCTCTCCACCATGATTGTTAAGTGAATCACTTAACAGTTGTTAAATTAGCAACATGGTTGTTAAGTGAATGTGGCTTTCCCATTGACTTTTACTTGTCAGAAGGTTGCAAAAGGGGAATCACATAACCCTGGGACACTAACCATCATAAATGTGAGCCAGTTCCCAAGCGTCTTAATTCTGATCACGTCACCTTGGGGATGCTGCAATGGTCATAAGTGTGAAAAATGATCATAAATCACTTTTTTCACTTTGTTCACTCGGTGAACTGTTGTAAGTTGAGGACTCGCTGTATTAGTCACACCCTGTGGGTTTTGCATGAATGGTCGCTGTCCAGTTACTTCTCAAAAACCTCCAGAGGTGGAAAAACCGTAGCCTCCCCCCATGGATTACATTCCACTCATGTCCAGATTTTACCATCAAAAAGTTCCTTTCATTAGATTAGATTAGATTAGATTAGAATTCTTTATTGGCCAAGTGTAATTGGACACACAAGGAATTTGTCTTTGGTGCCTATGCTCTCAGTGTACATAAAAAGACAAGATACATTCGTCAAGAATCATAAGGTACAACACTTAATGATTGTCATAGGGTACAAATAAGCAATCAAATCATACTAGGAAACAATCAATATAAATCGTAAGGATACAAGCAACAAATTACAGTCATACAGTCATAAGTGGGAGGAGACGGATGATAGGAACGATGAGAAGACTGAATAGTTTGACAGTGTTGAGGGAATTATTTGTTTAGCAGAGTGATGGCGTTCGGGGAAAAACTGTTCTTCTGTCTAGTTGTTCTGGTGAGCCCTCTTTTTGACTCATGCAGTATACAGGTCCTCAATGGAAGGCAGGTTGGTAGCAATTGTTTTTTCTGCAGTTCTGATTATCCTCTGAAGTCTGTGTCTGTCTTGTTGGGTTGCAGAACCAAACCAGACAGTTATGGAAGTGCAGATGACAGGCTCAATAATTCCTCTGTAGAACTGTGTCAGCAGCTCCTTGGGCAGTTTGAGCTTCCTGAGTTGGCGCTTCCTGTTTGAGCTTCCTGAGTTATACATTTAAATATAACTTAGGAGGTAGCTGCAAACTATATCCATTATTTCTGTTCTTAGTTTCTAGAGGAAATTTACCAACTCTCCTCAAATATACAGTATCATTGCCACCAGCCTAACCATTTCCTGATGATGATGATGACATAAATGACATAAATGACATTTGTGATAATATAAAAAGCAACTGCGTCCTCTTCGCAGATGATGTAAAATTATTCAACACCACCGACAACACTACAACCCTTCAAAAAGACCTTGACTATGTATCTGAACGATCTAAAAAGTGGCAACTTCAAATCTCAATCAACAAATGCTCAGTTTTACACATTGGCAAAAACAATCAGAACACAAAACACACACTAGATGATCATGACCTTGTTGATGATCCTCACTCAGCAAAGGACCTTGGAGTACTCATCTCTAAGGATCTAAGTGCCAGAGCCCACTGCAACAGCATTGCCAAGAAGGCATTAAGAGTGGTAAACCTAATCTTGCGTAGCTTCTTCTCCGGAAATATTGTACTTTTAACCAGAGCATACAAAACATTTGCTAGACCAATTCTCGAATACAGCTCATCTGTCTGGAACCCACACTACATATCAGACATTAACACAATTGAGAATGTCCAGAGATATTTCACTAGAAGAGTATTACATTCTTCTGTTCGCAACAGAATACCTTATGCAACCAGACTTGAAATTTTGTGACTAGAAAACTTAGAACTACGCCGCCTTCAATCTTA
>QLTV01003756.1:842824-854778 GCA_003457575.1 Thermophis baileyi | reverse complement strand
AAAAAAAAAAAAAAAAGATAGAAGGTAGGAAGGAAGGAAAGAAAGAAAGAAAGAAAGAAAGAAAGATTGTAGGAAGGAAGAAAGACAGACAGACAGACAGAAAGGAAAGAAAGAAAGAAAGAAAGAAAGAAAGATGGTAGGTAGGAAGGAAGGAAGACAAAAAGAAAGAGAAAGAAAGAAAGATGGTAGGAAGGAAGGAAGACAGAAAGAAAGAAAAAGAAAGAAAGAAGGGGGGAAGGGAGGGAAGGAAGAAAGAAAGAAAGAAAGAAAGACTTATGACCACAAATGAGCCCAAAATTTTGATTGCTAAGCAAGAGCGTTGTTAAGTGAGTTTCACCACATTTTACAAGTTGGCCACGCCCACCCAGTCACCTGAACACCAAGCCACGCCCACCTGAAGGGGGTGGGGGTGGGGGGCACTGAGGATGAGTTTGTAGCACCAAGGGGGCAGTGGACTGAAAAAATTTGGGAACCACTGGTGTAGGGTCTCCTGCTTGGGCGGGGGGTTGGACTAGGTGGTCCTTTCCAACTCTGATAATCTGTTAATGATGACAATGATGACAATGATGACGATGACGATGACGATGACGAGGAGGAGGAGGAGGAGGAGAAGGAGGAGGAGGAGGAGGAAGAAGAAGAAGAAGAGGAAGAAGAAGAAGAAGAAGAAGAAGAAGAAGAAGAAGAAGAAGAAGAAGAAGAAGAAGAAGAAGAAGAAGAAGAAGAAGAAGAAGAAGAAGAGGAGGAGGAGGAGGAGGAGGAAGAGAAGAAGAAGAAGAAGAAGAAGAAGAAGAAGAAGAAGAAGAAGAAGAAGAAGAAGAAGAAGAAGAAGAAGAAGAAGAAGAAGAAGAAGAAGAAGAAGAAGAAGAAGAAGAAGAAGAAGAAGAAGAAGAAGAAGAAGAAGAAGAAGAAGAAGAAGATTTTTGTGGCTCCACAGGACAGGAGTCAATGAAGATTTCAAGCAAACAAATCTCATCAAAGCATTAGAAGAAATATCCTGCTTGAAATTTTATTTACCCATGGAACTCTGTTCTAGGAAGAGGTGAATTTTCCTTTGCTGAAGATATTTGTTTAATATATATATTTTACTTTATTCAAGACAAGGTTAAAATACAAAATACAACCCCCCCCGCCACAAAAAAGAAAAAAAAGGGGAAAAAACATGAAACAATCAAAACGTTTAAAAAGAAAAAGGTGCATCAAAAAAACCCCCAACAAAAACATATACACCTATATTATCCTCCCTAACTGAATATTGATTAATACAATAGACAATTGAACAAATTAGTTTTGTCCCTTTTAACTGTCTTGTTTAGCGACAAAAATTTTGGGCTCAACCCCCTTGCTGAAGATATTTGAATAAAGACTGAAGGCTGAAGCTACATCTAGACTACAAAAACTGTAACTACCTCTGTAAATAAAGATTTATATGAGTCCAGCTTAACTTCTGAACACATTCTTATAGTTTTCTTTTCTTTTTTAAATAGTTTTTATTAAGTAAACATTAAAACATTGGACATGGTGCAATCTTCCTGGTTTTGTCATTTCCATACATATTTTAACATAATAACAGTTACATTTCCTACTCATCATACATTACAGCTTTAATATTATAAACACAACCCTCATTTCTTATTTGTATATTTATATACATATTATCCAGTTCAGGGGTGGGTTCTACTTACCTTCCCTACCGGTTCACATCGCGTCGGAAGTGTGCGGAAGTGCCCCCATCACATCGCGCAAATGACCCTCTGCGCATGCGCAGAAGCCTCTGCGCATGCGCAGAGGGTTTTTTTGCAAGCCGCTTTCAAGTAGCGGTGACTGGAGAACCAGTTCGGGGGCGTGGCCGGCCGGCCATCGCTGCCAGTTCGGCGAGTGGGGGCTAATTTCCACCACCAGTATGGGAGAACCGGCAGCAACCTACCACTGATCCAGTTACAGTTTTACAAATCCTCAATATTTTCTGTTCCGACTCCTTTTCCTCATTTCCAACCATTGGTACATTTTATTCCAGATTTCGTAATATTCTTTTATCTTTAATTTCTAGTGAAATTTCTTGAATTTCTTGAAAACCATGTGAAAGTGTGGATTACCACTGCGTGATTCCAGGATTTTTGCTTTAATAAAATCATTTCAGGAATTCCTAATGGTTGCCCATCCAAATATTAATCAAATTTATCATCAATTGCTTAGTTGTTTTTTTCAAAATTAGCTATGTGCTGCTACCAACTCTGACTTATCTCATACTTTATTATGATTAAGCCAAAGTACGTGCAACTGAAATAATCCCAAATTCTTCCTCTGTTACTCCATGTTTTCATTCTTTTATTATCCTCTAGGTATACTTTTCAGTTTATATCTCTCTTTTCTTTTCCAGCAGGTATTCAAGGTAGCTAAGAAGAATTTCTAAAACAGCAAAACAGAGTATTAAATGTTTCAGTACAAGCGTCATATGAGCTCTGTATCTGGCACCAATTGGAAATCTAGCTGGGTTTTCTACCAAATACAACTTCTGCTTTTCAAGAGTACCCCATGGACTGTCGATTGCACTGCAGATGCCAAGACATGATTACCTTAATTGTAAGCTCTGCGGGGTAGAGATTTGGTATACCTGCTCCAAAGCATTATGCCCATAGTAACAATAGTACCAGTAATATTTTAATTCTATTCTTTGTTGTGCCACCATAATGAGCATTTTGATTTTATACTTCATTATACAATTGAGTCACCAATACCAATCCATAGTCATACAGCCTCCCCACAGATTTTTTAACAAAAGGATCAGAGGATTAAATATCTAGCTTATGAAGCATCTAGAACAGTGTTTCTCAACCTTGGCAACTTCAAGATAATGTGGACTACATCTCCCAGAATTCCCCAACCAGCCATGCTGCCATGGGGAATTCTGGAGTTGAAGTCCACATATCAAGGTTGAGAAATTCTGGGTTAGAGACAAAGTATGTTCTTTACATATGCAAAGTAGTGTCTTTCATTCGGCCTATTCACAGCTAAAGACTCTCATACATAGCTTCTCTTAGACAATTGACATGTATCTCTAGCTATTGTTAATAATTAATAATAGTAATTAATATTAATATTTCTGCATGATACCTTGATTAGCTGACACCTATCTGGAGAATGAATGGCTAGATTTGGCTTATTTAACTACTCATAGATCTAGCAAATCATCATAGTGCTACAGTATATAGTCCTGTTGTGACCCAGCGCGGCAAACCCCCCCAGGAAACGACACACACACACTGTTTCCCAAAACAAAGAAGGCTTTACCACTAATAAATGCTTAGTAATAAGTTGATTACAGGGTTTATACCAAAGTTCTTGTTGCAAATCACAGAACACTTTGGCCGGGATTCCAAATACAAAAAACACAAACAGGTCATTAAGTCCATAAATTCCTCACTTGCTGGAATTGGCCGAGAGCCCGGACTGGAGTTAGTCCAACTGATATCACCAAAGTTCCATTTATCACATTCCAAAATACTGGCAATATTTTTAAAGTCACATTCATTCATTCTAATGAAGAGACCACCACATAACAAATCATAAAATAATGACCATGGTATGCACAGGCAGAGCAAATTACAATGTACAATCTATAAATACAGAGCCCAGGCTGATTATATCAATGCCTGATTCAGTCTTCCTCACGATGGGACTGAATATTGCAACGTCGATTTGAGCTGAATTCCTTCGGGGTGTCCACAGGGGATCAAAGGAGTCAAGATAATGGCCATAATCATTGCAATGAATCCCAGAATCATAGGACTGGAACAGAGGTGGGATTCAGCAGGTTCTGACCAGTTTTGGAGAACCGGTAGTAGAAATTTTGAGTAGTTCGGAGAACCGGTAAATACCACCTCTGACTGGCCCCGCCCCCCATCTATTCTCTGCCTTCCGTCCCAGCTGATCGGGAGGAAATGGGGATTTTGCAGTAACCTTCCCCTGGAGTGGGGTGGGAATGGAGATTTTACAGTATCCTTCCCCTGCCACGCCCACCAAGCCACGCCCACCAAACCATGCCATGCCCACCAAGCCACACCCACAGAACCGGTAGTAAAAAAATTTGAATCCCATCACTAATAGTCCCATTGAGTAATTGCTCCTGAAGAATAATTCTAAATGCTGTATACCATGAATGGAATGAGATGATTGACACTGGATCATCACATCTGATCCACGATCTGTTGCATTGATACTTTCCTATTTGCAATTTTTCTTTCTGGTTAAAGCAGGTCTTCACTATAGTATTTTCTGAATTCTCCATTAGAGAAGTACAATACGTGGCTTGTTAGGTGTTGATGGATTAAACTCCAATAATCATTAATTACTGCTTATGATGATTGGGTTGAATGTACAGTATTTGGAGTCCAACAGGATCATGTATTCTCCACTTTTGGACTCTCCGGCCTTCAACTTTGTCATTCCCCTCTGATTTAGACCAATCATTAACTGACCAGATACTTACCCTGAGCTAAGCTAAAGATTTGTCAAATCTTTTTACACAGTTGACAACATGAAAAGAAACAACTCCTTATCACTTTTAAAAGGAGCTAAATAAGTGAACTATTGCTTGCAATAGAAGAAAATATATGATGTTTATTTACTGTATATATCATATCTAGAGATTGTCCATCTCACAGAGTGACAAGAAAATACTCTCTGAATATGCATAGAATTTTCTTCTGAAAGGACTATTATCATCTATTTATCTATTGGATTTATATAGCAATAGCAATAGCAATAGCAATAGCAATAGCAATAGCACTTAGACTTATATACCGCTTTACAGTGCTTTACAGCCCTCTCTAAGTGGTTCACAAAGTCAGCATATTGCCCCCAACAATCTGGGTCCTCATTTTACCCACCTCAGCAGGATAGAAGGCTGAGCCAACCTTGCGCCGGTGAGATATGAACCGCCGAACTGCAGCTAGCAGTCAGCTGAAGTAGCCTGCACTGCTGCACTCTAACCACTGCTCACCTCGGCATTCAAGAGCCACGGTGGCGCAGTGGTTAGAATGTAGTACTGCAGGCTACTTTTGCTGACTGCCAGCTGCCAGCAGTTTGGCAGTTTGAGTCTCACCGGCTCAAGGTTGACTCAGCCTTCCATCCTTCAAAAGTTGGTAAAATGAAAACCCAGATTGTTGGGGGCAATATGCTGACTCTGTAAACTGTTTAGAGAGGGCTGCAAAGCACTGTGAAGTGGTATATAAGTCTAAGTGCTATTACTATTGCTGTTCAATCTCACAAATGCATAAGTGACTAATTAAAGCAACTGAAATAAAAATTAAAACAAGTTAAACAAAAATACTAATAAAAAACTAAAATTAAAAATGTAATAGGATGGACCAGTATCTTGCATACAGTATAACCGCCTTGCAGGCTCCCCATTTCTCTGTGATCCCCAAGCCTGCTGAAAAACCAAGTTTGATGTTACCTAGTTTGGGTAATGAAATGTCTGAAAGAAAACAACAATGCTCAGAGAGCACCAAGGACCCTTCATTTCCACCCTAAGCTATAAATATTCTCCTTTAAAATGTAATGTTTCAGTTCTATCAATCTGGGGGGAAAAACCAGGGCATGTCTTGGTCATATTTGAACATATCTACAATACAGCCCTAATGTCTGTAAATTAACAGTTCTCTTTCCCTTGGTAAACTTTGGGAACTATAGATTGACAGAAGAGGCTGTAATCATTTTAACAATATTTTCAGCACTCTCTTCAAAGAACAGCTCCCCCAAATCAGAGTGTCTATAACATTGATGGCGAACTTATGGCACGCGTGCCATAGGTGGCACGCGGAGCCATATCTGAGGGCACGCGAGGCATTTCCCTATGTCAGCTCCAGTGCGCCAGCTGATTTTTCTGCCTTCTTTTCGGCCTTTTTCGCTCTCCCCAGGCTTCAGGAAAGCCTCCTGAAGCCTGGGGACAGCGAAAACGGCCCAACGGCCCAACTGGAAGTTCACTTGTGTGCGTCACCCCCAGCCTCCTTTTCCCTGTCAGAGGTCTTCAGGAACTTCTTTGGCTTTGGACAGTTGCAGCCAGGCCTCGCACACCTCTGCCCATTTCTTCTGCAGGAAGGCTTTCCTGAAGGCCGCTGCAGCCGATAAAAGAGAGCTCCAGATTGATCCGGAGCTCTGTTATCGGCTAGAGAGGCCTTCAGGAAAGGCCTTTAGAAAAGGCCTCTGCAGCTGATAACAGAGCTCCGGATCGATCTGGAGCTCTGTTATTGGCTAGAGAGGCCTTCAGGAAAGGCCTTTAGGAAAGGCCTCTGCAGAAAATCCTTGCCGGCTGCAGAAGAAATGGGCCGAGGTGTGGGAGGCCTGGTTGCAACTATCTGAAGGTAAGTAGTAGGGCAGCTCCACTTCCCTTTCGTTTCTGAACTTCCGATTGGCCCGTTGGGCCATTTTTCGCTGTCCCAAGGCTTCAGGAGGCTTTCCTGAACCCTGGGGAGAGTGAAAAACAGCCCAACGGGCCTACCGGAAGTCCGGAGGCTTCAGTGAGGCCTGTGTGCATGCACGGGGGCAGCACAGGGGTTGTGCGCATGCGCGAGGAGAGGGCATTGCATTATGGGTGTGGGCACCCGCACGCGCGCTATTGCGTGCGCCCGCACCCTTTTGGCACCCTAGTCAAAAAAGGTTCGCCATCACTGGTCTATAATCAAACCAGGTTCATGTAATATTTAAACATTTTGATAGCTGGGTTTATTACAGAATGTTTCGATTGAAAAATGAATACCAGAGTACAAGGAACAGTTACAAGGAAATCAGACATATGTGATGAATTAACAGAGAGTTAATTTTATGTTATTATAAACGTTAAAAACATGCTAAAGATCAATAGGCTTGATTCACAGATTATGCTATACCATAGTTATTTTGTTTCAGCTTGTATATTGTGCGAATTCAACTTATTTTGGTTTACTCATTAACGTTGGTTTAAATAAATCTTAGCTGAGTTCAATATGTGAGCTCAAGGTTTATTCTAACAAATAAAAAAAAAATCTAACAACCAAGAATCAATGCAGAGTTAAAGCAAAGCAGGATGCCATAATTTCCTACTCGGTCAATGCATTCTGAAGTCAAACCAAATATATTGTTCATGCATGCAGATCCCAAAGTAGGAATATTGCTCAAAAGCCACAAATAAAGGAAAATTTGCAACACTCATTTACCTTTGGCTCATAGTGGCTACTGATATCCAAAATGTATATCAAATGTTTCTACACATAAGCAAACAAATGTTGCTATCAAATTCCTTCACTGGAGGAAATGAGACATTGTTGATTTTGGAAGAGAAGATAAATCCGTGGTCCTTCATTCATAATTGCTGGATCACAGTTGTTATTGACTATGTTCTTAAGGTTAATGGAAACTGGACATTCAACATCTGGGGGGCCTACATCAAATTCAGGAGACCTGATGATCAACAAGTAACAAAGACTTTTGGATTGTGGACTATTTACAGGAATAAATACATAATTGTATGATATTGAAGTTAGTGTAAGAGCAAAATGGATGACAACAATGTCACACTTTTATATGTCATTCTGGAGAACTATCCTAAACTATTATAGGTTTTAAATCAATACAACGCTTTTATTATGCTGGTATAGGTAGTGATCCGAGTATGATTTGGAAGAATAGAATAGAATAACAGAGTTGGAAGGGACCTTGGAGGTCTTCTAGTCCAACCCCCTGCTTAGGCAGGAAACCCTATACCACTTCAGACAAATGGTTATCCAACATATTCTTAAAAACTTCCAGTGTTGGAGCATTCACAACTTCTGGAGGCAAGTTGTTCCACTGATTAATTGTTCTAACTGTCAGGAATTTTCTCCTTGGTTCTAAGTTGTTTCTCTTCTTGATTAGTTTCCACCCATTGCTTCTTGTCCTACCCTCAGTTGCTTTGGAGAATAGCTTGACTCCCTCTTCTTTGTGGTATCCCCTGAGATATTGGAACACTGCTATTATGTCTCCCCTAGTCCTTCTTTTCATTAAACTAGACATACCCAGTTCCTGCAACCATTCTTATTAACCTTTCTTAACCGTTCTTAACAGGGGTGAAATTCAAAATTTTTCCCTACCGGTTCTGTAGGCATGGCTTGGTGGGCATGGCAGGGGAAGGATACTGCAAAATCCCCATTCCCTCCCCACTCCTGGGGGAAGGATATTGCAAAATCTCCATTCCCTCCCCACTCCTGGGGGAAGGATATTGCAAAATCTCCATTCCCACCCCAGTCTGGGGCCAGCCAGAGGTGGTATTTGCAGGTTCTCCGAACTACTCAAAATTTCCACTACCGGTTCTCCAGAACCTGTCAGAACCTGCTGAATTTCACCCCTGATTCTTAAGAGATACTTCAGATACTTTTGCACAGCCGCAAAATAGCCGTGTGACTGCGCAAACCAACATAGCTACTTTAATGAGTAGAAACAGAATAGAAACACTTGTGCATTCTGAAACACCTTTTCTAAATGGAATCTGAAGCCTTGCATAGTCCTAATATAATATAGATACCCTGTGGGAAGATGAATTAGTGCATTAAGTTATGTATTTCAATAAGAGTACACATCCATAAAATTATGCATGGACTGGGATACTTGCGTTAATGGAAACAAAATGTCTCAATTATATCAGTTACTTGAACTATGGGCTATGCAACTTCATCTGAATATTCTTAATCCCAAAGGACAATCAGTCTGGTGGCAGTAAGATTAGTTCTTCTATTTTCATTAGGGTTTTATGGATTTTAAAAAGATATGGCTCTTTCTAACTAAGGAAACGATTAACTATGCATAGGTGCATTTTATTAGACTAAATATTAGTTTCTAACCTAACTGACTGCTGTAACTTGTTATGGGAACTGATTAACTGACTAATCTGATAATGGAAACTGATTAAATATGAGATCAAATACAAGACAAGACAAACTATATCAATTTCATAGGGTCCCCAGAAATTTATTAGGAGAATAAGAGAGAGATCTGGGAGCTAGTCCACAAAGAATGGAGATCCTTGCAAAGAATGTGTTCAAATTGGCCTCACCCAAATTTGATGGAGCAGCCTTTAAATGACCTGTTCAAATATTCAAATTAAGGACCTGAGATATGTGGCGAAGGGTTAAATTGTTGAAGTAGGAGTAGTGAGGTTCTAATCTACACTCAACAATGGAAGCTCAGTGGGTGATTTCTCTCAGCCCAATGTAAGAGGGATTAATTGATTGATTGAGCCACGGTGGCACAGTGGTTAGAGTGTAGTATTGCAGGCTACTTCTGCTGCCTGCCGGCTGCCTGCAATTTGCCAGTTCAAATCTCAATTTGAGGCCCCAAACTGTTGGGAGCAATATGCTGACTCTGTAAACCGCGAAATAAGCGCTTGGCCTTATTGCCATGCACTCAAAAGCCCGATTGGGCTTATTATCAGGGGATGTCTTATTTTGGGGGAAACAGGATGTGTGTGTGTATATATACATACATACATACATACATACATACATACATACATACACACATACATACATACACACACACACACACACACACACACACACAAACACACACACACATATCTTTTAATAGGCCTCACCTGGCCTGTCAGGACCCCTTGGCATTGTGGGGGGTGGGGGATGAAACACCCCCCCATGCTTGTTGAGGGGCCCTGACAGGCCAAGTGAGGAAGCTGCTAAAGATTTCACCTGGGAAGCACCACCAGCCGGAGGGGGGTGTACCATGTCCTCCCCCAGCCAGGGCAAGAGGTGGATGGAGACCAACCAATCCTAGGAGTCACAATCCTAGGAGGACTCAATGAATTTGTAGTGAGGTTTTATGGACCACAAGGAACACAGTATGAAGGTGGCATAGGGAAAATTAGGGTGGACCTTCCTGGCAAATCCACATCTATTGGATTCATGAATAATTAAAGAAGTCACATTACTCAGTCTTTAGCAATTGATGGGTTATTTTAACAAGAGATAAACTGGTGAGTACAGTTTTCTTCAATACTTTAAAGAAAAGCTATACAGGTCCTCAACTTACAACCAGAAGGGAGACAGTGGTTAAGTGAGCTTGGCCCCATTTTACAACTTCTCTTGCCACAGTTGTTAAATGAACCACCTCAATTGTTAAGTTAATAACGCGGCTGAGTGAATTAATGATCCCCGGATCATAAATGCAATGGTTATAAGTGTGAAAAATGGCAATAAGTCACTTTTTCCGGTTCCATTGTAACTTTGAATGGTCACTAAACAAATTGTTGTAAGTTGAGCACTATCCGTATAGTCAATTTGATTTCTATGCATCATTTTGGTTGTTTGAAGGGAGTTAGCTATAAAGAAATCTTTGGAGTGGCAGAAAAGGATAAGTCAGTGTCCTGTTCCATTTTATTTCCTAAACCTTTCAGCCCAATTAATTTTCCTCTTTCAAGTTTCCCACTCTCTGGCATGTCAGTCACCAATCACAAGCAACACATCTTGCTTGCAAAATGGCCTAGATTTATTTAAATATAAATCGATGAAGAAGGAAGAGAAACAATTTAGATTTTAATGCGAGCCCCTCTATTCTCTATATAAAGTGCTGAAGTATATAGAGAATAGAGAACCCCTTTTCTCCAAAGCAGCAGAAGGCAAGACAAGAAACAATGGATGGAAACTAATCAAGAAGAGAACCAACCTAGAACTAAGGAGAAATTTCCTGACAGTGAGAACAATTAATCAATGGAACGATTTGGCTCCAGAAGTTGTGGGTGCTCCAACACTGGAAGATTTTAAGAAGAGATTGGACAACCATTCGTCTGAAATGGTATATAGTGTTTCCTGCCTGAGCAGGGGTTGGACTAGAAGACCTCCAAGGTCCCTTCCAATTCTGTTATTCTGTTATATACAGGCAGAGTTTGAGTGAGACACATGTCCATACTGTAGCTTAATCAAGGAGATGTTTTTTTCGCCGGCCCATTTAGACCAATAGCATTGTGCTAATTGGACAAATATATACGTGTTCACCAATCTTAGGGCTATAAAAACTGTTCATCTGTTCAGTTGCAGGCCATTTAATTTTGGATGCCTCATTGCCAGTTGGTAACAGTAATTAGCATTCCCCGTACCGTGGCAGCTTCCCCGAAGCTATGCTAAGTAGGGTTGCCCTTTTGTGTGTGGAAACATAAGCAGAGTTGTGCAAATGAGTCTGGCCACCCATCTTAGAGACAGACGCTCGAGCTCCTGTTTCTTGGCTCAGGACGGTTGCCTTCAATGCCCACCTGCAGACTTTATTTACCGATTATTAATGACAGGAACTGTCAGAAACTTTGAAAGGCACAGCGTGGAATCTGGGGCTCTGGCCCCCAACTATCCTCCGCAGAGCAGTAATTTCGTTGAATGGCATCTGATTATACGTCCTGCCTTTTGCTCGCCATTAATATGTTTGCTTCGTTTGATTCTACAAAGACAAAATCAGGTCCAGCCTGAGCATATGAGTGTGCACATTTGTTTGCTCTTCGGTTTATTACCGCTATGAAATTCTGAAGCGCAGCTTGGGACCTTCCAAGAGACTCGGTGTGCTGTAAACCGAATGTGATTTGCTAAAGCTTTGAATACAATATCTTTGCCTGGGCTTCTTACACTTAGGCAAGAAAAACCAAAAGTACACATATAGACTGGGTAAAACCAGGCTTAATAGCAATAACTGTGAGAGGGATCTTGGAGTCTTAGTGGACAACCAGTTAAATGTGAGCCAGCAGTGCGCAGCGGCAGCCAAAAAAGCCAATGCAATCCTAAGCTGCATTAACAGAGGGATACAATCAAGATCAAATGAGGTACTAATACCACTCTATAAAGCCTTAGTAAGACCACACCTAGAGTATTGCATCCAGGTTTGGTCACCACACTAAAAAAAAGATGTTGAGCATCTAGAAACAGTGCAGAGGAGAGCAACCAAGATGAATA
>QLTV01003756.1:809554-832801 GCA_003457575.1 Thermophis baileyi | reverse complement strand
CTTCTTCTTCTTCTTCTTCTTCTTCTTCTTCTTCTTCTTCTTCTTCTTCTTCTTCTTCTTCTTCTTCTTCTTCTTCTTCTTCTTCCAGTCTACTTCCTTTTTAAAAAAAAGAACTATGAGACAATGTTACCAATAGCACTACATATTCCCAGGGACAAAGGAGCACATTCCAGACAGAGCCCCAAGACAAGAGACTGCACAATCCTGAACTGGATGTGGGGGGGGGGGGAGAAGAAGAGATTCAGGGAAGCCACACCCTAGAATCCCCCAGGGTATATCTGTTAGGTTAAAAGGTTATAGTGTTGGTCTGGGGAGATTTTGTCTATTGGGTGTAAGCAAATAAATAACTGGATTTGATTGGATCACACAGTGTCATCTTTGGGCATGGATCTGACAATAGAAGTCAGAAAAATATTATTACCATAGGATGTCCAGCGAGGTACTACAATATAATGTTAGCATGGGTATTGGAAGGTAAATAGACTTTTAAAGCATACTGTATTAATAGAATTGCCAAGTTATAATATAATTGGCTGGTACCTGGTAATGTATATAATATATTAAGAGCCGCAGTGGTTAGAATGCAGTACTGCAGGCTACCTCTGCTGACTGCTGACTGCTGACTGCCTGCAATTTGGCAGTTCAAATCCCACCAGGCTCAAGGTAGACTCAGCCTTTCATCCTTCCGAGGTGGGTAAAATGAGGACCCAGATTGTTGGGGGCAATATGCTGGCTCTGTGAACCGCTTAGAGAGGGCTGTAAAGCACTGTGAAGCGGTATATAAGTCTAAGTGCTATTGCTATTGCTATCCACAAACGTACATACTTTTGTGTTAGTCATGGTTCTTGGCCAAGACCTTGCAGTTTTCTTGGCAAGATTTGAGAAGTGATTAATATATATATTAATCACTGTCCATTTTGAATACGTAGCGGAAAGAGGAAACTTGAGAGTTCACAAGGTTGATGCTATATGGAAGAAAACTGTGGCTGAATCTGGCCGTTTTGCTTCGGATACGACAAAGCCCCCTCCTAGAAGGTAACAAGGAAAACAGGTTGTGAAGAGGATGTGTAACATCCCAGATTATCCTGCGGATCTTGGTCAAGCATCGTTTATGTGCTACGACCTGGATAGAATGAAGTGAACTACCAATAATCTTTTCTGCCATCCTCACCACTCTCTGCACCGCCTGCCTGTCTGAAGCAGTAATGCTTCCAAGCCACACAGTAATGCAATATAACAGGATGCTCTCGATCGTCCCTCTATAGAAAGTGGTGAGGACAGGGGGAGGAAGATGCACTTTTTTCATGCGACGCAGTAAATGCAGGTGCTACTGTGCCCGCTTCACCAGTGTCTCGCTTTTGAGTGACCAAACTAGCCTACTCATTAGCTGCACACTCAGAAACTTGTCTATGGAGATTCTCAGTCATCCAGGTCATGGTTGTCCCAAAGGTGCTTTTTTCAAGAGGCAACTGGACTTTCTGGTTTTTTCTTTGAAGACGGTTTGCTTCTCATCTGAGAAGCTTCTTCAGCTCCAGAGCTGAAGCTCTGCAGCTCCAGATGAGAAGCGAAATGTCTTCAAAGAAAAACCAGAACGTCCAGTTGCCTCTTGAAAAAGCACCTTTGGGACACCCAGAAACTTGATGCTGCTAACTACCTCCACAGGTAAATCATTAATCCACAGAGGTGTATAAAACCGCAAATAATTTTAGATGTAAGCCACATTTTGGAATAAAACAACTTCATGGGGGCGGGGGAAGCAAGGGAGATGAAGAATGAGGAAGAAGAAGGAATTAGAGATCCATTGGAGGAAGGGCTTCATTGGGCCAAATTCCTAAGTACACCAGGTTCCTTACCTAGTAATTGGCTGAATTGAGACTGCTGAAAACTAAAGCTTTACAGTATAGGTAGTCCTCAATTTACAACCATTCATTTAGTGACCATTCAAAATTACAATGGAATCCCCATGGTCAACGTGATCAAAATTCAGACACTTGGCAACTGGCATGTATTTATGATGGTTGCAGTGTCCCAGGATCATGTGACCCCCCTTTGCGACCTTATGACAAGCAAAGTCAAAGGGGAAGCCAGATTCACTTAACAACCATATTAAGTAACAGTGATTCCTTTAACAACTGTGGGAAGAAAGGTTGTAAAATGGGGCAAATTTCACTTAACAACTGTCTCGCTTAGCAACAGAAATTCGGATCTGAATTCTGGTTGAAAGTTGAGAAGTACCTGTATCTTCAGAGCCCCATATTCCCCAAATCAGTCTTGGAGATCCATTACTAATTGTGTTGGTCAGTGTTACTCAACCAATAATACCCCAGGTGACAGTCCTTTAGTCATTTAGATGGGAACCAGAACAGAGGAATTACGCTACCTGTTTCTACAGATAGTTCTCTACTTACAACAGTTTGTTTAGTTAAATAAGTGTCTAGGCGCTTTTATTTTATTATTTTAATTGTTTTATTTTATTTTATTTTACTGTTTATTTTATTTTTTTATTTATTTTATTTTATTATTTTATTATTTTATTTTATTTTATTTTATTTTATTTTATTTTATTTTATTTTATTTTATTTTTTTATTTTATTTTATTTTTCATATTTTTATTTATCTCTTTTTTTCTATTTAAACATCTATCCAGGAAGGCTGAGGAGGCATGCAATTTTCAGAAAATTCCACGACCTTCCAAATATCCTCAAAACATGTGGCCAAATATCTACATTTTGCCCAGAAAGTTAGGAACATTTGCAGACTGGTGGATTATTTTATTTTATTTTATTGTATTATTGTATTTTTTATTATTTTATTATTTTATTTTATTATTTTATTATTTTATTTTATTATTTTATTTTATTTTATTTTATTTTTTTATTTTTTTATTTTTTATTTTATTTATTTTATTTATTTTATTTTTTATTTTATTTATTTTTTATTATTTTTATTATTTTTATTTTTATTTTATTTTATTTTTAAAACGGCGAGAGAAGGACAATCTCACTTAAAAGAATCGCGCGTTCTCGCGCCCGAGGAGCTCCTGTTTCTCAGCTCCGCCCCTTCCTCCTCGTCCTCGTCCTCCTCCTCCTCCTCCGAGGTGGAGAGTTCTGCAAAAAAAGCGTTCTCTTCCCTCCACGGAGGGAAGGAAAATTGGCCTCGGCGGCTTGCCGTACGCGAAGCCTTTAAGCAGCGTGAGAGTTGGAAGAGCGAGGGTTCCCTTTTCCGTTCCCTGCTGCGGCGCTTGCAGCTGGTGGGTTGGAACTTTCACGCTCGCGGGATTCGAAACGTCACAATGGCTCAGAACGTTCAGAGTGTTACATTGTCTCTCACGCTGCCCATCACTTGCCACATTTGCTTGGGAAAGGTAAACGCCAGCCTCGCCTTTGGGCTGATTACAAAGGCACCGCGCGGAGTGGGAAACGTGTCCGGCGCCGACGCCACTCCCTTGGAAATGCGCGTGGGACGCAGAAAAGCCCCCGGTTGGGCAAAGCGCTTTTTCTTCGTTCCACGCGTTCTTTCTTCTCTCTCTTTTTCTTCTTCTCCCTTTTCTCTTAAACAAAAACCCCGTCGCGTGGCTTGAATGGGCGATTATTTCGGAATCCTAGCTTTGTCCTCGCTTTGAAACGGCTCGCCGAAAAGCTTAGAGGCTGCGGTGGCTTTTAGAAGAGACAGGAGGAGGAAGGCCTTAGATTAGGTGTAGAATGGCATTGGAGCAAAACCGGGGAATTTTGCTTTCGGGGTAAGCTGCATTTCCGCTTTCCAAACGTACTTTCAATGGTCGGCTTCATCATCATCATCATCATCATCATCATCATCATCATCATCATCATCATCATCATCATCATCATCATTATTATTATTATTATTATTATTATTATTATTATTATTATTATTATTATTATTATTATTTATTCGATACCTAGGATGCTGGCAGCAACCTGTATCAACCATCAGTGCCAGTCAATAATAATTGTGATATATTATTGTAATATAATTCTTGCTGCCATGCAAATGTAGCCGAGATTCAGGAAATCCCTTGCAAGGAAAAGATAGAACTGGGCATGAGTCACTCTCCCTCTCTCCCCCCCCCCTCTCTCTCTCACCTCTCTTTTCTTGTTTCCTTCTTGGGTGGCGAAGATTCATGCCTTTCAATTAGGGTTGTCGTTTTTTTGTCAGTAGTTGTGAGTAACCCGTTTGGGGGTTTGGACGGTGCTTAATTGAGGTTGGTAGGCCGAATAACAGAGAGCCCCCGTTTTATTGCTAATCCATACGGGTAGTCCTTGGATTACGACCACAATTGAGCCCAGAATGTCTGTTGCTGAGCGAGACATTGGTTCAGTTGAGCATTGCCCCGTTTTGCGACCTTTCTTGCCGCTGTGGTTAAGTGAATCGCTGCAATTGTTAAATTTAGAAAGCCGGTTGTTAAGTGATGAACCTGGCTTCCCCATTGACTTCGCTTGTCAGAAAGTCGTAAAAAAAAGGGGATCACAGGACTCCGGGACACTGCGACCGTCATAAGTATGAACCAGTTGCCAAGCTTGTCAAATGTTGATCACATGACCACGGGGATGCTGCAAAAGTTGTAACTGAGAAAAATGGTCGCAAGTCCCTTTTTTCCCCCCAGTGCTGCTGTAACTTTGAACGGTCACTAAATGAACTGTCGTAAGTCGAGGACTACCTGTACGGATTGCTGTAAGACTCTTCTTCCTCTGCATGTTGTGTTGAAGCTCATTGGGTTTTCCCTCACTTATCTTCTTCTAAGTTCAAAAAGCTTGAAAAGATTTGAAGGTCAGAAACTGGTTGTGGCAGCTCATTCTGAGCTACAGTGATTTCGGATCTGTATTATTATCTGCCTTTTCTCTGCTCTCTTGTGGCTTTCCTTATCCTTCTGCATTTGTTAGATTTATGAGGTGTCCAGTTTTCCCCCTAAGACGATACTGTGACTGTCATGGCCCACAGAAAAAAGACTCTCCTCCTTCCCCCCCCCCCCAGAATTGGGGACTGTTCTCCTGATGGCCCGGTCGATTATTGAGTTCTCCCTCCTGAATTGGCTTCTAAGATATTGTTTTATTGGTAGGCTCTTGCAAAAAGGTAAATTAAGGTTTCCCAGAGTTTGGTGCTCATCTCCGTTTCTCGGGCGAGGGAGCCAGTGTGGTCCGAAGACATTTTCTGTGGACACGTGTGGCCAGCATGGCTAAACACCAAAGATGCTCAGAACTCTATTACCTTCCCACCAAAGTGGTACCTATTCATCTACTTGCATTTGCATGCTTTCAAACTGCTAGGTGGGCAGGAGATGAGGCAAGAACTGGAGCTCAGCCTGTTGCACGGTGCTCGGGTCTCGAACTCAGGCTGTCAGCTGGAAAGCTGACATGCTCAGTTGTCTTTAATTACATTATTGCTCCACAATGCAATCACTTTGCAGTGGTGATATATCTTCTCATCTGTTTCATTTCCACATAATATACTAACTGTATCGTTTTTCTTCACTTTTCTCTGTACAAGGAGCACTTAAAGATATAATAAAAACAAATAGCAATAGCACTTAGACTTATGTACCGCTTCACAGTGCTTTTACAGCCCTTTCTAAGTGGTTTACAGAGTCAGCCTATTGCCCCCAACAATCTGGGTCCTCATTTTACCAACCTTGGAAGGATGGAAGGCTGAGTCAACCTTGAGCCGGTTGAGAATTGAACTGCTGACAGTTGGCAGAATTAGCCTGCAATACTGCATTCTAACCACTGCGCCACCACAGCACAGCCTATATACATTTGAATAAAAATGCATATGTTAAAAATGGTTAACAAAAGCAAAGGTATCTAATGCAGATTTATGTTTATGTAGATGGTATAGATTATTATCTACATAGACTTAATGTATGTGTAGATTTAGCCTTGCAATGACATTTTTGCTTCCCTCCCAACGCCGAGGACATTGTCCTTCAATGATGATAAGCTTAGTCTGTATGATAAAGGTCAAACTCATGCAATGGATATTTCTAAATTAATGCATAAATAAGATGATCAGGCTCCAAGATGTAAAGACAAGGACCACTAACACAACCTTGGTTTGGCTTCTATGTCTTTGATTTGATTATCAATTATTGGTTATCTCACTTCCACCTTTATGTATTACCTGAGTCAACCTTGAGCCGGTGAGAATTGAACTGCAGACAGCCGGCAGGCAGCAGAAGTAACCTGCAGTACTGCACTCTAACCACTACGCCACCATGGCTTATATGGGTAAAAGAATATCAAAATGGTATTAATATCTACTGATGGAACAGTACGGGTAGCCTTCACCTTACAGCTATTCATTTAGTGACCGTTCAGAGTTGCAACAGTGCTAAAAAAAAGTGAGGACCATTTTTCATACTTATGACTGTTGCAGCATTCCCCAGGGTCATGTGATCAGAATTCAGACGCTTGGCAACTGACTTGTCTTTATGACGGTTGCAGTGTCCCGGGCTCATATGATCCCCCTTTTGCGACCTTCTGACGAGCAAAGTCAATAGGGAAGCCAGATTCGCTTAACAATCAACTAATTAAACAACTATAATTACTAACTTAACAACTGCAGTGATCCACTTAACTGAAGCAAAAAAAAAAAAAGTTGTAAACAGAAATTTTGGGCTCAGTTGTGGTGGTCAGTTGGGGACTAGCTGTGCAGTTTTCATTGTTGCCTAATTTGGCAATGATGAAGTCTTATCGCTCCTTAGAAAGGAGCTGTCGTCTAATGAAGACTGGAGACCAGTTTCTCAGCCTTGTGAAACCTGAAAATATGTGGACTTCAACTCCCAGAATACCCCAGCCAGCATTCGGGCTATAGAACAATGAGCTGGCTCATACAAGAGGAAGGGAGTTTCAGTTATCCTGAAATTTTAAAAGCAAAAAGCAGAACTAACAGGAAGCCTCTGTCATTTAATCCCAGATGCGTACGGTCTCTTAAATGTACACCGGATTCCAATCTGGCCAACATACTTGCATATTTTGAATACTTTTCTGTGAGAATTCATCACAGTGGGTGTTACTGTAATCTGAGATAAACACATTATAATTATCATTATTAAATGTATTAGCCCCCTGCCTTGGAGCTTAGGGATATAGATAGATAGAGAGCGAGAGGGAGAGAGAGAAGGAGGGGGGAGGGAGAGGGGGAGAAGGAGATAGATAGATAGATGATAGATAGATAGATGATAGATAGATAGATAGATAGATAGATAGATAGATAGATAGATAGATAGATAGACAGATAGATGGTGATAGATAGGGAGAGAGAGAGAGAGAGAGAGAAGGAGGGAGGGAGGGGAGGGAGAGGGGGAGAAGGAGATAGATAGATAGATAGATAGATAGATAGATAGATAGATAGATAGATAGATAGATAGATAGATAGATAGATAGATATTAGGATACTCTTAATTTTATCCCCGGTCCGATAGATTGAGCTGAGAGAGAGAAAACTGGCCCCAGATCAAGTTAATTCCATGGTCAAATGGATTTGAACATCCTTCTTTCTAGTCCTGGTGCAAAAATTCAAGCCTTACTTTATTAAAACATTGCTCCTGTGCTATGAATGTTTTTGTTTTCAAGAAAGAAGGCAAAAAGACTAATCAAATCTTTATTATAGTCATAGATAGACCAGCATAAGCATTTTCATTATGGTTCTCTCCCACAGCGAGAATAAGATTAACAACTCGTAACTTTGCACCTGAATACTCAGAGTAGCAGTTTATTTGCTTTATATTCTATATAGGAAATTGGCTGAAGTATGGATGGCGTTAGTTTAATATTAGCAATTATATGTGGGGTTGGGTCATCATTGTGTAACGTATTTCTTTTTTTTTCAGACTTGTTTGGAGTATAATCTAAGGACAAAGGTGTATTGGTTTAGCTCAAAAATGGGCAGATGTTAGACAGGAATCGAAGTGATTTTCAGTTTATATTCTACTAGCTGGATACCCGTGCTTCGCTACGAAACTATGTGATGGGGCTTGATAAATTGACAGTTAAAGCTTGAAAATTAATGAGTAGTTAAAAAAGGGACTGTATTATTTCGTTAGAGATGGTAAGCTAAGTTTCTGTTACAGATGAAGACATTATTTGCATAGCATAGACTTTAAATTCGTCCCTCGGATGAATTGCTCAGGACCTCCCTGTAAACCTCCCTGGTTTTGCTCTCTGGCTGGAGGATGACCAGGCTGTCAGGTGAACTGACTCTGGAGCATGCCACATAGAACTGGCCATGGGAGAAACAGGCAGCTTCCCTTACTTGTGTTTTCCTAATCACATCTGTAAATCTTTTCCTCCGTTTTTTGCCTCTTTTCCCTTTAACTGGTGTTACAGTAGAAAAGCAAAAGCGAAACTGAAACTCCTCTGCTTGTGTTTTGCATTTGGATCAGATTTCTTTTCAGGTGGGGAGGGGGGAGTAGATCTCCTTAGCATCAGAGCTTGTTAATATTAATATAAGAAATACTCATGCTGCGATGGTCATTTTGAAAAATCCTTTCTTAGTGAGCACCTAGAAGCCAAGAGGAACATATGTGGCAAATTTCAAGTTTGTAGGCTTTACGGTTCTGGAGATTTCGTGATTAATGCGTGAGTGGTTTTCGCTTTTATATATATAGATATAGGAAATAGGCTGGATGGTGTTAGTTTAATATTGGTAATTATATGTGGGGCTAGGTCATTATTGTGTAACATTTCTTTTTTTTCAGACTTGTTTGGAGTATAATCTAAGGACAAAGATGTATTATTGGTTTAGCTCAGGAATAACTCATAATGTTAGACAGGAATCTCTAGGTGATTTTCAGTTTGAAAAAGAAAACATGAATTGCTCATTTGAATGTAAAAAAAACACCCCCTGTTAAGAATGGAAGAAGAACTGGATGGATTTGCGGGCGAAAAAAATTGACTTCTGGCACTGAAAAGAATCTCTGGATTAGGAATGCAGAGAGGGAGGGAGGGAGGGAGATGGGCAGGTTAAGAAATATGATGTATAAATAAAGAAAATGCATTTAGAGATCTGTAAGTCCTAAGCTGGTGACTAATTGGAAGTTTCTACCGATAGAAGGAAGTCTTATAATTTTGTCAGGGGGAAAAAGAAACCTGGATGTAAGCCATTGGCGTTCTTGAGGAGACACACCACATAGTTTCCAAAACATGTTTATGAAACTGAAGCAAGCTTGTTTGTTTATCCCTCTACCTAGAAAATGAAAAATGAAAGCAGTACAGGTAGTTCTCGACTTACACCCATTCACTGAGTGACTGTTTGAAGTTACAGTTGAACCCTGAGTTGAAGAAGTCTCTCTAAACTGATAGAGGAGAATATTTGTATGTCGAGGTTGACGTGAGGGGTTCTTGCTGCTTTCTGAGCTTGGCGGTTTATTCGCAGACGTTTCATTACCAAACTAGGTAACATCATCAGTACACATTGTTTGGGTAATGTTACTTAGTTTGGGTAATGAAATGTCTGCGAGAAAACCACCAAGCTCAGAAAGCCCCAAGAACCCCTCACATCAACCTCAACATACAGATATTCTCCTCTATCAGTTTAAAGAGAAACCACCAATTGAATTAACGGAGAGGGCGAAATTAACTGCTTTAATTAGAGATAATGGACTAGACAGCTATATAAGAGACTGGAAACTGTTTGTGGACTTTCTATGTCTTAAATATAATAGAAGGTTCACAGAGGGATTTGAAGATTAGTGTAATGTTTAGCTCAACCTGTTGACTGCTTTTTCATCTATATCTATCAATCATCTATCTATCTATCTATCTATCTATCTATCTATCTATCTATCTATCTATCTATCTATCTATCTATCATCTATCTATCATCTATCTATCATCTACCTACCTACCTACCTACCTACCTACCTATCTCTATCTTCTATCGAGATCTCCAGAGCTTGTCTCCAGAAGTTATAAATGCTCCAACTCTGGAAGTTTTTAAGAAGAGATTGGACAGCCATTTGTCTGAAATGATATAGGGCAGCGGTCACCAACCGGTGGTCCGCGGATTACTGGTGGTCCACGAGAAAATTTTGGTGGTCGGCAGAAAAAATATTTGCATTTTTTTATATTGCACTAAATACTATTTATCTTTTTAAAAGATTCATATTAGTGGTCCGCGGGATTTAAAATGAATTTAGTGGTCCCTGAGGTCTGAAAGGTTGGTGACCCCTGATATAGGGTTTCCTGCCTGAGCAGAGGGTTGGGACTAGAACAGGGGTGAAATCCAGCAGGTTCTGACAGGTTCTGGAGAACCGGTAGCGGAAATTTTGAGTAGTTCGGAGAACCGGCAAATACCACCTCTGACTGGCCCCAGAGTGGGGTGGGAATGGAGATTTTGCAGTATCCTTCCCCCAGGAGTGGGGAGGGAATGGGGATTTTGCAGTATCCTTCCCCTGGAGTGGGGTGGGAATGGAGATTTTGCAGTATCCTTCCCCTGCCACGCCCACTAAGCCACGCCCACAGAACCGGTAGGGAAAATTTTTGAATTTCACCCCTGAACCAGAAGACCTCCAAGGTCCCTTCCAACTCTGTTATTCTATTCCCATTCCCATTCCCATTCCCACTCCACCTCATTCCATTCTATTCTATTCACTTCCAATCACACATGGCCACTAAAGCTATTATTCTGTTCTCGTTCTCTCTCTCTCTCTCTCTCTCTCCCTCTCTCCCTCTCTCCCTCTCTCCCTCTCTCCCTCCCTCCCTCTCTCCTCTCTCTCTTTATATATTTATATATATTTATATTTATATATTTATATTTATTTCATATATATAAAATGGGAGGAGAATGTATTGCTTTTTCTTTTCTTTCAGTAACCAGGATAGATGTTAAATGTTAAATCCAATTGACCACTTTTTCCTCCTTTTTTGTATACTATTTTTTTCTTTGTTGTTGTTTAGGGTTGAACGTATGTTTTTTTTTTTTTAATTTCATTTCTGTTCTGTATTTTTTTTTCTGTATGATAAAACAAAAAGAAAAAGAAAACCCACCAAGCTCAGAGAGCACCAAGGACTCCTCTCTTCAAACTGCTTGATTTATGTGCGATCCTGAGGAATGATCGTGCATTCTTATTTCACATTTGTGAAATTGTTAGCAACTCAATGCATGCTATAATATCTAGGTGAATTCACGAGACCCAGGGCTTCTAGGTATAGGTAGTCCTCGACTTACGACCGCACTTGAACCCCCATTTTTTGTTGCTAAGCGAGATAATTGTTAAGTAAAGTTTGCCCCATGTTACGACCTTTCCTGCCCCCATTGTTAAATGAATCGCTGCAGTTGTTAAGTTAGTAACACGGTTGTTAAGTGAATCTGACTTCCTCACTGACTTTGCTTGTCCAAAGGTCACAAAAGGGGATCACGTGACCCCAGGACACTGCAACCGTCCTAAGTACATGCCAGTTTCCAAACGTCTGAATTTGGATCACGTGATGGTCGTAGGGGTGAAAAGTGGTCCTAATTCCCCTGTTTTCAGTGCTGTTGTAATTTTGGTCACTAAACGAAGTTGAGAACTGCCTGTAGTCCACTGCCCAAGTGTTAGGCTGACTCAGGAGTGCTTTAGCTTCAATAAGATTGCTCTACCTTTTAAGCTCTACCTTTGAAATCCAGCAGGTTCTGACAGGTTCTGGAGAACCGGTAGCGGAAATTATGAGTAGTTCGGAGAACCAGCAAATACCACCTCTGGCTGGCCCCAGAGTGGGGTGGGAATGGAGATTTTGCAATATCCTTCCCCCAGGAGTGGGGAGGGAATGGGGATTTTGCAGTATCCTTCCCCTGCCACGCCCACCAAGCCACGCCTACAGAACCGGTAGTAAAAAAAATGTGGATTTCAGCACTGCTTTTAAGTCATGGCCTATTTTGCTTCAGGTGAAAGTCTACACCTGGATTTCATAAATGATTTATGAAGAAAATCAGTCTTGAAGTTGTCAGTGCCCGTTCTCTGCTAGTGAATTATCGTATCGATTTCTTGCTTCTTAGTTTCGTGTGTCAGATTTGAATGGAAATAGAATTATCACTTTCCCCCCTCTCCTATGTCATCCAATCAATGGGGAGGGGGAGGAATCGCTTTCAGCTTTCCGCATTTTTTTCTTCTATTTAGGTATGATAAACAGAATTCATATCACAAGGGTTGTGAAGTTTGTAAAACTGATTCGTTGGGTTGTGCTGTGCAAATTGGCTGTATCGACAATCCCCTTCACTTTGAGGTGATCCCCTCTTTCAACCCTTTAATGCATAGGTAGAGGACGGATTACTTTTTGCCATCAAGATAGATCACTGTATAGGTAGTCCTTGACTTACAACAGTTTATTTAGTGATCGTTCGAAGTGAAAACGGCAGTGAAAAAAGTGACTTCTGACCGTTTTTCACACTTATGATCCTGGTACCCATGGTCACGTGATCAACATTCAAATGTTTGGTGACTGGTGTCAACCCTGAAGCTGATCTGACGGAGGCCATTTTAAGGCTTCAGTGTTGCCACACTGGAGCTGAGGGATAGGGAGGGAGGAATGGAGATAGCTGGGGTTTGTAGCCAAAACAAAACACTTTCTCCTGGGAACCAAGGACATTCCCACAGGTGGCCGGAGAGAGGGGGAGTGAAGTTACCAGGCAACTGGACGACACCTTGATTGGACCATGTGACTGATTGATTGGGGAAGGAGGAAAACTTTTACTTTTAATTAGGTGAAAACCACGGGAATAATCATAGTTGGTTTTCACCAGCCTGTGCCGATATGATATATCCAATAAAACTATTATTTGAGGAATTTACCTGCCTCAGAGTTCTATTTACTAAGGGTGTATTACTTGGAACCCTGACAACTGGTTCATATTTATGACGGTTTCAGTGTGCCGGGAGTCATGTGATTCCCTTTTGCGACCCTCTGACAAGCAAAGTCAGTGGGGGAAACCAGATTCGCTTAACAATCGTGTTACTAACTGAATAACAGCAGTGTTTCACATAACAACGGAGGCAGGCAAAATTAACTTAACTCTCTCACTTAGCAACAGAAATTTTGGACTCAACTGTGGTCCTACATTGAGGGCTTCCTGTACACATAGGGAAGGAGTGTCCAAATTTGACAACTTTAAAACTTGTGGACTTCAACAGCGTGGCTGGCTGAGGAATTCTGGGAGTCGAAGTTCACAAGTTTGGAGATCTTTGATATAGGGCATGCGGAGCCATATCTGAGGGCATGCGTGCTGGCCAGCTGATTTTCGGCCTTCCGGAGGGTGGGGGGAGGCCGTTTTCGCCCTCCCCAGGCTTCAGGAAAGCCTCCAGAGCCTGTGGATGGTGAAAAACGGGCCTGTTTTTTGCCATCCACAGGCTCCGGTGGCTTTCCTGAAGCCTGGGGAGGGCGAAAAATGGCCCAATGGGCCTACCGGAAGTCCGGAGGCTTCAGTGAGGCCTGCGCACATGTGCGGGGGGAGCACGGGGGGGTTGTGTGCGCATGCGCGGGGGGAGGGCATTGCATTATGGGTGTGGGCACGCACGCACGCGACCCTTCGGCACCCGAGCAAAAAAACGTTTGACATCACTGATATAGGGCATATAGCTATTAACCAAGTTCAATCCTGGTTAGTAATTGGATGGGGACCTGAGAAGTTCTCAGAAGACAGCAACCTCATGGAAGTAAGACACTTGGAGTCAAACTCAGCTTAAAGGTGATTTGACTTTGAGAACAGCAGACCACAACACTTGAGAAATTAAGAGTTGTGTTTAATTTCTGTGTTACATCTTCAATCTGCTGGAAAGAAGGACAACTTAGCAGCACAAACAGTGAAGACTTCGGGGATTAAAAGTAACTTTGGAGACCACAAGGAATGCTTTTTATAGAGGGCAAGAGTCATTAAGCAATGCAGAGGTTTTTTTTTCTTTTTTCTGAAATGCTGAATCCCAAAAGCTTGTGCAGGATTTTCAATTAAAGAGAAACCTTATTAGTAATGTCCTTTTATAAGCTATTTCTCTAAACTGTTAGTTTGCTCTTTGAGGAAAATACATAAGCATCTTGTTAAGTTACAAGCATTTAAAACCTAATTCTCCGTGGTCCAATGAATTTTATCTTACACAGAATTGCATACTGCATAAAGATAGTTATGTTCCTTGCATTGGGAACATCTCAGCAGGATTAATAAAAACCTTTTTTGCCCTTTAGGGAAAGCTCTGAATTTTTATTATTATTATTATTATTATTATTATTATTGTTTTTTTTTTTTTTTGACCGAGGAATTTCAATTCTACTTCTTTTACTTTTATTCATCTTGAATATAATTCAGTGAAAAAAGGTGGGATGTAAATCAATCACTTTTGTGAAATGCTGCCATGGTGGAGGAGGGTTCAACTCCCAGAATTCTCCAGCCAGCTGGCTGGAGAATTCTGGGAGTTGAAGTCCACAAGTCTTAAAGTTGCCAAGTTTGAAGACCTCTGCTCTAGAGGGAGAAAAAGTGAATTCTTTGGTATGGCTAAAATTGGGAGTTCATTTATTTTTATTTTCTTTCCGGATCCTTTGTCTTAGATTTTATGCAAAAAAAAAAAAATCCAATATAACATAAGGAAACTTAATGTGCCTGTTTACTTATTTGAAGAGGCAGGTAATGAATTTTATTGTAACACTTTATTGCGTATCGGAGCAATGACTATACTTCCATTATCTAGCTATCTTTAAACCTGAAAAGATGTAGGTCAGATGAAATTTATATTTGCTAAATCTGGAGCCAATTACTGGTGACCTGCTTGATAGGATAATATAGGTAGTCCTCGATTTACAACAGTTTGTTTAGTGACCGTTCAGAGTTACAACGACACTGGAAAAAAGTGACTTATGACCGCTTTTCACACTTAACTACTGTTGAAGCATCTCCATGGTCATATGGGCAAAATTCAGACATTTGGCAACTGACTCATAGTTACGACGATTGCAGTGTCCCGGGGTGTGTGTCATGTGATCACCTTTGGCGACCTTCTGACAAGCAAAGTCAAGGAGGAAACCAGATTCACTTAAAAACAGGAGTCTTGGTAACTTTAAGATATGTGGACTTCAATTCCCAGAATCCCTCAGCTAGCCATGCTGACTGGGGAATTCTGGGAGTTGAAGTTCACAAGTCTTAGGTTGGCAGCTTTACCATTTCAGGCAAATGGTTGTCCAGTCTCCTCTTAAAAACCTCCAGTGATGGAGCCTCCACAACTTTTGAAGGAAAAGCCATTCTACTGGTTAATTGTTCTATCAGAAAAATTCTCCTTATGTCTAGATTGCTTCTTTCTTTGATTAGAATAAAATATTATAGAATGTCAGTATATAAGGGTTCATGAATTAGGATAAACATGGTAACAGGTCAGCCAATGGGGACTGTTTGGTGACCCTGACAGCTCGGAGCCTGGGCGTGGCTTAGGTTCACTGATCTGTATATATATAAGTGCCTCTGTATTTTATTGCTTCTGTGAATATTACTTCTGTGCTTCTGGATTCTGAGTTCTGGTTCTGGCTTCTGCTGTATGGTATTGTATATAAAGATGTTTCTTATATATAATTGAGTCCTGCTGAAGTTCATTTACTTGTGTGCTGGTCGGATGTGCTGCAAACTCTGACAGGTTATGGGCCCAGAGCACACAGACAGACTGAACTGTAATTAAGCTGAGAGACTGCCTGTGTTAATAGAGAAACACAAGGCAGAGAAAGATTGCAGGATGGCTGTTGAATTCAAGGAGAGCTCTCTGCCTTGATTGGGACAGAAGAATTATATTGTTTGGGCTGCAAAGATGGAATGTTTCCTGAAGGCTAAGGAGCTCTGGGATATTGTTGTTAATCCACCCCAAGGGCCATTAGCAGCTGCAGAGGAAAGGCAGCATGATAAGGCACTGGTCTACATCATCTTGAGTTTAGAAGATGAACAATTTATCAATGTGGCTAATTTAAAAATTGCCAATGAAGTCTGGCTGAAATTGAGAAGTGTGCATGTGAGTATGTCTGCATGCAATATTGTGCAATTGTCCAAACAATTATACAGAGCCCTGTTGAAACCACAAGAATACGTGGATCAGCATTTTGTACATTTGCAAACTCTATTTGTTGAGTTAGAACAGCGTGGAATGAAGATTCCTGAATCTCAGAAAGTGCTGTTGGTGTTAAATAGTCTTGATGAAACGTGGGACATAGTTTCTGCAGTATTTGAGTGCAAACCAGAGCAGGAATTACGTTTGGAGGCCTTAAAGGCTTGTTTGATTGCTGAGGAGAACAAAAGCCATGAGGAGAAATTCCTGAGGTGGGGGCCCAAGGAGCAGAGAGAGAAATGTAATAGACTGGCTGTCTGCAGAGACCAGAGCAACAGACAAGATGTCTTGAAAGAGAAAAGTAGTAGTAGAGACCAGAATACAGCCCAGCAAAGATTTTCTAAGCAGAAAGAACAGCAACAATGGAGGTGTTTCATCTGTGGTGAAAGGACTCATTTAAATAAGAATTGTTTGCAAAGAAAAAACTATTTGCAAGGAAGAAAACCAGCAAATGGACAAGCTGGTGGAAAACCAGCAGATGAACAAGTTGCTGTGGCAAAAGTCAGCTATTGTAATAGCAGAGAGAAGTGTTTAATAGACAGTGGGGCTAGTCAAACAATTGTTAATAATTCTAAATTGTTTTTCAGAATGGATCCAGCTGGTGGAGATGCAGTAGCCTTGGCAAATGGCCAGAAGGCTAAAGTCATTGGGAGAGGCAGTGTGCAAATTCCATATCTGGAGGAAACGTTTGGTAACATATTATGTGTGCCTGAAATGGAGCATAATTATGGGAATGTATGTGCACAGGGCATAAAAGAGCATAATCTTTATGTGTTGCAGGGACAAAAGGTTCAATGTGCCCAGACATTTGGAAATGTTGCACAGCATGATTCATGTGTTCATCTCTTGCATAGAAGGCTTGGCCATGCCAGCTTTAGAGTTTTGCAACAAATGCAACAGTTTGCAGAAGGGTTAAATTTAAAGGGATGTAAGGCATACTTGGACTGTGCAGTATGTAAGACATCAAAGCCCAAGGCATTCCCAGTAAGCAAAGGTAGCACAAGGCAGACAACAAGAACTCTAGAGCTGGTACATGCAGATTTGGTTGGGCCAATGCAAGCCAGTTTGGGAGGAGCAAAATATGCGCTGGTCATTGTAGATGACTACAGCAGATTTGGGTTCTGCTATTTACTAAAGAGTAAAATGGAGGTGCTACAGAAATTTAAGCAATGGGTAAGCTTCATAGAAAGAAGATATAAACAACAGGTATGCCAGATACAATCTGACAGAGATTCAGAATTCATGTCAGCAATTTTTCAACAGTGGTTGGGACAGTTAGGAATAAAACACAGATGCACTAATCCATACACAGCAGCTGAGAATGGTGTAGTTAAGAGGTGGAATGGAGTCTTACAAAAAGAAGGACTCACTGCTGGGAGGATTCTGGTATGAGCAGGTCATATTGGGGTGAAACTATGTTGACTGCTAATTATTTAATTAATAGGCTGTGAAGTTCCTCTATTAATGATACTCCATATGCAGTGTTATATGGGAGAAAGCCATCTCTGGCACATTTAAGGGTGTTTGGAAGCAATGCATGGGTGCATATTCCAAAAGCAGTCAGAAGAAAAGGACAACCAAAGGCTAGAAAGCTCAGGTTTACAGGCTATGAGCCAGGCTCAAAGAGCTATTGCTTTAGCGATGGGAGCAAAAGAATAGTCATTTCCAGGTCTGCTAGCTTTGCAGAGCAAAATTGGAACAGAATTGATGCAAATTTATGGAATGATCCACTTAGTGATGATAACTCACTTAGTGATAGTAACTCACTTAGTGACGGTGTCAGCGTTCAGGAAGGAGAAACTGAAAGAGAGCAAGAAAAGGAGTCAGGAGAAGATGATGACTCGGATATGAAACAAGAGAGAGTTGAAACACAAGAGCAGTCAATGCCACGCAGGTCAGAGCGATGGAACAAGGGGATTCCACCTGACAGGTATTCTGCTAGTAAAGTTAAGGTGTATAATGTGTGGTGTGAGCCAAGAAACTATCAGGAAATATTGGCATTACCCAAAATTGAACAAGTAAAGTGGAAAGAAGCCATGGACGAAATGAAATCCATGGGTGAACATAAAGTGTTCACATCTATGACTTTGCCACAGGGTTGCAAAGCCGTAGGATGTAAATGAGTATACAAAAGGAAAGTACTACCCAACAATGTCCAATATAAGGGAAGATTAGTGGCACAAGATTTTTCACAAAGGAAAAATGTGCACTATGATGAGGTATTCACACCTATGGTAAAGAGTGAAAGCATAAGGTTGGCACTAGCATTGGCAGTGGCACGTGGCCATAAAATTTGGCATTTTGATATAACATGTTGATATAACCACAGCATTCCCCAATGCAGAATTAGAGGAAGAAATTTACATGGTTCAAGCACCAGGGTATGAAAGTAAAAAGCCTAACACGGTGTATAAATTGAACAAGACCATTTATGGGCTGAAGCAGTCAGCCAGGAATTGGAATATCTGTTTAGATAAGGCATTGAAGGGTCTTGGGTTCAAGAGTTGCAAGGCTGATGGTTGCATATACACTGGAAAGTTACAAGATGGGGATTGTCAACTATTAGCATTTGTGGATGATCTTTGTTTCATTGCAAAAGATGTGTCACAGGTAAAAGAATTTGCTAATAAGTTAGAGAAGTTTGAATTAAAAAATTTGGGAGAAATAAAAAATTATCTTGGTGTGGAGATACAAAAAAACTGAGAAAGGTTGTTATGTTCTCAGTCAAAGAAGAAAAATTGAACAGCTGTTGGAGAGATATAACATGAAGGATTGTAATTCTGCTCCAAAACCTATGAACACAGATTTTCATAACAGTTTGGGTGAGGAGAAAAGTGAAGCCTATGATCAAGAGATATATCAGTCAGCAATAGGGAGCCTGTTATATCTGTCACAGTGGTCCAGACCAGACATAGCTTGTGCAGTAAACATCTTAAGTCGCTTTACTGCTGCACCAACGCAATTGCATTGGATGGGTGTAAAAAGGATTCTCAGGTATTTGAAGGGAACTCTGAATTTGGGTCTTCAAATACAGGTCTCTGAAGAATTAAAATTGAAATGCTATGTTGATAGTGATTATGCCAATGACGTAAAAAGCAGAAAGTCCAATTCTGGGATTGTGGTATTGTTTGGAGGGGCTTTAATTGGTTGGAAGTCCAGAAAGCAAACAACTGTAGCCATTTCTACTGCGGAGGCAGAATTTATTGCTTTATCTGAACTTTGTTCAGAGGTAACCTGGTACGTACAGCTGTTACAGGATTTAAACGTAAAGGTAAATGAAGCTGTAACAGTGTTTGAGGATAATGCTGCCTGCATTAAAATTGCAACAGGTGACAGAGTAAAAAAATAGAAGCAAGCATGTGGACATTAACTATTGTAATGTAAGAGAAGCCATTAAATGTAAATTAATTAGCTTGCTTCACTGTTCTTCAGAGGACAATCTGGCAGAAATAATGACCAAGCCATTGGGTGGAGTGCACCATGGGAAGAATATTAAGTTATTCGGTTTTATGTCTATTCCAGTCATGAAGGGAGGAGTGTCAGTATATAAGGGTTCATGAATTGGGATAGACATGGTACACAAGTCAGCCAATGGGGACTGTTTGGTGACCCAGATGGCTCGGAGCCTGGGCGTGGCTTAGGTTCACTGATCTGTATATATAAGTGCCTCTGTATTATATTGCTTCTGTGAATATTACTTCTGTGCTTCTGGATTCAGAGTTCTGGTTCTGGCTTCTACTGTATGGTATTGTATATAAAGAAGTTTCTTATATATAATTACTTTTGAGAAGCCTATAGTTTAGAATAGAATAGAATAATAGAATAACAGAGTTGTAAGGGACCTTGGAGGTCTTCTAGTCCAACCGCCTGCTTAGGCAGGAAGCCCTATACCATTTCAGACAAATGGTTATCCAATCTCTTCTTAAAAACTTCCAGTGTTGGAGCATTTACAACTTTTGGAGGCAAGTTGTTCCACTTATTAATTGTTCTAACTGTCAGGAAATTTCTCCTTAGTTCTAAGTTGCTTCTCTCCTTGATTAGTTTCCATCCATTGCTTCTTGTCCTACCCTCAGGTGCTTTGGAGAATAACTTCACTCCTTCTTCTTTGTGGCAACCCCTTAGATCAGGGGTCAGCAACCTTAAACACTCAGAGAGCCATTTGGATCCGTTTTCCACAAAAAAGAAAACACCGGGAGCCACAAAACTCTTCCCGTGCCTGACTATTTCCTGAGCAGCCACAAAACTAGCATATATAGTTGACTTAAAGATTCTGTTTTCTTCTGAAACTTTTCTTTTCTTGGATTTATTCATGGTTGGCCTACTGGGGGTCGAAAAGCTTAATAAATTGCACGTCGGTGGGTGTCGCACATTGGCAGTTGTGATGCATATTTTGAGTGACAGGGAGCTGCACAGAGGGATGAAAGAGCCACATGTGGCTCCAGAGCCGTAGGTTGCTGACCCCTGCCTTAGATATTGGAACACTGTTACCATGTCACCCCTAGTCCTTCTTTTCATCAAACTAGACATACCCAGTTCCAGCAACCGTTCTTTATATGTCTTAGCCTCCAGTCCCCTAATCCTCTTTGTTGCTCTTCTCTGCACTCTTTCTAGAGTCTCCACATCTTTTTTACATCGTGGTGACCAAAACTGGATGGTTTTGGATTAGTTTCCATCCATTGCTTCTTGTCCTGCCTTCTGGTGCTTTGGAGAATAGCTTGACTATCTCTTCTTTGTGGCAGCCCCTTGGATATTGGAGCATAAGCGACCTGGAGATGGGCCATGCCGTTGCAAATGTTAGCTTCGTAGTGTTAATTTCTGACTTTATATTGAGTGGGGAGATTTAAAAGGACTGGGGGGGTGGTAATTTCTGTATGTATATGTTTGAATAAAACAAAGGCTTTAGCTTGATTAGGAACTTAATTTATTTATACATTCCCAGAACATGTGAAGCCGTGTTTGCCTATTAGGGATTGATTATTAAAATCCCAATTCAACTTCTCTGCTGAGTTATGGAGATTCAAGCAATGGAATGGGGTGCACAATACAGATAGTCCTCAACTTACGACAGTTCATTTAGTGACCGTTCAAAGTTACAGCGGCACTGAAAGCAGTGGCTTGTGGCCATTTTTCACACTTACGACCTCTGTAGCCTCCCTATGGTCAAAATTCAGATGCTTGGCAACTGGTTCACACTTATGACCGTTCCTCTGTACCATGATCCCCTTTTGCAGCTTTTTCACAAGCAAAATCAAGGGGGAAGCCAGATACAGTTAACAACAGGGTTACCTACTGATCGACTGCAGTGATTCACTGAATGACGGTGGCCAGAAAGGTCGTAAAATGGGACAAAATTCACTTCACACATGTTTCTCTTAACAACGGACATTTTTGGGCTCCATTGCGGTCCTAAGTTGAGGACTGTCTGCTTTGTGCCTGGTCCGTGTGCTGCTATTATGTGCTCGGACGCAATACCCACAAAGTGCTTTGGAAAGGAATGTCCCATGCGCCTTAAAAATATGAACTGCCTCTTTTGGAACTCTGTTTCATGAAGCCTTTGAATGTGGAAATCCTATTTATCTCTCATGGGTGGTAGCTATTTTAGATACTATCGTCCTTGGCAAATTGTGAAGGTTGCTAATTTTTTTAAATGAATTTCTTTACCGGCCATAGAGAGCCTTCAGAAAATAAAGACTGCATACCCTTCCAGTCCTACCAGATAGGCTGATCATTTAATCCACAATTGTGAAGTTTATTGTTGCAGCCCGATCAAAGGTGTTTGTGCAGAGAAGAGCAACCAAGACGATTAGGGGACTGGAGGCTAAAACATATGAAGAACGGTTACAGGAACTGGGCATGGCTAGTCTAGTGAAGAGAAGGACCAGGGGAGACATGATAGCAGTCTTCCAATATCTAATGCGTTGTCACAGAGAGGAAGGGGTCAAGCTATTTTCCAAGGCACCCGAAGGCCAGATAAGGAATAATGGTTGGAAACTGTTCAAGGAGAGATTCAGGCTAGAAATAAGGAGAAATTTCCTGACAGTGAGAACAATCAACCAATGGAACAGAAGTTGCCTTCGGAAGTTGTGGGAGCTTCATCACTGGAGGCTTTCAAGAAGAGACTGGACTGCCATCTGTCAGAAATGGTGTAGGGTCTCCTGCTTGGGCGAGGGGGGGAGTGTTGGACTAGATGACCTACAGTACAAGGTCCCTTCCAACTCTTGTTATTCTGTATATTCTGTGTGCATTTTTCGTTTCCTTTTTGCTTCTCTATATAATCGGCTGGGACTTGTTTGAGAAGATGGGCACCATGGTAAGAGCTTCCCTGGCGGTGAGTAGATAGGCAAGTTGCAGAGTGGATACTAACATTGTAAGCCTGGCCAGGGGAAAAGCTTGTTTCCAGCTTGTTAGGATCATTGTTCCTTGAATGCCAAATGTAAATCGTTGCTTTTATTCCCTCCAAGCAAACGTTTTAACTGTTAACACTTCCTTTCTCCTAAGGTCCGTCATCCTGTCATCTGTGCCAACAACCACGTCTTCTGCTCCATTTGTATTGAAGTGTGGCTGAAGAACAACAGCCAGTGTCCTGCTTGTAGGATACCCATCACCCCTGACAACCCTTGCAAAGAGGTCCTAGGTAAAGTAACTCTCTTTCCCCTTAAATACGTACAGTGTTCTTTTATACCCCGATGCAGGAAGTCCTCAACTTACGACCACAATTGAGCTCAGCGTTTACGTTGCTCGGTGAGAAATTTGTGAAATGAGTTTTGCCCCATTGTACGATTTGTCTTGCCACGTTTGTTAAGCGAATCACTGCCGTTGTTAAATTAGTTACACGGTTGTTAAGTGAATCTGGTTTCCCCGTGGATGTTGCTTGTTAGAAGGTCGCAAAAGGGGATCACGTGACCCCGGGACACTGCCACCGTCATAAATGTGAGTCAGTTGTCAAGCATCCAAATGTAAATCCCGGGACCACGGGGATGCGGCAACAGTCATAAGTGTGAAAAACGGTCATAAGTCACTTTTTTCAGTGCTGTTGTAACTTTGAACAGTCACTAAGCGAACTGTTGTAAGTTGAGGACTACCTCTACAGAGTGATAAAGCTAATCCTTTTGTCTCTTAATGGGGAGAGGCCCTTTCGCTTGAGATCAGATGGAAAAAAATGAGTGAGTCCCTCTCAAATAAAATTT
>QLTV01003756.1:798586-809378 GCA_003457575.1 Thermophis baileyi | reverse complement strand
TTAGATTAGACCAGGGGTCAGCACCCCGCGGCTCTGGAGCCGCAAGCGGCTCGTTTGGGCCCTCTGCTGTGGCTCCCTGTCTCCCTGGATGGCCCCGCCCCTCACCCTCCCCTCCGTCAGCTGGCCTGAGAAGGTAAGGGCAACGGTGGGAATGGAGAAGCAGCCGGGACTGATGCTCCGGCGCTGGTTGAGGAACGATCGCCACCCCCGGCGGAGGGTTCCCTTCGGGTGACCCTCCTCCCCCTCTTGCAACTCCCTGGCTGGCTTGGCGCCCTGGCTGGCTGTGGTGCGCGCGGGGAGACCCTCCTCAAGCGAGGGCCAAAGCGCAGCAAAGGCGCACGCGGAGGGTGGGCGGTTGCTCGCTTAAAGAGGGTCTTTGGACGCGGCTTCTCTCCTGCCCTAAGGATCTGGTCATCGCCTTGCCATGTCCCATCCTGTCTCCCCCCCCCACAGCTCTTCGGCCGAGCGAGGAGGGCGTGAGCTCCAGCCCAAAGCAGCAGGAAGTGAAGGCTGCCTTACACGCAAATGTGGCGGGAAGGCAGCTACAGGGCCGCTTCTCTCCTGCCCTAAAGATCCAGTCATTGCCTTGCCATGCCCTCCCCCACCCCGCATGAGAGGGGGAGGAGGGTCACCGGAGCGAAGGCAGCCTTTGCTTCCTGCCGCTTCGGGCTGGAGCTTACGCCAATCCTGCTCGGCCAAAGAGCTGCGGGGGGGACGGGACACGGCAAGGCAATGGCCAGATCCTTAGGGCAGGAGAGAAGTCGCGTCCAAAGACCCTCCTTAAGCAAGCAGCCGCCCGCCCTCCGCGCACGCCTTTGCTGTGCTTTGGCACTCGTTTGAGGGACTCCCCGCACATGCGCACCCTCCTGGCCCCGCCACAGCCAGCCAGGGAGTCGCGAGAGGGGGGGGGAGGGTCGCCCGAAGGAAAGTCTCCACCGGGGGTGGCTATGTTCCTCAACCAGCGCCGGAGAATCAGCCTCGCCTGCTTCTCCATTCCTGCCGTCGCCCTTACCTTCTCAGGCCAGATGAGGGAGGGGAGGGTGAGGCCAGCCAGTGATGGGACAGGGAGCCACAGCAGGGGGCCCAAAGAGCCGCATGTGGCTCCGGAGCCACAGGTTGCCGACCCCTGTGCTAGATAGTTAGTCTAACTGTCTATCACTCCTCTGTCTCTCTTCCTCTTTGCTCAGGAAATTGTTGAGGAAAGAAAAAAGTTGTGAGTTTCAGATGACGTTTTGCAAGCATTTTTGAAACTGAACTGAAAATCAGATTACGAATGGCCGCAAATATACCTGTCCCCAGAATAATGTTGGAGGATCCAATCTGGGTCGTTTACCAGGAACCAGAGGTTGAACGATCCAGATTGGATCCTGAAAAACAGAGTGCCCATCCTTGCCTTAACTAGCAATAGCACAGACTTATATACCGCTTCACAGTGCTTTACAGCCTCTCTAAGCGGTTTACAGAGTCAGCGTATTGCGCCCAACAATCTGGGTCCTCATTTTACTGACCTCGGAAGGATGGAAGGCTGAGTCAACCTTGAGCCGGTTGAGAATCGAACTGCTGGTAGTCAGCAGTGAATTAGCCTGCAGTACTGCATTCTAACCTCTGCGTCACCGCGGCTCTTATAACAAAGTATTGAAAACCTGAGTATATCTGATGCTTTGATTCAACAGAGAAGGTACTGGTTCAAGGGATCTGTGATACACAAATGATTTTGAAATAAAAACACATGTTCTCCTGTGTACTGCTTGGAGAGTCCAAGCATGGGTTAACTTCTGTCTGTTTGCCCAGGGACTGAGTAAGAGATTTCCGGCCACACCTCCTCCTTGGCTCCTCTGAGTCAGTTGTTTTACTCAGTTGAGCCTAGAGGGACATGAAAACCTTTTCTCAAAAAACTGAGGAAACAAACAGAAATTAAAATTTGGACTCTTTTTTCACTTCAATAAATTAGAATTCGATCTTGATCATTGTTTCTGGAGCGGGCGAGCGCAAGGAGGCTTCCTTGCCGCCCTGCAGCTTGAATTGTGCTGCCGGTGTGAGAGTGCTGGTTAGGGGGCTTGCCGGCAAGAACCGCCTCCACCTCTTCGTGATTTATCTAGGCAGCAGGAGCCATTGTCCGGGGCTCCGGCAAGGCTCAGAGGAACCACGGCGAGGTGATCAGCTGTGAGTCGGGGATCTCCCGCTCACGTGGGTGACAATTTTACAAATAGCGGAGGACCTGGTGCTGGGAGAGTTCGCTCCCCGATCGGGCGCCATTTTGACCATGAGGATCGCCCCGAAGTCACAGTGAGTTGGCGCTGAGAGAGTGCAATCTCCTCAGCCGCCATTTTGTTTGTATTTCTCCCGTGTTGTGCCACTAGCTCCCTTGCCGCCAGTGTATGTGCTGGTCGATCCCGGTTCGCTGGTAAGTCCGCCACCACCTGGAATCCTGCAGCTGTAGGCGGCTCTGGAGTCCCTTTCCTATCACAGGAAAAACTCCACTTGGAAGGATTGCTCCAGAGCTGGAGCATGGAGAAATTGGTGTCTTTTAAATCAAGGGCACGAAGAGGGCTTGGTCCTCCAAAGGGACTCCTTTGTTTTTCCTTCCTTCCACATCTGGCTATATCACTAGATATTTCTTCAGTGGCTCATTGATCCAAAATGGCCGACAAATCCAGGAAGGGCAGGTCTGCAGTAAGAGAGGCCTCTTCCAAGCACCTGGATTCTGCCAAATCTGGCAATACAAGCCATAGGGCAGGAAAAGGGACTCCTGAACAGGACAAGACCCAGAAGGAACCCTCTAGAAGGGCAACTTCAGCTGAGGATAGGAACGCTCAGAGGCGTCTGAAAGCCCTTGAGAAACAATTCTCAAAAGCATGTCAGCAGGCCGGGGCCAGTAAGCCTTCCTCAACAGGAGGGCTCACCTGGGGCCATTGATTCTATTCAGGATCTATCTCCTGACATTGTCAATGATCCTCTGGATCTGGAAGAAGCAGCTTATAGACCTCTATCTGAGCCTTTTATAGGTCATGGTGCAGCTGATTTGGTGCCTCCATGCCCTGCTAGTAGGACACCTCCGACTGCCACTTTCACCCCCACTGCAGCGGGGCTCCGCTCTGGGGGATCCCAGGAATTGTCCTTACCCCAGGAGATTAGGGATCTTATAACATCAGCCATCTCCCTAGGGGTTACTGCGGAATTGCAACAAAGAGGCTTATCCCCTGGCTTGCAGGACCAGTCTGTCTGGCCTCCCCAGCAGGGTCATTATTCGCCACATTCCTCCATTCGTAGTGAACAATCACTCATTGGAGATGAAAGCCTGGTAGACCAGGAACTATCTGAGGATGAGGGGCTTGTACCAGACCAGCCCACTTTCTCTGGATTGTTTAGACCTGCCTTGTTCAAATCTCTTCTATACAATGCTAAGACGACTGCTAATATGGGTTTGTCAGACACCCCAGTAGATCGAGTTGGGTCTTGACCCAACTGAAGGGGTGTTTTCTGAGCCTGTTCTGGAGAGAGATGCCATTCCGTCGCCAAAGATGTTTGTGGACGTTATTCAGCGCCAGTGGAGTCAGCCAGCTTCACTCAACGCTCCCAGCAATGCTGACAATGGGGTTGGAACTGGAGGATCTCCTTCAGCTTCTGGTGGTGGACACCCCAGTGGCCAATCTGGTCTCTTCTTCAGTTCTCCCTGCTGATTTCTCAGAGAGTTTGAAGTTGGAAGACCGCAAAGCTGAGATGGCTTCTCGTAAGGCACATATGGCTTCTGCTTGATCGATCAGGGCAGCCATGGCTGCATCCTTTTTTAACAGGGCCTCCATATTGTGGATCAGGCAAATGCAGTCCAGAGTGTCTCCTGAGGACACGCGCCTGCGCCAACATTTGAACAAGCTTATGGCAGCAGCAGAATTCTCTGCAGACGCAACCCTTAATTCAGCCAAGTTTGTATCTAGAGCCATGGCAGCCAATGTAACATCCCGCCGTCTCCTGTGGCTCCGCCATTGGCAAGAGGACATGAGATCTAAATGGCGTTTGGCAGATGCTCCCTTTAAGGGAGGCAATCTCTTCGGAGAATCCTTAGATTCCATCCTCGTGGAGAGCAGGGATAAGAGAAAGGTGTTGCCTTATATGCATAGGCGGGCAGATCGCCGCACAATGCCGTACTTTAGACGGCAGCCCTTTCATCAAGAGCCCGGCCCTAGTGGGCCCCAATACCAAAGACCTTTCTACCAGGGGACGGACCGCCCACTGGACAGGATTGGAGGTAGGGACAGAGGCAGGCAGTATTCCCAGGCCAGGCGGCCATTTCGAGGGTCCAGCAACCGGCCCTTTCGCAAGTCCAAGTGACTCCCGATCAGACACCCCCATTGGCGGTCGGCTGCATCGATTCATCCACCAATGGGAGGTTACTACCTCAGATGCCTGGGCGCTTCAGACGGTGAGACTAGATCTCACACTGGAGTTTATCTCCAGTCCACCAAGGCGCTTCATTCGGTGTCCTGTTCCCATCAATCCCAACAAATGAAGTCTCATGGAAATCGAAATCCAACATTTGTTGGATATAGCCGCCATTGAGATGGTTCCCCTGGGACAGGAGGGTCTAGGTTTCTACTCCATACTTTTCCTAGTTCCCAAAAGGTCAGGGGGTGGAGAGCTATTCTGGATTTAAAACAGCTCAACATTCATTTGGCGTACAAGCGTTTCAAAATGCAATCTCTAAAAACAATCCTGGGTTGCATCAGTCAGAACGATCTATTAACATCCATAGATCTAAAAGAAGCCTGCCTCCATGTGCCTATTCAACCATCACATAGAAGGTTTCTAAGGTTCAGCTTTGCAGGGGTTCATTACCAATACAAGGCCCTGCCGTTCGGCCTGTCGTCCGCCCCTCGCACCTTTACCAAACTCTTGGCAACGGTGTCGGCATCCCTCAGGGCGAGGCCGATAAGGCTGCAGTGTTACCTGGACGACATCATCATCCAGTCATCTTCTCTGCAAGCACGGGAACACTTTGGGTCACTATTCAAACCCTACAAGACCATGGCTTCTCTGTGAGCATCGCCAAGAGCCATCTGGTCCCGACCACCAGCCTTCTACATCTCGGCGCGGTGATCAACACAGACTTGCGAGGTATTTTTGTTGCAGGACCATCTATCCAGCATTCAGTCCCTTATCACTCAAGTTCGGAGACTACGATCGGTCCCACTGGCTGTGCTCTCTCAGCTTCTGGGAAAGATGATCTCCTGTATCGACATTGTACCTTGGGTGAGACTACATGCTCGCCCTCTTCAATGGTTCCTGTTACCGCATCAGAGGGCGAAATGCAGCAACTCCAAAGTCAGGGTTCGGGTCTTATATGCAGTACTCAGATCCCTCCATTGCTGGACATCCAGTGCCATGACAGGGCTGTCTATTCAGAGAACCCACCCACATCACGATTACAACAGATGCCAGTCTCTTCGGGTGGGGAGCTAACATCCAGTCCCAAGTGGCTCAGGGCCGTTGGAGCACATTGGATTTGTCCAAAAACATAAATTGGTTTGAGCTGCGAGCGGTTCATCTGGCTCTTCGACATTTCAAGCATCTCGTGTCAAACCAACATGTCCTGGTCCTGACGGACAATGTGGCCACCCGGTCACACATCAACCGCCAGGGAGGCACCAGGTCCAACTGTCTCATGCAGGAGGCACAGAGGCTGGCTCTCTGGGCGGAACGACACGTCCATTCCATCAGGGCGGAACACATATCCGGGACTTCAAACTTACAAGCGGATTGGTTGAGCAGGACCACCTAGATCACTCACAGTGGCACCTGTACCCGGATCTGTTCGAAGCTCTCTCCCAGAAATTCGGCTGACCAGTAGTGGACTTGTTCGCCCATCCAACAAATACTCATCTTCCCAGGTTCTTCTCCAGATTCGCAGTACTGGGGGCAGAAGGGGCCAATGCTCTACGCAGCCCATGGCCACAGGGGCTGTTATATGCCTTCCCTCCTCTTCCTCTCATTCCGAGAGTGATAAGGAAACTGCTGGCAGAGCAGGCAGAAATTCTCCTGGTCGCCCCTCATTGGCCCAGACGCTCTTGGTACGCGGATGTGGTCAGCCTGTCAGTGACCCGTCCCTAGAGGATCCCCGACCACAGGATATCTCTCAGCCAGGGAGCAGTGATCCATCCAGATCCTCAATGGTTACAATTAGCCGTCTGTCACTTGAAAGGGATATCCTGAGGAAGGATAAGTTTTCAGGGAGGGTGATCCACACCATCCAGGCATCCACCAACCACATAATGCTACTTGGTTGGCATTTTGTCGCTTTTGTTCCAAACACAACATCAATCTGATATCAGCATCAATACCACAAGTACTGGACTTTTTACAGGAAGGGTTGGACAGAAGTTTATCTCCCAACACCCTTCGAAGGCAGGCAGCTGCCTTGTCCACTGTATTAACATATGAAGCGTCTTCAATCTCTATCTCATCATCCTAGGGTTTGCAGCTTCCTCAAGGGAGCTTCTAATTTAAGACCTCCAACAGTGCATCGTTATCGATCCTGGGATCTCACCTTGGTCTTACAGACACTCACCACTCCACCGTTTGAACCGTTAAGGACTACCAGCCTTCAGTTCCTGACGCTTAAGGTCGCCTTCCTGGTGGCAATTACTTCCGCTAGGAGAATCTCAGAGTTGGCGGCACTTTCGGTCCGCACCGACTTATGTATATTCCATCCTAACAGGGTGGTTCTTAGATTGGATCCATCCTTATTCCTAAAGTCAACTCATGGTTCCATAGGGCACGGGAGATTATTTTACCTGACTTCTGCCCAAATCCTGTTCATCCTCAGGAGAAACAATGGCATACTTTAGATGTCAGGAGGGCCCTTCACAGATATATTAAACGGACTGCCACCTTTCGGAAGTCTGAATCCTTATTCGTGTCCTTTCAACCGACATCTATGAGAAAGTCTCACCTTCAACCGTCGGCCGCTGGCTGAAAGCATGCATTGCGAAGGCCTATGAAGTTCGGGCTACTCCGTTACTGGGTCGCATAACTGCTCATTCGACAAGAAGTGTGGCTACTACAGCGGCATGGGCCACGCAAGCCTCCATTGAGGACATTTGCAGGGCGGCGACGTGGACATCACCATCACCTTTTATTAGACACTACCGGCTGGATTCCTTTGCATCCGCAGAGGCCTCGTTCGGCAAGAGGGTACTGCAGAGGGTTCACTCCACTTCGGGGACCCTGGACCAGCCTTCTTCCCGCCCTTGAGACATTAAGCTTGGGTACATCCCATGCTTGGACTCTCCAAGCAGCGCACAGGAGAAGGAATGTTGGTCTTACCTGAACGTTCGTTCTATGTGCGCTGTGGGAGAGTCCAAACCCACCCTAGGGCCTCTCCTGGTCCATTGTATGGACATTTGGATTTATCTACGTTTGGACTCCCTGCAAGTCTACACCTTCGTAAAACAACTGACTCAGAGGAGCCAAGGAGGAGGCGTGGCCAGAAAGCTCTTACTCAGTCCCTGGGCAAACAGACAGAAGTTAACCCATGCTTGGACTCTCCCATAGCGCACATAGAACGAACGTTCAGGTAAGACCAACGTTCCATCAGATAGTAGATCTTGGTGGCTTATAGTCTTATTAATAATAATATTTTTATATTATAAAATTAATAGCAATAGCACTTAGACACACACACACACACACACACAGAGAGAGAGAGAGAGAGAGCCCTTCACAGTGCTTTACAGCCCTCTCTTCGTGGTTTACAAATCAGCATATTGCCCCCAACAATCTGGGGTCCTCATTTTACTGACCTTGGAAGGATGGAAGGCTGAGTCAACCTTGAGCCAGTCAGAATCGAACTGCTGGCAGTCAGCGGTGAATTAGCCTGCAGTACTGCATTCTAACCACTGTGCCACCACGGCTCTTAGTGGAATGCACGCATGGAGCTGTGTCCCGCAACTGGTTAACTTTTAGTTTTCTGAACAGATTTCCAATTGAATCTAGATGATGATTGTAAAAATCTGTTCGTCGTTGGCTGACATGTTGCGACTTTCCTCTGTGAAGTAGTTGCCACTTTTTTTAAAAATGCTGGCTGAAACGGGGGAATAATTTTTGACAAAAGGGCTTCACGGAGCCGTGTTCAAGATGGACACCATGTAAGGCTGATCTGATTTTTCTGCAAGTCTGAAAAATATTGAAATGAGATTTTTATTTTTATTTTTTTGCTGCAGGAGGAACAAGCGAAAGCAACCCTGTGTTTAGCCCGGCCATCCGAAAACAGCTTCGCAAAACCAGACTCGAGATACTGCACAAAGAATACGAGGTAAGACTACAGCAAAGAGGAGCGGTTCAGAAATATTTTATTGCATTAGCACGAATGATAGGAGATGGCATATCTCTACCTCCAAAAGTGCTTTTTTGCAGCAAAGATGTCTAAAAACAGGTCCGCCAAATGTTGGAAATGTAATCAAGGACTGGGCACATACTATCACATGTGGTAGACGTGTCCAAAAGCAATTAAAAAAAAGTTGGACGAAAATGCACACATGGTTAGAAAAAAGTTAAAACGGCATATAGATTATAAGCCAGAATTATTTTTGTTAGGCATAATGTCAGAAAAATATGAGAAAGGGAATGTATATTTAATATTACATGTCTTGACAGCAGCTAGAATTGTATTTACACAGCACTGGAAAAATGAGGAAACACCTACAGAAGAAGCAATAATCAAAAAAAATATTAGACTGCGCAGAAATGGACAGACTGACATTGAAGATAAAAGAAAAAGAAGACAGACTATTTGCGAACATGGGACTTGTTTTACAAATGGTTAGACAACTGAGGTAGAAACTAGGAACTGGAAAAATAGTATTGTTAAGCAAATTAACCCAGACAACACACTGTTCACAAAGCACTTATGTATGTAAAGAGAAAATGTATAAATAAATATTTTTTAAAAAGTGCATTGATGTGGATGAGTTTGAGGATCTACCCACAGTTTTGCGAGAGGTTGGTGCAGCTGTCGGCTGTAATCGATCATGAGGAAAAAATCGCACACAGATTCAAGTGTGTGCTTTGATGTGTGTATTTCTAGGACAGGTGCTCCTCAACTTACAACCGCAACTTGAGTCCATTTTGTTGCTAAGTGAGACAATTGTTACTTGAGTTTTGTTCCACTTTACGACCTTTCTGGCCACAGTTGTTAAGTGAATCACTGCAGCTGTTAAAGTTAGTTACACGGTTGTTAAGTGAATCTGGCTTCCCCATTTGACTTTGCTTGCCAGAAAAGTCACAAAAGGTGATCACATGACCTCATAAATACATGCCAGTTGCCAAGTGTCTGAATTTGGATCACATGACCATGGGAAAGCTGCAAAGGTAGTAAGTCTTCAGGTTTTTTTTCAGTGCTGTTGTAGCTACAAATGGTCACTAAACAAATGGTTGTAAGTTGAGGACTACCTGTTTATTCTGGGGTGATAGAGAGAAGATTACTAAGCATGTGTTGGAAGCTTGTTGAAAAATGCTACCATATTTCAATGTGAAGTACTGTACCTTTAAAAAAAATAGCAATTATTTTCTGGAACAAAAGGATCACCCCAATTATCAGCGAGCCATGTAGTGATTCCCTGAAGGTACTCGGCATATAATTAGTATAATTTAGAAAAATGCCCAAAAAACAATAACACCCTGAAACATTTGAACAAAACTGATCTATAGGCTGAAATGCTACAACATGTGTCTCAGGATCACCAAATCCAGCAATTTCATCTTTCTTCCATCCTGCCTTCATTTGTCCCCAAAATACTTCATTAGGAGTGCTCCCATTGCTTTGCTCACTTTCATGCTTTCCTTCTAAATATTTAACAAATTATTCCACATGAACTACTTGTATGTCTGAAATATGAGATCTCATCTTTTCCTCGGCACACCCAGCAAATGTACATACTAGATATCCAACAATTAACTTGTTTCCCTGAAACTAAGACCTCTCAAGATAATAAGCCCAATCGGGCTTTTTAGCGCATGCGCTAAAATAAGCCCTCCCCCGAAAATAAGGCCTTTCAAGCTCCTGCACAGCTGGTCCCCGCCATTTCCTCAGGGGGGAAGGGGGGAACATGCCCCATGTGCCCCACACGCACCTGCCATCCATGCGGAACAGCCTCACGGAGACCACTCCCGCAAACCCTAGCTACTGCGCCCCTTCTCTTAGTGGCGGCTGCAAAAAGAGCGGCAGGCCCAGCGACGTGCCTCGCGCCCCTCTCCTTACCTACCGGTAACAGTGCGATGGTCGCAGCAGGCCATCCCACTGTTCATGAAGCAGTTGCTTCGCCGGTGCCACTCAGGCTGCCGCCTCCAGCAACCGTGGTTGCTTTTGCAGCTGCAAAAGCGGCAGGAGGTTCAGCGACGCGCCCCACGCATCACTGGGCCTCCTCGTTGCTTCGCGTGCAAACAGCATGACGTGAGGTGGCGAGGCGGGGGGAAACGGGGGAGGAACATGCCCCACATGCCCCACACGCACCTGCCATCCACGCGGAACAGCCTCGTGGAGGCCGCTCCCGCAAACCCTAGCTACCTCGCCCCTTCTCTTAGTCGCGTTCCTCACTGTTGTGTGCAGGGAAACAAGTTTGTGGGACTACTGTAAAAAACTTCTCGCGAGTTCAATCAATTCCAACTTCTCGAACTCACGAGAAGTTTTTTATGGTAGTCCCACAAACTTGTTTCCCTGCACACAACGGCGAGAAATGCGACGGAGCTGGAAGTCAGGTAAGCTTCTGCCACCTCCCCCCCTGCAATGCAAGAAGCTGCA
>QLTV01003756.1:763394-783555 GCA_003457575.1 Thermophis baileyi | reverse complement strand
GGGGGGGGGGGGGGGGGGGGTGGGGGGGGGGGGGTAGGTAGGTAGATGAAAGCAGAAGGTATGCAAGGAATTTTAACAGTTTCAGCCCCGTAGTGACTGAACAAGAGCATTCATGAGAGCAACATATAATTGTTCCAAATGAATCCTCCTTTTTAAAAAGAAAGGGGAAAAAACCAAGCCCTTCTAAAGGATGGTGACAATTACTGAATTTCATATTGGCATTTTTATATTTGACAAGGTGACATTGTGGATGAAATGTATATTGTAAAATGCGGCTGGGCTGTAAGAATGATTGAATGTAAATATTTCAAGATGTGGACCGCTGTTCAAATGTTATCATAAATCTCTGCCATTGTTTTAGGGGATAATTCTTCATGCATATTTGAGTTGAAAGGATAGGGCCAATCCCTAGAAGAGTAATCTGCTTGGTTATTGCCTTTGTACTGCTAATGGTTTCATTTTCTTCTCTAGACATTTTTTTAAGAAAAGTATTTATTATCTGCTCCCCTTTATAATACAAAGCTTAGATGATAGAGGGAGGGAGGGAGGGAGATGATAGATGGATGGATGGATGGATGGATGGATGGATGGATGGATGGATGGATGGATGGATGGATGGATGGATGGATGGATGGATGGATGGATGGATGGATGGATGGACGGACAGATGATAGAGGGAGGGAGGGAGATGATAGATAGATAGATAGATAGATAGATAGATAGATAGATAGATAGATAGATAGATAGATAGATAGATAGATAGATAGATAGATAGATGATAGATAGATAGATAGATAGATAGATAGATGATAGATAGATAGATAGATAGATAGATAGATAGATAGATAGATAGATAGATAGATAGATAGATAGATAGATAGATAGATAGATAGATAGATGAGGGAGGGAGATAGACAGACAGATAGATGATAGAGGGAGGAAGGGAGGGAGATAGATGATAGGTAATAGATGGATGGATAGATAGATAGATAGATAGATAGATAGATAGATAGATAGATAGATAGATAGATAGATAGATAGATAGATAGATAGATAGATAGATGATGGAGAGAGAGATAGGCAGATAGCTGGATAGCTCACATGGTTAGGATGCTGGCTTGTCAATCAAACAAGCCCGCATTTGAGACCCAAGTGCTGCTGCGTGATGGGGTGAGCTCCTGTCATTTGCTCCAGCTCCTGCCGACCCAGCAGTTCGAAAGCAGGCAACCAAAAGTAGATAGATGGGTACCACTTCATCTGAGATGTTAGATAGATGATAGGTATGATAGATAATAGACAGAGAATTGGTAATCGGTCAGGGGGTTTGACTGTAGCTAGTTTATCTATGATCCTATGCCTTGTATCAGCTGCTCTGCTCTTTAAGAGAGAGGATGGCAGTGACAATCCAGCCTCAGATGTTGGCTGCACAGCCAGTCATTCTTACGGCTCTTCTTGAGTCCAGTAGTGTGTAGTTTGGCCTATCTTAAATTGTGGGACTAGGTTCCTCTTCTCTATGTTGAAGCTGTGTGTGTGTGTGTGTGTGTGTGTGTGTGTGTGTGTGTGTGTGTGTGAGAGAGAGAGAGAGAGANAGAGAGAGAGAGAGAGAGAGAGAGAGAGAGAGAGAGAGAGAGAGAAATAGTATCTAAGTATGTATGACAAATATGCCACTGTATTGATTCATTCAAGAAAAGAAATTTGGAAATACCTCAATATTTTATGATTGGAAGAGATAGGAGAGAGCTGGTGCTAGGATGGATGACGTCCTATGGTTTAATGACATAGTCCACCATGTAAAATTCTGTGTCACACCTCTATGGACCTAGGTTCTATGTTCAAAGTCTCTATATCAAATTTTGGAAAGTTTTCAATACAGGTACTGTATATGCCTCTAATTTGCAGAGGAAAATGATTGGCTACCTATCTGTTACTAAACCTCTTGTTTCTTTATTTTCAAATCAATGGAACATGGTTCTCTGTGATTTATGCTGGGTTCAGAAGTAAATACAGGTAGTCCTCAACTTATGACCACAAGTGAACCCAAAATTTATGTTGCTAAGTGAGAAATCGGTTGAATTTTTACAACGTTTCTTGCCACATTTGTTAAATGAATCACTGTGGTTGTTCAATTAGTAACCTGGTTGGTAAGTGAAATCTGGTTTCCCCATTGACTTTGCTGGTCAGAAGGTTGCAAAAGGGGATCATGTGACCCCAGGACACTGCAACCGTCATAAATATGAGTCATTTGTTAAGCATCCGAATGTAAATTACATGACAACGGCGATGCTGCCAAGGTCATAAGTGTGAAAAATGGTCCGAAGTCACTTTTGTCAGTGCCGTTGTACCTTCGAACAGTCACTAAGTGAACTGTTGTAAATCAAGGAACATATAGCATGTTCTCTAGATCATCTACCCCACCGCCCCCCAACCTTTCGGGCACCAGGGACCGGTTTCGTGGAGAGAGGTTTTTCCGCGGACCGGAAGGGGCATGGTTTCACGTGCTGCCTGCATCCCGTGGATGGGGGCGTCACTTGTTTGTGTGGCCCAGTTTCCGGCATGCCGTGAACCAGAGGCGGTCCATGGACCAGGGGTTGGGGACTCCTGATCTACCCCGTTCTTTCAATGCTATCTCTAGGAAATTGTATTGACAATAGTACGTCATGTCCGTGTTGCTTCCTTCCTGTAATTTTTGTTGGATTGTTTCTGCTTATTTATTTGTTTGCTTGCTTGCTTGTTTACAGGTTAGGGAGGTTCACCGTGGCAGCCCTTCAGACCAGACTGGAGCAATGTGAGCAGGAAACAAACCGTCTTAAGAAGGCATTGGAGAGAAGCGACGCCTACGTAGAAGACCTGGAGTCCCAGATTGCACAGATGAAGCGGGAATGGGACCAGAGGAAACCCACAAGCCCGGAAAATGTAACTGCCGCCTCCATGGAGGATAAAGACTGTGAAAGCCCCACCAGCAAGGTTGTCGAGAGCCCCCAAGAACCCATAGATCCAACCTGTTTATGCGCTAGTCATACCCCTGTTGATCTCGAAGAGCCAGCAGGACTTTTAGGGAGCAGCAATGACGTCTGCTTAAATTCAGCTAGCCAGGCTTGTTCGGATGATCCAGTCACCCCAGAGCCTGCTGGAAGAGATGTTTTTCGAAGCTCTCAAGAGGGTCTTTTGGACGTTGGCAGCTCTGACATGGATACCTGTTCAGAGCCAGCCTGGGATAAAATCGAGGACTGTGCACCCTATAAAGAAGAACTCTACGATCTTCCAGATCCGTGCACTCCGTTGTCTCTCAGTTGCTTGCAGTTAAACACTCCCAACAATAAGGACGACCCGACTGTGAAAGAGGAAAGCCAGAGTGAGCCATCCACCTTCCTAAGGAAATTGGAATTTGAGGATTTCGGAGAGGCCTCTGACGACTGCAACAAAGATTCCCCGGAGCACAGTGTAAGCAGTTGTGAGAGCAGCGAACCTAAGGAAGGTTGTTTCTCTTCGGACAAACCAGACTTTTGGAACAGGTGCCAGCCACGTTACGGCGAGAACCTGGATTTTGAAGGCTCGGAGCCCAACACGGCCACCAGCGACTCGGCCGAGTCTTTACCTAAATCGACCGAAAAGACCCACAATCCGGGCGTGCTGAAAAAACTGCACTCCATCCGCTCTTCGGAAATGAATCGCACCAGGACATCTAGCGAGGCGTCCATGGACGCGGCTTACCTCGATAAGATCTCCGAACTGGATTCCATGATGTCTGAGTCAGACAACAGCAAGAGCCCCTATTACACCTCCAGATCCTCTTCTGACTTGGATAATTCTTGCAAGACGACCCAGGGCCCCGACCACTTAAACGAAAACAGTAAGAACGAAAAGGAAAGGAAAGAGCCACGTTCTTTGAAGAGTCCTCTCAGCAGGGATCATTCAGAAGAGGGCAACGAGTGGAAATTTGCGACTTTTTCCATCCTTTCACCATCATCACTAGACACCACGGAGCCTTTCCCGCTCTTTGCAGGCCGGACTTCTGAAACAAGTGAAGTAAAGCCTCAGAGCTTCTTATTCCAGAGAGAGCTTTCCCCGAGCTTTCTCTTCAGCAGTTCCCAAGGACCTTTTGATGAGAATAAACTCGGCTCCTCTTTATTTAAGGTGGCTCCTGAGCTGCAAAACCTCCATAACCAACTCCAGTCTCCTTGGTCATCATCGTTCGTCCCCGACAGAAAAGCCAAAAGCATCCATTCGTCGGCAAAAAGGAAAATTCAGAGCAGTCTGTCCAGTGCGAGTCCGTCAAAAACCACCAAGAACTGATTTGTTATGTCTTGTTTTTTGTTTTTGTTGGGTTTTTTTTAAAGCAAATATATATATATATATAGTGCCCAATGTGGAAAATGTTCACATTCTCACTCTCCACCTTATCTCTACAGGATATTCTTCACCAGGCCTCCTTTGATCTCAGTCTGTCCATTAGTTGAAATGCTGAGTGATGGAGCTTGAATATTCTCCCTCTGTCTCGAGTGTAATGAGCTATTCATTGAGAGAAGCTCTTCAGAACATGCATCACTTGATGTTCTTCAAGTTTTGATATCTTGGGTTATTTTTTAAAGTTTAGGTTGTATGAAGTCCACTGCTCTTTATATGTCCAGTTACTGAGTGTGACAGATCTTCAAAATGGTTCAGCATTGAAACCAGTCTTTCTATAGGGTAAGGCATCTCTGGAAAGCTGTGTAGCTGCTTTCCTTAGACAACATTGATGGCAACTATTACCTAGTCTGGCTTCTTGTAGAACCCGGCTCTGAGAATAAAAAAAAAAATGTTTGCCTGTTCCTTAGCTGCATGAGTCAGTCTATCTCTGTGCTGAATTATAGCTTTTAATGTGTAGCTGTTAACATTTTTTTCTTTGACAAGTCTTTAGTTTGGGGGATTGTCAGTTTGCTTCAGTTGGAAAATCCAGAGGTTTTTTTTTTCTTTTTTTAAAGAAAATTTGTTTAAACACTGCTTTTAATTCTCTCCCCGCCTCACCCGCCTCCTACCGCTCCCCCCCACCCCCCCCCCCCCCCCCGGTGCTCCATTGTTGTACAAGAATATGTGATTTGTGTCTGTGTAGTTCATCAAAAAAATGGGTTAGTATGCTAATGGCTTGTTTACCGAATGTGCATTTTACATGAATACTGTACTGTTTTACATTAATACTGCATGATTTTTCTATGTGGAGTGAATAAAAAAAAAAGTCACAAGCACCGGTAACAATTTGACGTGGCTTCGAGTATTCAATTAACTCAGAAAGGATTGTGAACTTGTATAATTAGAAATCCTTTCTGAATTTTCATTAGTTTGTTTCTTGATAGGAGCGTGTACACTTTTTGTTAAAGTAGGATAGTACAAGTATAGTTGATAAGAGCTGTGTATTAACTGACATTCTGGATATATGTCAATATATATTATCTATAACTTCAAAAATTAAATGGATCAGAATCTGGATGGGACCAGCCCAGATTTGGATCATTATCAGGAAATTCCACCGTCAGGCATCAGATAAACACAAATGGCTGTATCCTTTTTGTCAGACTGCGCACAATGTGGCTATGTGAGACAACCCAGGAGCAAATACAGTAAACAGGTTTGTATTTAAATAGTGGTTTTCTACAAAGAATATATACATACACGTACTTTAGTCAGACTTCAAAACAAACAGCAATCAGCAATTACAGCACGGAAGCACACACAGAGAGAGAGAGAGAGAGATACACCCCAACAGGGCCTCTTCTTATTGCAGGCTCTTAAAGTGATAACAGCCCCAAAACCTTGCTGACTCATTCCCAGCATGACATAATCGTAGCAGCTGGTCAGCTCTTAAATCATTAACCTGACTTTTTTTTCTTTTTCTTTTCAATAAGACTGGGACAAAATTTGCAGGCAAAGTAAGACTTTGGGTTAATCCAAATAGGTGATGGGATTTTTTTAGCTACTCTATACAAAACCTTGGATATTTTAGGTGCCTGCAGCTCAGGATTTACAACTCTAGCAACTTCTTCTCGATGCCAGATTTACAAGAAATTGAGAGACCTTTTGACAAAGAGATGAGATGTTTGAGAAGAAGAAGAATGCCCTTCTGAATGTGGTAGAATTGTTGCCGAATATACATTAGTGCCCTAAAATCAAAATTATGGTGTTTTTTTTTTAGTGGAAAGTGATTTCTTTGTGTAAATCAGCAGACAAATTCTTCCTCAGATACAGAAATTAAAACATTGGAAATGACATCATGTTGTCCCATAAAATTATGGGTCTTTTATTGGCAAACCTGGAAAAGAGTATTAACCATATCACATTAAGGTTGCATAAATTTAATTAGACCAATAGCAAATAAATATGGAATAGCAAAAATGCTCCCAAGCATTTCAACCGAGAATGAACAGAGTTATATAGAATGCATCCTCGCAGAATAAATATGACCTTATCTGCTGACACCAGAAGGACATAACTTGCTGGAGGTGCTCAGAAGTGCCAAACCATCTCTTAAACTCACAGGGGAAGGCAAAGAACGGAGCACCCCCATCAATCTGCCTGAACATCTATGGGCAGCCATTACGGACTAACAGTGCTGCAACTATCTTGGTTTATGTTGGTATATAACCCTAAGAAGGTTTAAAGTATTTGATTTGGTCAAAAGCTGAGATTGAAAAGGAGATTCCAGAAAGGGTAGGAAGGACCTTTATGGAAGAACAAAGAAGCCAGATACGTAAACGATGCACCGAAGTGAAGGAAACTTCAACTGAAGGTGGTTAACACCGAGGCTGGGTTTTTGAGGAAGTCGCTTTAGAGAAAACAATATCTTCCAAGCTAGCAGCTGGTTTTATAACATACGAGGTTCTTTTCACTTCTTCATCCTGTGTTGCCTTTCCCACACCCCCATCAGTGTAAGTCAGGGCTTTGTTTGTGACTGAATAAGGGACTTCCTTTCTTTCTTTCTATGAGCCACGGTGGTGCAGTGGTTAGAATGCAGTACTGCAGGCTATTTCCGCTGCCTGCCGGCTGCCTGCAGTTTGGCAGTTCAAATCTCACCAGGCTCAAGGTTGACTCAGCCTTCCAATCCTTCTGAGGTCGGTAAACTGAGGACCCAAATTGTTGGGGTCAATATGCTGACTCTGTAAACCGCTTAGACAGGGCTCTAAAGCATTGTAAAGCAGTATATAAGTCTTAAGTGCTATTGCTATACCTGGTGGAGCAAAGCACATAATTTTGCAGGGTTGTTAAACGTCGTCAGAAAGATTTTCCCAACTTGAGAGCAGTAGCAGCAGAGGTGGGTTGCTGCCGGTTCGGACCAGTTCTTTAGAACCGGTAGCGGAAATTTACCGCCGCTCGCCGAACCGGCAGCAAAGACTGGCGGTCCATGCTCCCAAACCGGTCCTCCAGTTGCCGCGGCTTGAAAAATAACCCTCTGCGTATGCGCAAAGGCTTCTGCGCATGCACAGAGGGTCATTTCCAGGTGTTTTGCGCGATGCGACGGGGGCAAAACACACTTCTGTCGTGATCAGAATCAGTAGGGAAGGTAAGTAGAATCCACCCCTGAGTATCAGCCAAAGGCAAAATCGAATTCAAACTGGATTATCAGAATGGATTTTAAAGAAGAAAAGCCCAAATCCTAAATGTAGGATGATCTTATTTCATCCTCCCTATAATTGCATGCCATAACTTGTTGCAAGAGGCTAACGCAGTTACTTGTCAAATCCCTTATCTCTGTGAAATAAGTCATATACTAGCTTTCCCTTCTCATATTCTTAAGCATAAGAAATAATTGAGTTAAATTGAGACATCTAGCTGGTTACTGGCATACGTTTTCTAGCCACTGTCTAATATTTAGTGGTTAAAAAAAAAAAAGGAAGGGAACTGACCTAGAAACTGACCAGAAAGGAAGCAAGGATCTTCACAACAAACTTTCGTTTATTCAATTTTAAAGTGCTTCAATAAAAAGCCATTGTTGATACATTTTAAAAAATGATGGTTTTCTTCTTAAAAGATGGGGTTTAACCCATCCTAAAGTAAAGAGCATCAATTTGATGCTTCTTTGCAAATCTGATGACCAACTCAACATTCAGAGGTATCCATGACTAATGGAAAAAAAAGTCTCAAGTAAATTTCTTAATTTTTTTTTTATTCCAATAATAATCAGATAATGTGGCGGTTTCAAGATTAATAGGCTTAGCATACTATTAACACGGATCAAAACCCATCATAAACATTTTGTTTATGGCTTAATAAGGGGCTATAAAATTCCTTGTTAGGAATGTAACTTATCAGTTATGGAAATAATCAGAAAAGTCATGGATACCTCTGAATTTTGATTTGATCACCAGATTTTCAAAGAAGCATATCTCGATGCTGTTTACTTTAGGATATTGAAGGAAGTGGTGCAATGTTAAGAGTTTAATGAATGCTTCCTAGTTATTAAAAGGAAAGTTCCACTTGAAGTGGAGTAATTAAAGCTTTTACGAGTTCAGCATCAAATCAGTTAATGCTTGTATTGTATACGGGAGAATAAGATCGGAACAAATTACCCTGGACTAAGCAATCATTTAGGTTAAGAATTGGCCTTCAGTTTTATTTATATGGCATTTATCTTCCAAAAAGATAATGTGCCTTACTGGCAGTTCTGGCACTCCAACTGAGTCTTTGGTCATTTTCACTGCATAACATTAATTATGGGGCCTCGCCCATGTAGAAAGTCAGCTGATTTGCATAGCAAAATCCACAGATATTCAATCTGGATATGCAAACTCTGTGATTACATATATTATTTGTACTACAATAATGAACAGCAGACAGTTAAATTTCACATTATCTTTATATCCAAAAAATGTATTATACAATAAAGCTGTAAGGGTTGCATGTGATTCAAGCACCTCCTGAAACGTGATACAAAATTGTAATTTTTAGTAGGATCGACTAGCAAAAATAGGTGAGCTCTCCCTATACTTTTGTTCAGCTTCTGATGACTACTTGATGTTTGTTCATTTTTACCCAATTTTTTTTTAAAAAAAAAGACGTTTGTTGATGCCTTTTTAAAAGATGGTCTTTCTGCCAATCTAATTGAATCCAAGTACTCACCCTGTGTCAGAGCTGCCCCAACTTAGGTCTCTAGGAAAGAAAGACCCTCCAACTCCATTTGGTTGAAGTGATAGGTTCGTTTACTAAAGTTAAGTGGTTGCAGCAAAAATCAAGCTAATAATCAAGTATTCCCGTGCAAAGGTTACACTTCTTCCCCTTTTCCTGTTTAGCTTTTTCAAAATCAGCCCAAATCAGCCAGGTTGTGGTAAATAAAGATAATCCTAATTACTGTATTTTTCGGACTATAAGATGCACCGGTGTATAAGACGCACCAAGATTTTGAAGAGGTAAGTAAGAAAAAAAAGTTTTTGTCCTCCCCGGCCCCCAGGAGCACTCTGCAGGCCTCCCAAACCCTCTGCGCGCCCTGTTTTTCACAAAAACGGGCCCATTTTTCACCCGTTTTTGCAAAAAACGGGGCGTGCAGAGGGTTTGGGAGGCCTGCAATGTGCTTCTGGGGGCTGGGGGAAGGCAAAAACGCCTCCATTTTTGCGAAAAATGGCCCATTTTTCACCCGTTTTTCGCAAAAACGGGCTTTTTTGCCTTCCCCCAGCCCCCAGAAGCACTCTGCAGGCCTCCCAAACCCTTTGCACACCCCATTTTTGTGAAAAATGGGCCAATTTTTTGCAAAAATGGTATGCGGGGGCGGGGCTTCGGGAGGCCAAAAATGGCTGTATTCGGTGTATAAGACACACCAACATTTCCACCTTCTTTTAGGAGGAAAAAGGTGCGTCTTATACTCCGAAAAATATGATAAATCCATTAAATTCAAGTCAATTCCATTAAATCCAATTTTGTTTTTGCCTTGGCCCTGCTTACCAAAATGGGACAGTTTTATTCTTAAATGGCATATAGGAAACTGAGGCAAAGTGGAACCACACGAGAACAAGTATAATGCATCATAGGTAGGACTTTCACCTATAGCTTAGGATTAAAACTGAAAGTTTGCATTTTATTCAATATGTGTGGGACAATGCCTTCTTATTTTGTTAAGCGCAAGCATGCATTGTCATGGCTAATTCAAAACAGACCTATTTAAGTGTCGAAACAGAAGACAATTTTTCTGACTTCAGATGAGGTGAACTGTTGCTACTCTGAGTGGAAAATTTTGTGCTGGGACAAATAAAATGTAGTTCCTTTTTTCAACTGTTAGCCCAGTTTTACCTAGTCTGATCGTAGTGGCATTCCAGAAGCTGATTGTTCGCATGAGGTACAATAAACCATGTTTTTCAAATCACAGCAGCTGGTCTGGTGGAGCACGCTGAGCCAAACCAAGCAAACAACATGATGGCTTAGATCTGAAGTGGCACCTGCCAGTTGCTGAGAAACCCTAAAACCATGTATTTTGAGATGTGCCCAGATTCTACCACTGAAATACTGAAACCGGCCATATGTTGTCAGTTTATTTGTCTCGTAGAAATAAACAAAAAAGGTCTGTTAATATATTGTGCCATGGAAGAAATGCAATACATCTTTAAGCTTTAGTTAGTTAGAAGTATTAAAAGTATTGCTAGATCAGGGCTGTCAAACTCAAGGCCTGCGGGCCGAATCCGGCCCACGGGGCCAGCCTGGAAATAGCAAAGGACCAGCCGGAGGTGCCTCTGGCAGCCAAAACAGGGCACAGGGGGGCCCACGCGTGGCCCCCCGTGCCCTGTTTTGGCCAGCATGGTGCTGCAGGAGGCGTCTGTCCTATTTCCCCCCTCCTCCCCCACCGGCCTGCAGAGGAAGACTACAATGCTGATCCGGCCCTCGAAGAAATCCAGTTTGACACTCCTGTACTAGATAGAATGTGTGGAAAAATTCACTTTCCTGGGATCACAGATCACTCAAAGCAATGAATGAAGCACAGAAATAAATCAGAATAGAGCTGGAAGGGAGCTTGGAGGTCTTCTAGTCCAGCCCCCTGCTCAAGCAGGAGACCGTATACCATTTCAGACAAGTGACTGTCCAGTCTCTTCTTAAAAACCTCCAGTGATGAAGCACCTACAACTTCTGAAGGCAACTTCTGTTCCATTGGTTGATTGTCCTCACTGTTAGGAACTTTCTCCTCAATTCCAGGTTGCTTCTCTCCTTGATTAGTTTCCATCCATTGTTTCTTGTCATGTCCTCTGGTGCTTTGGAAAATAAACTGACCCCCTCTTCTTTGTGGCAGCCCCTCAAACATTGGAATACTCCTATCATGCCACCTCTAGTCCTTCTTTTCTCTAGACTAGCCAAACCCAAATCCTGCAACAGTTCTTCATATTTTTTTAGTCTCCAGACCTTTAATCACCTTAGTTGCTCTTCTTTGCACTTTTACCAAAATCTCAATGTCTTTTTTATAATTTTGAAATAGAAAGGCTGGATTGCATAGGGTCGCATGGCAATGATGATCAGCCGAATATGGAACAACAAGGACATCAGCCTGGCAACCAAATGTAGATTAGTCCATTCTATTGTGTTCCCCTTAGCTCTCTATGGTTGTGAAAGTTGGACCTTAAAAAAACAAGACACAAAGATAATTGATTAATTTGAGCTGTGGTTCTGGAGAAGGCTCCTGCGCGCGTATTCCTTGGACAGCAAAGGTGACCAAGAAGCAAATACTGGAGCACATAACACCAGACATGTTACCAGAAGGAAAACTAAAAAAACTGCCATTTTACTTATTTTGGCCATGTCATGTGGGGGAATTCACTGGAGAAAGCCATTATGTTTGGAAGAGTTAGTGATAAAAGGAAACCAGGCCATCAAAGAACATGGCGGCTGGACACCATCAAAGCTGACACCCAACCAAAGCATAGAAAAACTCAAAAGAAGCAGTGCAAGATTGGAAAATGTGGAGAGACTTGGCCCACTGAATAGGCAAGAGTTGGACACGACTTAATGATGATATTATCATTATCATTATTATTATTATCATCATCATCAATCAATCTGTCCCAGGTGATTATCTCACTATTTTAAAAAAAAAGTAACTTGAAGGAAGAGTGAAGGGCAGCTTGTTCTATCTCCAAATGCCTGGTAGTCTGCCTGTTATTCAAACTCACTGATCTGTCCTGTTAAATAAATTTCCCTGTGTATAATAATAACTGTGACCACATCACAACCACTTTAGTCCTCAAATCCCTTGGTGCTTAGCCAAGCCAAGTACAATAGAACCTCTGATCATAACCATATTTGTTCCATAACTTTGTATGTGTGTATGAGTTTTTTAACTGTTTTTAACTGTTTTTAACTGTTTTTATTATGTTTTCTTTTAATGGTTTTTTATATTGTTGTGAGCCGCCCAGAGTCCCTTGGGAGTTGGGTGGCATACAAATTTAATAATTAATAATAATTAATAATTAATAATTAATAATAATAATAATAATAATAATATGGAAGACACAGATTTTGTGTGATATAATAATAATAATAATAATAATTAATAATTAATAATAATTAATAATTAATAATTAATAATAATAATAATAATAATAATAATAATAATAATAATAATAATAATAATAATAATAATAATAATAACAACAACAACAACAACAACAACAACAACAACAACAACAACAACAACTTTGGTCGCAACTCGATTTGGTCGTGACTTGAACCTAATTTTGGAAATTGGTCGTGGTCAGAAGCGTTCGTACAACCTGATCCAAAGAGATCCCAGAGTGCTCTGCATAAACCAGACATCCTGCGATCCTCTTACTATTGAGATGTGATGTCCGGCTAAGTTACCATCTCTTTTTACTTCATAGTTTTTGTCTGCCGTTTCCTCATCAGAAGCAACCTGCAGCTGACAAGATTTGAGGTTTCTCCTGCAGTGTGAGCAGTGGTGAAATCCAATTTTTTTTACTACCGGTTCTGTGGCCATGGCTTGGTGGCAGGGGTAAAATCCAGCAGGTTCTGACAGGTTCTGGAGAACTGGTAGTGGAAATTTTGAGTAGTTCAGAGAACCGGCAAATACCACCTCTGGCTGGCCCCTGAGTGGAATGGGAATGGAGATTTTGAAATATCCTTCTCCCAGGAGTGGGGTGGGAATGGGGATTTTGCAGTATCCTTCCCCAGGAGTGGGGAGGGAATGGAGATTTTGCAGTATCCTTCCCCAGCCTGCCATGCCCACCAAGCCATGCCCACAGAACCGGTAGTAAAAAAAATTGGATTTCACCACTGCTTGGTGGGCGTGGCTTGGTGGGCATGGCAGGGGAAGGATACTGTAAAATCCCCATTCCCTCCCCACTCTGAGGCCAGCCAGAGGTGGTATTTGCTGGTTCTCCGAACTGCTCAAAATTTCCGCTACCGGTTCTCCAGAACCTGTCAGAACCTGCTGGATTTCACCCCTGAGTGTGAGTCAAAAGCCGTCTCTTGTATAAACCAATAAGCTTACTTTGGACATTAAGGAAACCTTGGACTGATACGTCTTTAAAACGGACCGATTGGTGAGATTTCAAATCTGCATTTTCATGAAGTCCTCGATGTATGACCACCATTGAGCCCAAAATTTATGTTGCTAAATGAAACATTTGTTTTGTCCCATTTTACCTTTCTTGCCCCAGTTGTGAAGTGAATCATTGCACTTGTTAAGTTAGTAACACGGTTGTTAAGGGAAGCTGGATTCCCTTACTTTGACTTTGCTTGTCAGAAGGTCGCAAAAGGGGATCACGCAACCTCAGGATATTGTAACGGTCATAAATATGAGCCAGTTGCCAAGCATCTGAATTTTGATCGTGTGACCATGGGGATGCTGCAGTGGGTGTAAGGGTGAAAGAGGGTCATAAGTGCCTTTATTCCATGCCGTTGAAACTTCGAACAGTCACTAAATGAACAGTTGTAAGTCGAGGGTTACCTGTATAGGCACATCAGCTGAACACCGTGTCGAGGTGGCGCAGTGGTTAGAGTGCAGTACTGTAGGCTACTTCAGCTGACTGCTAGCTGCAGTTCGGCGGTTCAAATCTCACCGGCTCAAGGTTGACTCAGCCTTCCATCCTTCCGAGGTGGGTAAAATGAGGACCCAGATTGTTGGGGGCAAGAGGCTGACTCTGTGAACTGCTTAGAGAGGGCTGTAAAGCACTGTAAAGCGGTATATAAGTCCACGTGCTATTGCTAACTTCCCTCAGAGTCAAGCATCCTTTTGAAGCTCTACCCAGTTCTAATGTTAAGACTTTGGTGACCTTTCCAAAGTCACATACCTCTGTTACTCTGAGGTGTGCCGTTTTCAGTTGGATTTCTGGTCTTTGGTGACATATGCCCCACTCTTTCTACAGTGTTTGGAGACTAAAAGAATTTCCCCCACAATTTAGGCTGCCAAGATCCAGGTGACCATTTGTAGCAGCAAAGAAATACAGAGAATTCTTTGCTGCTATCTAGCAATCACCTGGGCCTATCAAATTCTGCTTCCTGACCTACAGAATACAGAATAATAGCAGTGAATGCAGCACAGAAATCAATCAGAATAGAGTTGGAAGGGACCTTGGCGGTCTAGTCCAACCCCCTGTTCAAGCAGGAGACCCTATATAACTTCAGACAAGTGGCTTTCCAGTCTCTTCTTAAAAGCCTCCAGTGATGGAGCACCCATAACTTCTTAAGGCAAGCTGTTCCACTGCTTAATTGTCCTCACTGTTAGGAAATTTCTCCTTAGTTCTAGGTTGATGTCAATAGAGATTCTCAGTCATCCAGGTCATGGTTGTCCCAAAGGTGCTTTTTCAAGGGGCAACTGGACTTTCTTGGTTGTTGTTTTTTCTGAAGACGTTTTGCTTCTCATCCAAGAACCTTCTTCAGCTCTGAAAGTCTAGGTTGCTTCTCTCCTTGATTAGTTTCCCTCCATTGTTTCTTGTCTTTCCTACTGGTGTTTTGGAAAATAGGTTGACCCCTTTTCTTTGTGGAAGCACCTCAAATATTGGAACAAAAATAACTCAAGGCAACGAACATACCTAATACTCCCTCCTCCTTTTGTCCCAATGACAACCCTGTGAGGTGGATAGGGCTAAGAGAGAGTTACTGGCCCAAGGTCACATATTCAGCTTTCATGTCTAAGACAGGATTAGAACTCAAGACTCCTGGTTTCCAGACCAGCACCTTAACTTCTACACCAAACTGGCTCTCAAGAAAGATTGCTTGTTCCTCCCTCAGTGTAACTCTTTTCCTAACTCTTAACCTAGTTATGGAATCTTCAGATAGTTATGGAATCTTCCATTGTCTGGGACATTACACATCCTCTTCACGACTTGTTTTCCTAGGTTCAGTCACAGTTTATAGCACCAACCTTGTTTCCTCTTTCCTGCTACATATTCAAGTTTCCTCTTTCCACTATATATTCAAAATGGACAGTAATTAATGTGTGTGTGTGTGTGTACACATACATATACATATGTATCTGTATGTGTGCAGGTATATATTTGTGTATGAATATAGCGTGTGTTATGTATGTGTTTTGGCAGGGGTGGGTTCCACTTACCTTCCCTACCAGTTCGCATCGCGATGTCACATCCGGGAAATGACCATCTGCGCATACACAGAAGCCTCTGTGCATGCGCAGAGGGTTCCTTGCCAGCCGCGGCAACCGGTTCGGGGGCATGGACAGCTGGCCATCGCTGCTGGTTCGGCGAGTGGGTACAAATTTCCGCCACCGGTACGGGCGAACCGGTTCGAACCGGCAGCAACCCACCACTGTGTTTTGGTAGATATACACTTGAGAGAAGGCAACAGAATTTCCTTTTTAATATGAGCCAGTATGACAATAAAGTTATCTTATCTTATCATATAGTATAGCTTATCCACTGCCTGACTACCATTTGCCAGCAATTCAGGTAGAGATTTTTTTCTAGCCCTACCTGGTATTGCATGCAAAACTGTATTTGATGCCGTGCTTTGTTTTCAAACAGCAGCTTGGTAGTAAATGCATCTCTCTGGATAAACACGACCTTGTCACCCAGGTGGGCAAAAGGTTAGATAAACAGAAGTTGCGGTATTAACATATCTTCTTTGGATGCAGCTTTTCCCTTTTCATGAGCCACTCAAGGGCACACCGCACGCCTCACGTTCATCTCCGTTGCTCATTGTTTAAATATTTAATAGCAGGAGGTTTGCACACACAAAACTCAACGTGTATTGAAATACTACAAAAGCAGGGCTGCCTTGGCTACATGATAGAAATGTGTCTGCTTTTCTACTTCGGGGAATCCAAAAATCTGCATTGCCCTACTTTGAATCTAGCCAACTCAACTGCAGGCAATCCTATCTGCCTATTGGGAGTGATTGCACTTAATCATCCTAACAGCGTAGGGCAGGCGAAAGACAACCTGGGGGTGCCCCCCTAGTGTTTTTGATCACAACTCCAGAAGGCTTAACCAGTACAGTTTATGTTTTAGGATTATTAAAGTTGCACTCCAAAACCACCGGCTTCTATTAAGCTGTAGTTTATATAAAACCAAATGTACAAGTACTAATTATAAAGCATAAAGTTTATTTCTTATAAAACCAAATGTACAAGTACAAATTAGATGAAACCTAGCTCAAATCGCAGTAACTGTGTGTGAGAGGGATCTTGGCATCCTAGTGGACAATCACTTAAAAAGGAGCCAGTAGTGTGTGGCGGCAGCTAAAAAAGCCAACACAGTCCTAGGTTGCATTAACAGAGGGATAAGTCAAGATCATGTGAAGTGAAGATCACATCTGGAATACTGCATCCAGTTTTGGCCACCACATTATAAAAAAGGTGTTGAGACTTTGGAAAGAGTGCAGAGAAGAGCAACAAAGATGATGAGGGGACTGGAGGCTAAAACATATGAAGAACGGTTGCAGGAACTGGGTATGTCTAGTTTAATGAAAAGAAGGACTAGGGGAGACACGATAGCAGTCTTCCAATATCTCAGGGGTTGCCACAAAGAAGAGGGAGTCAACCTGTTCTCCAAAGCACCAGAAGGCAAGACAAGAACAATGGATGGAAACTAATGAAGGAGAGAAGCAACCTGGAACTAAGGAGAAATGTCCTGACAGTGAGAACAATTGATCAGTAGAACAACTTGCTTTCAGGGGTTCTGGGTGCTTCATCACTCAAGGCTTTTAAGAAGAGATTGGATAGTCATTTTTCTGCAAGGGTATAGGGTCTCCTGCTTGAACGGGAGTTTGGATTAGAAGACCTCCAAGGTCCCTTCCAACTCTATTATTCTGCATTGTGTATTCTGCAGTCTATCTGATTAGACTGATCTATAAAACCAAGACAGAAAATGTATTCTTTCTTTTCTCCACTGTTAACAATAAAATACAGCCACAGCATTAGTTTCCTGGTCTCCTGTTGATTCCCATCTGCATTTTGGATGTAGACACTTATCAGGAAACAAAATCAGATTTCCACTGTTATTATATAAGAGGTAACTAAGACTTTGCCCATCATCACACATTCTCAGTTGGAATCCCCTTTGTGACTGATACATAGAAGAAGGTGACCAAAGCGTAGGCAACTTTTGAAATGATTCTCGTATAAAAATACAACCTTGAGCCTGTGAGGATCAAACTCCAGTCTGTGGGCAAAGTTTGACTGCAATACTGCACTTTAACAATTGTCTAGAGCAGAACAGGGTTCTCAAGGGTTCAAATTTCTTAAATCAAACTTAGCTTTTGTCCTGGCTCCATCATTCTTTCCTCTGACTCTTATGCATTTTTCGAATGGGAGTTCCAGCACATGACTAAAGCATGAAGTGTAGCCCTCCGGCCAAAAAAGAAAAAAAGAAAGAAAGAAAATTAAATAATTATGAATTTACAATCTCAAACGTGCTTAATATTTAGCCGATCCTTACACAAAGATTTAGTGGCCATTGCAGAAATGTTTCAGATTTTTTTAAAAAACTATTTTCTTTCTTTGTAGCACCAGCGTACTTTTCCCACCCCTTATCCATTTTATTTAGACGTACAGATGTTGTATAATTAAAAATGCTCAGGAGAGGAAAAAATGAAAAATATCTTCAGCAACAATTACCTGTTTTCTTATTCGGTTGAAACAGCACTAAAATGATTTCAGAGTTATGATTATCCACCACTTACCCTTAAAAAAACAAAGAGTTACAAAAGGTTGCGGTATGAGCTTTCTTTGTGCATTTCAAGACAATGTCCTTAAATGTTCAACTTTGCCCAGTTTTCATTTTCCAGAATAAAAAGCGTATTTGGAGGACAAGTTTGTTATTACAACACAGGCATTCCTTGACTTATGACCATAATTGACCCCAAAATTTCTATTGCTAATTGAGACTATTGTTAGCTGAGTTTTGCCCCATTTTATGATTTTTCTTGACACAGTTGTTAATAGCAGTTAGACTTATATACCGCTTCATAGTGCTTTACAGCCCTCTCTAAGCGGTTTACAGAGTTAGCATATTGCCCCCAACAATCTGGGTCCTCATTTTACCCACCTCGGAAGGATGGAAGGCTGAGTCAACCTTGAACTGGTGAGATTTGAACCGCCGAACTGCATCTAGCAGTCAGCTGAAGTAGCCTGCAGTGCTGCACTCTAACCACTGCGCCACCTCGGCTCATTAAGTTAAGTGAATCACTGCAGTTGTTAAGTTAGTAACATGATTGTTAAGTGAATCTGGCTTCCCCCCTTGACTTTGCTTGTCATAAATTCTCAAAAAGTGTCCATAGGACCCCGGGACACTGCAACCGTCATATGTATGAATCAGTTGCCAAGCGTCTGAATTTTGATCACATGAGCACGGGGAAGCTGCAATGGTCATAAATGTGAAAAAAGGGTCATAAGTCACTTTTTTCAGTGCCGTTGTGACTTTGAACGGTCATTAAATGAACTGTTGTTAAGTCAAGGTCTACTCTATATCACCCAGATATTAGTGGCAAAATGATTTGTTTTCCACATATGGAGAATCTGTGACCCTCCACATATGTGCTGAATCACAAGACCCATCATCTCAGGCCATTATGGCAACCATGAGGTAAGCACTGATGATGTTATCTAGTTTGGGTAATGAAACGCCTGCAAGAAACCAACCAAGCTCAGAGAGCACCAAGGACCCCTCAATCATGCAGGAAAATATCAAAGGCCGCCATTCTCTGTCTTCATATGGCTTGCTTCCAGTCTGAAGCTGATGCAGTGGTGAAATCCAATTTTTTTTACTACCGGTTCTGTGGGCATGGCTTGGTAGGCGTGGTGTGGCGGCTTGGTGGGCGTGGCGGGGGAAGGATACTGTAAAATCTCCATTCCCACTCCACTCCAGGGGAAGGATACTGCAAAATCCCCATTCCCTCCCCACTCTGGGGCCAGCCAGAGGTGGTATTTGCCGGTTCTCTGAACTACTCAAAATTTCCGCTACCGGTTCTCCAGAACCTGTCAGAACCTGCTGGATTTCACCCCTGAGCTGATGGCATTGTTTTTGTCATGAATGGTGCAGCTATGAGAGGGATCTTGGAGTCCTAGTGGACAACCATTTAAATATGAGCCAGCAGTGTGCTACAGCTGCCAACACAAAAGCCAACACAGTTCTTGGCTGCATAAACAGAGGGATAGAATCAAGATCACGTGAAGTGTTAATACCACTTTATAATGTCTTGGTAAGGCCACACTTGGAATACTACATCCAGTTTTGGTCGCCACGATGTAAAAAAGATGTTGAGACTCTAGAAAGAGTGCAAAGAAGATCAACAAAGATGATTAGGGGACTGGAGGCTAAAACATATGAAGAACGGTTGCAGGAACTGGGTATGTCTAGTTTAATGAAAAGAAGGACTAGGGGAGACATGATAGCAGTGTTCCAATATCTCAGGGGCTGCCACAAAGAAGAGGGAGTCAAGCTATTCTCCAAAGCACCAGAGGGTAGAACAAGAAGCAATGAGTGGAAACTAATCAAGGAGAGAAGCAACCTAGAACTAAGGAGAAATTTCCTGGCAGTTAGAACAATTAACCAGTGAAACAACTTGCCTCCAGAAGTTGTAAATCCTCCAACACTGGAAGTTTTAAGAAGAGATTGGATAACCATTTGTCTGAAGTGGTATAGGGTTTCCTGCCTAAGCAGGGAGTTGGACTAGAAGCCCTCCAAGGTTGTTCTCACCTCTGCTATTCTCTTCTCTTCTATTCCCTTCTCTTCCATTCTATTCT